>OY723309.1:1672635-1916635 GCA_963210315.1 Rhynchopus euleeides | reverse complement strand
GACTTTCCAGATCTGCATGCAGGCAGTTCAAGGACTTTCCAGATCTGCATGCAGGCAGTTCAAGGACTTTCCAGATCTGCATGCAGGCAGTTCAAGGACTTTCCAGATCTGCATGCAGGCAGTTCAAGGACTTTCCAGATCTGCATGCAGGCAGTTCAAGGACTTTCCAGATCTGCATGCAGGCAGTTCAAGGACTTTCCAGATCTGCATGCAGGCAGTTCAAGGACTTTCCGGATCTGCATGCAGGCAGTTCAAGGACTTTCCAGATCTGCATGCAGGCAGTTCAAGGACTTTCCAGATCTGCATGCAGGCAGTTCAAGGACTTTCCAGATCTGCATGCAGGCAGTTCAAGGACTTTCCAGATCTGCATGCAGGCAGTTCAAGGACTTTCCGGATCTGCATGCAGGCAGTTCAAGGACTTTCCAGATCTGCATGCAGGCAGTTCAAGGACTTTCCAGATCTGCATGCAGGCAGTTCAAGGACTTTCCGGATCTGCATGCAGGCAGTTCAAGGACTTTCCGGATCTGCATGCAGGCAGTTCAAGGACTTTCCAGATCTGCATGCAGGCAGTTCAAGGACTTTCCAGATCTGCATGCAGGCAGTTCAAGGACTTTCCAGATCTGCATGCAGGCAGTTCAAGGACTTTCCAGATCTGCATGCAGGCAGTTCAAGGACTTTCCAGATCTGCATGCAGGCAGTTCAAGGACTTTCCAGATCTGCATGCAGGCAGTTCAAGGACTTTCCAGATCTGCATGCAGGCAGTTCAAGGACTTTCCAGATCTGCATGCAGGCAGTTCAAGGACTTTCCGGATCTGCATGCAGGCAGTTCAAGGACTTTCCAGATCTGCATGCAGGCAGTTCAAGGACTTTCCAGATCTGCATGCAGGCAGTTCAAGGACTTTCCGGATCTGCATGCAGGCAGTTCAAGGACTTTCCAGATCTGCATGCAGGCAGTTCAAGGACTTTCCAGATCTGCATGCAGGCAGTTCAAGGACTTTCCAGATCTGCATGCAGGCAGTTCAAGGACTTTCCAGATCTGCATGCAGGCAGTTCAAGGACTTTCCAGATCTGCATGCAGGCAGTTCAAGGACTTTCCAGATCTGCATGCAGGCAGTTCAAGGACTTTCCAGATCTGCATGCAGGCAGTTCAAGGACTTTCCGGATCTGCATGCAGGCAGTTCAAGGACTTTCCAGATCTGCATGCAGGCAGTTCAAGGACTTTCCAGATCTGCATGCAGGCAGTTCAAGGACTTTCCGGATCTGCATGCAGGCAGTTCAAGGACTTTCCAGATCTGCATGCAGGCAGTTCAAGGACTTTCCAGATCTGCATGCAGGCAGTTCAAGGACTTTCCAGATCTGCATGCAGGCAGTTCAAGGACTTTCCAGATCTGCATGCAGGCAGTTCAAGGACTTTCCAGATCTGCATGCAGGCAGTTCAAGGACTTTCCAGATCTGCATGCAGGCAGTTCAAGGACTTTCCAGATCTGCATGCAGGCAGTTCAAGGACTTTCCAGATCTGCATGCAGGCAGTTCAAGGACTTTCCGGATCTGCATGCAGGCAGTTCAAGGACTTTCCAGATCTGCATGCAGGCAGTTCAAGGACTTTCCAGATCTGCATGCAGGCAGTTCAAGGACTTTCCAGATCTGCATGCAGGCAGTTCAAGGACTTTCCAGATCTGCATGCAGGCAGTTCAAGGACTTTCCAGATCTGCATGCAGGCAGTTCAAGGACTTTCCAGATCTGCATGCAGGCAGTTCAAGGACTTTCCAGATCTGCATGCAGGCAGTTCAAGGACTTTCCAGATCTGCATGCAGGCAGTTCAAGGACTTTCCAGATCTGCATGCAGGCAGTTCAAGGACTTTCCAGATCTGCATGCAGGCAGTTCAAGGACTTTCCAGATCTGCATGCAGGCAGTTCAAGGACTTTCCAGATCTGGCCGGCAGGTCGTTCAGGGATGTTCAAGGATGTTCAAGGATAGCGACCAGCGAAGACCCCCCCCCACCTGTGTTGGATTCGGCATGCAACAACTGTACCTGAGAACCCGTGGCGGGTGGCATCTGCCTTTTTTGTTCCGCAAGCCACTTCTTCTCAGACTTCTGCGTTGGCTCGGAACTGAAAGCAAGTACTTCGTGCAGAACACGACATCCTGCGTTTGAACATGACATCCTTCTCCGGGTGTGTGGTCAGAAATGGAATGAGAGAATACTTGAAGAAACTATCAGGAGAACGTTCCTGATCTGGTGTGGAGGTCAACATGGGAAGAGTACGAGTTACCTGACTCTGGGAGAAGACACCACGCTTGAAGAACACAAAGAGCACCCGTGTGGGATGCACGTAAAGGAGGAACACTCTGCGGGTAGCCGAGCAGCCACGTCACTGATGCGCGCACTGTTGCGGGTCCTCCACCTTCTTCCCGTTCATAATAATCGTTGGCGCCCCGACGATCTCAATTCGGGCTTGCTGGCCCACGAACACATTTGTCTTCTCTGGTTTCGACCCCTTGCTTTGTTGTAGCATGACGTTCTGCATCCCGTTTGCATCTGGCTTGCTGAACAGGACCTGCTGCACAATACCGACGTTCCAGTCGTCTTCGCTCGGCTGTGCGGCGGGTGATCCTGGTGCCCGTGCGTCTGCAGACATTGTTACACAGGCCCGACACATGGGACAGAAGGGACGAATGGCAAGAGTCATTTTGAGACAGGATTCACAAAAGGTGTGACCGCAGCTTGTTGTAGTCAGCACAACCCGGCCGTCGTAGTCCTCCATGCAAATGGGGCATGTTGGGTCACCTGCAGAAAACGCTTCCACAGGTGCTGCAGGTTTTGTCGGCTTTCCAGGTTTTGCTGGTTTGGCTTCTGTGAATATTGTGCCACTCTGCTGCTGAGGCTGGCACTGAGGCGGGACACTCCCTGAGTCCCCTTTGTGTGGTTCGTCGAAATGCCCGATCACAAGGTGGCCGTGCCGCTCCTGCTCCCGGCCACTCTCTGAGGGCTTTTTGTGGGGTTCTTCGAAAGTTCTTATCACAACATTATGCTGCTGCTCGGCTGGCGGTCTGTACGACGACTGAACCCCATCAGCTTCTTGCACACGCCAGTCATCCTTGGTGCGCGACGGTGCAACTGCCTTCGTCCTTGTTTTCCCCGCACAGCATCCCATTTGTGCGGTGGGCGCAAGTGTGTGTATCTGTGGGATGACAAGTGTGTGTAGCTGTGGGGTGAGAGGCAGTGCATGACTGCTGCTCCATAACTTAAGGGTGGGTGCGCGATTTCTCGTCCTTTACTTTCTCGTCTATTACTTTTACAACCCTCCGAGTCGTCTAGTGTAATGTTGCAACTGGAAACCACGTGTTTCGAACTCACTCGATAAAGGGGCTGAGGTACTCGATCCATGTCGAGACAGCATCGCCACCTGTAACTCGAGTGAGAAGGGCACCGTTGAGAAAGACTGTGGGAGTGCACCAGACACCTTGGCTGATTCCTCGTCGCTGGCACGACTTCACCGTATCGAACGTTGCATCGTCATCCATCAGCGTGGCGAGGTCCTCCAGGGGAATGTCATATCGGACGGAAGTCCAATTTCCCAGGAGACGCAAAAGATCAAGCGGGCTCTTCGTCTTGAACTGCGGGTTGCTGAAGTCACTTTGGTTTGAAAAGAGAAACGACACAAAGTCGAAGTACTCCGTCGGTCCACACTTCCTCGCCACGACCTGTTGCAGGCACGGATGAGAGAACATGCCACCTCGACCACGACATACCTCAGCCGCCCTGTGGACATCGTAGGCCTGTTGATGCCCTACCAGTGCGTAGGGCACAAAGGTGATTTTTATTCGTCCCTTGAAATGGTCAGCAACCTGTAGGCAGGAATCCGGCGAGGGTTCGAGGCCGAGCCCTAATCGACCCACCGGATCTCTTGGGCAACAAAAGAGCCACACGCCCACACGCATACCTTCAACAGGGTCTTCCATGCCGTCTTGCTGTAAGGGCACTGCATGTCACCAAAGAACTCGATGCACACGGGCGACGCAGCATTGGAACCGATCAACTGGTGCCCTGGGGGGCGCCGTGGGACTGGCACGGACATCCTCCCTGCATGGCTGTCTTGTGGTGGGAACAACAGGGAAACAATAGGCGGTGTTTTTTGTTCGTGGTGGTTGTGCCCCTGCGAGAAGGGGTGCTGAGAGACGTGATCTGAGGTAATTTCCACACCTTGAGGTGTCAGTTGGCTTTCGCTGTATCAAGCAATCAAGCTCAGTGTTGGACACAGTGATGCGGGGTGCGACAACCTTGGCTCCCACCGATGAACTGCATGCAGACACGTCCACTCTCTGCGAGTCTCCTGAGAGAACGATTATACTGGGAAGCACAATCGGGTTTTGGCCTGCTGTTTGCTTCGTCACCACACACCCTCACAACGCCGTTGCGCCTTCGCTGAGCTGTGAGTCACCTTCGAAACACACGCTGGCAACAGCAGTTCGGAAAGTCTGCTGGCATGGTGCCAACCGTTGCCTGTCTCACTCGCCACACCCCCAACCCCTCCGCCCCGTGGCACCCCAGGTAGGGCCGTCGGCAAAACCGGTGCAAAGTGATTGGTTGATACACAGTGGCACAGAGCTAAGGCACCACCAGGCACCCTCCGCTAGAAACAACTGGCCACTCGCTGTGCTAAACTTCCGAAAGTGAGAAGCGAATCCGTGCCACACGCGAAGTCCCCCGAAGTGCACCCAAAGAAACAGAAGGGCTGGGGGGGCTTCCGGGAGCCCTGGCAAGGTTTCCCGTCAGCCTAGAGCGGTGACAACACAAGGTCAGACCTCTCGTTGGGGCGGCGGGTGGCATGGACAACAAGTGGGTTCGGGTTGTAGCCACTGGCGATATTCGATATCAGATCTTCTGCTGACATGGACTCTTGAGGGAACCTGGGGGTGTATCCCTTCATGGAGGTTTGTCTTACAGAAGAATCAGGATCCTCGAACAGCCTCAGCAACACGGCCCATGTGGTGCCGACACTCTGCCACGCAGATGACTGCTCGACCGTGAACTTGTGCTTCAGCACCACTCTGAGTGCCGTTTCCAAGAAGAAGAAGAAGTTAGCATCCTCGACCATCCGCCCATGTGTCCTCAGCACCATTTGGAACACCTCCAGCACGTCGCCTGTGCCTTTGAGGAGGACAAGAAAATCATGAACTTGCTCGAAAAACCGAAGGGCTTCCGCGGGGTCCGCGTCCTTGCAGCACTTTAAGAATTGCTGTTGAAACCGGTCGGGGTGGTGAAAGGGGAACGACGCTAATACGATTTCTCGAGTTCTCGGGTCCAGCTGGATCACTGTGCCCAAGCGTTCACCACGGGCAGACAGTTCGCTTCCGCGGGGGGAGTCTGCAGCATCCGGAAGTGGGCTCAGGCTGTCCGACAAGTACGCAAAAAATCGATTCCACAGCTTTGGACGGAACGTTTTCCCCATATTCTTCCGCAGTAGAACACACACGGCTTCACCCAGCTCCATAATCAGGTGGCCCTGCACATCGTTGACGGTATGGTAGGCACGCACGCGTTTCATCATCTGTTCAACGTCAGCATCGGAACCATTTTGTAGATGTGTGATCATCTTGCTCAGCCACCGCATCACCCTTTGCTCCAATGCGGGTGTTTCACGGAGACCGGCAAAGAAGGATGCAACGCTGTCCGGATTGTCATCCTTTGTTGCGATGAGTGCCGTGATGGGTTGAAATGGTGCGGTTGATTCAACCACAGCAACACGCCAGCATTTTGCAAGATGCTGCCGCTGCTTCCAAGTAATGTCTTGCAGGCCTGTGAATCGCGGCTGCGCAGATTCTGTAGTTGCAGAGCCCTTGGGTTTTTGTGACCTCCGGCATCGTCGTCCGTGGTCCCTCTCTCTCCGGCGGGCAGGACGACGATTTTCAGTTGATGTCGCACTTGCACAGCTACCCATGACACGATCACATGGCCGCGGTGTAGACGTTCCTGTGTGTGTGAGCGTGGCAGGCGATCGACTCGAAACGAATCAGAGACTCACGCAAGGAATATTGGTGCCCCCGACACCCCCTAAATTGCGTACTTTGTGCGTAGTGAAATAGGGGGGGGGGGGTCCCCTTTTTTGGTCCCCTTTACCAGCCCCAGCCAGAGCTCCACCTCCCCCAAACTCAAGCAGGTCCTGCTGCTCCGGGGTCAGGACGGGTGCAGGCGCTACAGGTGCTGCAGTCTTTGGTGCGGGTTTCGACGCAGTGGGCTATTTTTTTAGCTCGGTACCCGCTTCCCCAGTCGTCTTTGCAGCTCTGTTGGTACGCCTGGAGTCCAGCGGTATGTGGACCTCCTCCCAACGACACGGACTTAGACCTCTTCTCTGTGGCTAGGAACGATGCGATGCTCGAGGCGTGCAGCTCTGACGGGGACCAGACCGTCTTCTATCCGTTGATCCTGTACTGGGCAGTGAAGTGGCCCAGCTTCACGTGTTCGCAGGGTCCGTGGCACTGCATGGCGGTGTCGACCCACTCACGCACGTCCAGGCGGGAAGCAGGCGCTGTCTCCGCCTTGGCCAGAACGAACAACGCTGAACCAGCGTGCACGCTCTGCCACAGGCCCTCCGGGAGAGGCCGCATGTCCGCCGAGGTCACATCGCCGCCCCTCAGCAGATGCACCTCCAGGCAAGGTTCTCAGAGGGGCCGGCCCCATGGTGAATAGGATCCAAAAATGGTCCACCCATTTGGCGACATTTTTTGGGGAAAATGTCGCGAATGTGCCCAAAAATGCCCGAAATCACATTTTTGGGACGTATGCACACCCACAGAGCCAGATTTGGCCTTTCAAAAAAATTCGGATTTTCGGACCACCCCGGCCCAGGTACATGTACCTGGTACTTGGTACAGTACCTGGGACTGTACCATGGTACACAGGCTGAAGTACCATGGTACAGTACCAGGTACTGTACCAAAAACCATGGTACTGTACCAAAAGGGCCGTGGGGCCGGCCCCTTTTTTTGGGGCTTGGTACAGGACCAAGTACCAGGGGCCCAAAAAAAGATACTTGGGGCCGGGCCCCTCTGAGAACCTTGCTCCAGGCACTCGCCGGCCGGCTGCAACCCCACCTCATCCAGCAGCCCCAGCACCTTCTCGCGGGAGACACATTCACTAATGGTCCCCGCGAGGCATCGCAACCCCTGCACAGAGGCTACGATGGTGAACAGCGACTCCTGTTCACCTGACATTGTTCCCACGTAAGGGAACATGCGTAAAATCCTTACACAGTGTTCATGACGTCTGTGTGGGATGATGCGGTGTTGTGGCGGTGCTACGTGGCTCCCGGAGGTGAGTTCTGGCAATATTTTTCTGTCTCGGCCAGCACAGTGCCTCCAGTCCTGTCTCAGTAGCCACACAGAAAGGGGGGACCAAAAAAAACTGGGGGGGGGGGACCAAAAACGAGACCCCCCCCCCTAATTTGCGTACTTCGTGCGTAGTGAAATAGGGGGTAGTCGGGGGCACCAAATATGGGAATTGATTTTTGGGTACTTTTTGCGAGCAAAACTCAGGCACGATTCAGAAGGACACATCTCCGCGAGGCTTGTCAAAGCCGCGCGGGAAACACGAAGGTAAACCAGAATCACAAAGCAGCGACCTGCAACTGCTCCATAATCTGTGTGTTCATAAACAGAAGCACTGTAAACTCGTCACGACCCAGTTGGTCGGAAAACCGCAGGTCTAGTGACGCATGGAAGATCTGCTCAGCGACGCTCTTCCAGACATACAACTTCTTCGTGACTTCAGCAGGGTCACAGGCTTGCTTATCGGACAGGTCGGCATAATGCTGCCGCACTGCCGCAAGAATATGGGTCGGCTCCAGGACAGCCCGTGTCAGAGGTTTTCCGGGTTCCGGTTGCAGCAAGGTATACAGGCGCTTGGCGGTGTCCTGCACGGCAGGGGGGGTGACGACAGCCGAGAGCACTTCCACGAGCTCCACGAAGCTCACGCTGCCGCTCCCGTCCTTGTCAATGGCTTCGAACATCCACGTCGTGTCGTGCGCCGGCAGAGGCGGGTCCGGACGGAGGAGGTGGGTCACGAAAGCTGCGAAGGAGGGTGCCATCATCTCCTCTGCCAGACCCCCTGTCACGGAGGCGTAGAGCTCCTGCAGCTTGTTGGGGGGCATGTTGCGGAGGAGCTTGGGCAGCACCGAGCCCTTCAGGTCACGCACTTGCCTCACGCGCTTTGACTTGGCGAGCATCGCGGCCACCTTGATGTCGCGGTCCACCGTGTGGTTCCGCGACAGAAGCTCTTTATGTCGCAGCTCGAAATCCTGCAGCTGCTGCTGCACAGATGCCGCATTGTCACCGCGCGACTTGGGCCCAGCGGACACACGGTCCTTCAGTGGCGCGCCGATCAAAGGAAGCCGGGCTGTGCTGAGGAACACATCCTGTGGACGGCAGCTCGGGTTCTGGGGCAGTGGAGGCGGATGTCGCAATGAAGGGAGGCGCGGGCTCGCTCGCCACGTTCCAGATGCATCCCGCACGCGGCATCCTCCGGTGGTGTGCCCGATGCGCTTCTGAGTCCTTGCCGGCACAATCACCTCCGACTCAATGGCGATAGTCACAAATTTTCCAACATCCGGCAGGCCTGGAGATGGCTGCGGTGACATCTGCACTCCCTCTTGCTTCACCCACTTCCCGCTGGAGGTCTTGACGAGCTTCTGGGGACGGGGCACCTCTGCTTCCGGATCACCTGTACCGAGGAGGCGGCGCATGTACTGGCTCTTCATTGTCCGTTGCTGCATGGCCAGGACTATCCTGCCGGCATCCTGGCTGTTCTTCTTGGCGGGCAGCTCGGTGGTGTCCCTCTGCTGCACATAGTTGGAGAGGTACCCCGCTGTGCTCGCCTTCATGCCGGGGCTGTATCCCAGAAAGGCATGTTCGTAATACTTTTCCGCCCGGCGCTGCAGGGAACCACTTCCCATGATGCGGCCCTGTAGGGGTGGGTGGCGTGTACCAAACCCAGGCAAGATTGGTTTGACTGCGGTGACCGGTGACAGTATCCAGGGAGAGAACCCGGAAGGCGCAGCGAGGGTTGTTTCTTGATCGTTGAAATTTAAACCTCAAGGTGGAACAGTGCGAAAAAAGAGGAAACTCCGGAAAACACAGTGCTATCAGGTTGAGACGCACTGGGGGCGGGGAGGAACGCTGCGACAGTTCAGGCCTGCTTCGTTCGTTCCGCGAACTGAGATCAATGATGGGCGCATGACTTCGCGCGAAAGTCGGGGCTAGTTGTCGTTGCATTGCTGATAAAAAAACATGAAAGTCACAGCGAGGCAACGGGGAAGAGAGGCAAAGAAAGGGCACGACACATGTGCCGGCGTAATCATCACGCAAAGTAAATGTCCTTCGAGTGGAAGGCCTCAAGCAGCTGCATGAGCTCGTCCTCCTCCAATGTTTTGGCTCGGCGGCCCTCCAGGCCGACACTCACGAGGCACTCGCCAATCTGCAATGGGTATGGGTGTTGAGTCATGAGTGTTCAGCAACGAAAAACCGGCAAACCAAACATGCGCAGAGCAGCAACGGGGCGCATACCGTTTCCTTGAGGACGTCCAGAGCGAGCGGGTCCCTTTCCAGCATTTTGCAGTAACTCGAGTGTGTCTCGTGCAGCAGCTTCACAACGGACTTCGTGCGGAAGTGCCCGGAAAGGGTTTTGTTCGGGCGGTTGAAGCACAGCTTCACGAGGCCATCCCACTCCTGTCAAGTGAGGGTGCCAATGTGAAACGATACCATACCCACTGACAACGACATATTGCAAACCCCTGCAAACGGACATACGTCGAAGGCCACCTGTGGGGCTGGCCGCTTCGGCTCGATGCGCACAACTGACGACTCAACCTTCGGCGGAGGCTTGAAGCTATTCTTTGAAATCTTCATAAGGTGGTCGACGCGAGAGAGCAGCTGTGTGTTGGCACTCAGACGGCAGTACATGTGCGTGTTTGGCTTTGCCACCAGACGCAGGGCAAACTCCCTCTGAAACATGAGCACAGCACAGCGGAATGCCTGGTCCCTGTGGCGGAGCAGCTTGAAGACGAGCGCCGAAGAGATTGCGTACGGCACGTTGGCCACACACACGTTGAAGAAGGGGAGCTCATTCTTGATGCAGTCGCCTTGGATGATCTGCAGCTTGCTGCCATACGGGCCACCCATGAAACGCTTGTGCAACTCCTGCACCATTCGGGGGTCGATTTCCATGGCGATCACCTTCTTCACGCGCTGCAGCAACTTCTCCGTCAGGTTCCCTGTCCCGGGACCGATCTCCAGCACGACATCTGTGGCCTGCAGCCCCGACTTCTCGATAATCGCGTGAATCACGAGAGGGTTCTTGAGGATATGCTGACCGAAGGCTGAGGGGGTATAAGGTGGGCAGCAAGTAGGTGCGGTGGATACACTCCGACAACCACACACGGGAGGCTCCGCTGTGTCGCGGTGCAGAAACACCACGGTCTGCAAAAAAAATATCCGCTCCTATTTCATGCCACATTAACACACACACAGTTCGGCACAGACCGAAAGCAGCCCCCAAATGCCACCCCGTCGGCGTAATGGGTCCCCTTTGGACATACTCTTGTTGAACACAATCCCGTGATGCCCGCTGCGCTCCCCAGACTCCTTCCCCTCAGCCGAAACCCTCCTGGCAGCCTCTGCTGCTTTCCGGGTTTTTTTCGCCTCGCGTTCAGTGCTTTTGTCATATTGGACCTTGGGCATTGTGTAACACAGAGCACAGGACCCCCTGTGTTGTCCTGAGAGGCGGTGGCGTGAATGTTTGGCAACCAGTGAAGAATAAACAGGCGGCACTGCGGGCTGGAAGGGGAACCAGACATCAGAGGGCGCGAGGCTGCGAGTCCGCTTCTCTCTTCCTCAGACCGACTTCGCCTCAAAGACTGCGTCAGGCGATACGACTGCTGTGAGCGGCACGTCGTGTTCGCCGGTGGGGATGCAGGGGACAATCTGCTGCGACAGCGCCAGGCCCACCATGCGGGGTGGACTAAGCCCCAACTCTGCATGCGCCACAGTGGTGCGTGCAAAGAAAGAGTCGTAATACCCTTTGCCGTGCCCGAGCCGATCACAGCTCCGGGTGAACGCGACACCTGGCGTGAACACGAGATCAATGGCACCCGAGCACGCCATGTCTTGGCGCTGCACCGCCTCCTCCTTCGGCAGCTCTGGGATGCCCCATTTGTTGCGGGGCCACGTCGAAATCTCCTCAGCACCGCTGACCTCGATCATGACCATGTCCGCATAATTCGGGCCTACAATGCACGGGACGAACACACGCTTCCCTGCAGAGAACAGCGCATCGATGAGGCCGGACGTGCGCACCTCACATGCCATATCCAAATAGACGCTGGCACCTCGGCTGCTCTGGACCACAGGCAGGGCATTGCACCGGGACCACACTGCGCGGCTCTGCACGCCGACCTCCTCCTGCGACAGGCCCCGCAGCACAGCCTGCACCTCACGCCTCAGGAGTTTCTTCTCTTGCTGCAACATAGCTGCAACCCCCTGCCGAGAGGGTCTGCGGAGGGGGAGGGAGATAGGCACGCACAATAACATGGGTGGGGCCGTTGTGCTGGGGCTCTCACCGGGGAGGGGTGGCTTCGGACAAAGAGATAGGGGAGAGGGGGGGTGGGGTTCGGGCCCGCATGACTCGGCACACTGTTCTGACCGGCTTGGGAACCCCCCGGTCATCCACGTCCACACAAAGTAAGATTTTTGTTTCGTGTAGTGGTGCTCCTGAAAAGGCGGAAACGGAGTCTTCAGGGAAGCCATGTGAGTCGTTCTGACTGACGACTGCCCCTACACGTCTCTGCTTGTGTGGGCGGCAAGAATCTGGGAGGGAAGTGTCCTCACAACCATGTGTTATGGAGCCATAGACGAAAGCCTGGGCACTATGTAAAATAATAGAGGCACACCCACTGCGAGGGTCCTCGCGCAGCGACAGTTCCGCAGCACTTTCCAGAGATAGACAGGAATCAGGACAACTACCACTGGCGGGGAGTTGTCGTCGTCGTCGGTGTGAAAACATCGGACGACGAGTAGCACATTGAGAGGGAGAACGAAAGCTCCTGCACCATCTGGAGAACCCCAGGCAGCTCGCGCCGCAGTTGTCTCACAATAAGCTGTGGATGTGTGGTGTAGTGTGGTGTAGTGTGGTTGGCGACGAAACACGAGAATTGGCCCAGGTCAGTCCATCTCGCTATGCAAATGTGTTGCAATTGCAGGCTGGAAGATGGCCCAAAAGAAAACTCATCCGGCCTTGAAGCACTCCATGTTTAGGCACTCATTCGCGACTTTTGGGGCAACAGCTGACACACCTTTCTTATTCGGGGCGGGGGCAGTTTGGGGGTGCAGTAAAAACTGCGCCGCAGGCGCCGTGGTTTGGGCTTGTTGAGGGTGTCGGATGAGGATAACTGACGTTGCTCCTGTTGCTGCTCCTGCTGCTGCTGTTGGGTTACTTGAGAATCGTTAGTCTCGCTGGTGGCCTCCAGCTGAGCTATGGATGACACCGAATCCCCCCTGGACCCTCGGTGTGTGATCGCCCGTTTCGACATGTGGCTTGCAAAGCGCGTCGTATCATTGCGAGTCTTCGGCGTCATCTCGAGCATCAGACTAGGTGATGAACAGAACATGCTGGATCGCACCCCGACGTCTGATGAGAATCGTCGCCGGACGAGGTGCACTGCTTCCTTGTTGGGGCTGTCAGGTGTCAGGTCGTCCAGCGCAAGCAAACAGTTTGGGTATCCTCGCGAGCTAAGCTCCGCCTTTACGATATACTTAAAGTTAGGGAAGACCTTCATGACGTAGTTCAGGTCTGCGGGGGTCAGGTAGTACGCAGAGACGTACGTCAGTGAACGCACAGCCTGCGACGCCACCTTTTTGATCAGAAAAAACTCCTCCCCGAAGATGTCCCCACGAGTCAGGGTAGTGAAACACCCGTCCTTCTGCAGCAGCACGAAGCCATGCGCAACGAAGTACATCCTGAGGCACGGCTCCCCAAGAGCCACCAATAGGGTATCCGGCTCGCAGTCTATCTTCCGCAGCGAGGCAGCAATGGCATACTTACACTCGTTGGTCGCCATGTTGAGAAACTCCACCTCCCCGAGGAGCTCAGTGCGCACGAATTGTTCGATGTTTGACGATAGCTCCTGGGGTAGGTTCTGCAGCAGATCGACCGAATCTGTCCCGACCTTGAGGGTGATGTAGTTCAGATACTCGAGTATTTCCTCCTGGAAGGGGCACGGCAGATGCAGCAGCGGCATGGTCTTTGCTGCCATGGCCATGGACTCGATGCGCTCCCTCGAGTACGACGTCTGCTGCAGCAGGATGCTGAGGAACCCGACAATGAGCCCATTCACAAACACCCCCAGAGCGCTGAGAAGGATGGCGAACACTTTCTTGGGCACGTTGTCCACAGGGATGTCGCCGTAGCCAACAGCCTGTACCGAGTAGAGCACGAAGTAGACAGAGTTGAGGTACGTGTTCTCTGGGCAGGTGGTGGAGGCGTTCGCAGGTGACATGTCCTCGCCTTCCTCCAAAAGGCTCTCGCCCTCGTCCTGGACTTCGCACCGGTTGAGGACCATCCAGATGCAGGCAAGGGCGTGCACAAGCACACAGCACATCAGGAACCACTTCATGGTGGAGGCGTAGAGGTAGTCGTACTTCACCTGCCAGCGCGAGAGGGTCGAACGCATCGACGCCTCAAACATGTGTGCGGTGTTTGATACCTTCAGGATGCGCAGGTGGGCGGCGCAGAGGAACACCACACTGCTGGCATCGGACCCACCATCACACAGGAAGGCAGCGACAATGTCCAACGGCACTGCACTCACAACATCCACCACCGCCCGCCAGTGGCGGAGGTACGCCCAGTTTGGCCGCACCCGCAGCACCTGCATCATGTGTGCCCGCCACGGAGGCACGTCGGACTTCAAACGCGACGTTGTCAGCTTGTGTCGGGATCGATGCAGCGTGGCCTGCCCGAACAGAGCTGCAGTGGGCACGGTTCGCCGCGTCACCATCGACTTCGACGAAGAGATGAAGGAGCGCCCTGCGAACGACTTGGAGCGGCTGGAAGACGCCTGCCGTGCGAACGACTGCCGTGCAAACTTGGAGTGGACCCCAAACACGCCAAAGGCAGTGCTCTTCCGTCCCGCTGGGGTGCCCTCCTCCACAGGGAGGGGTGCCAGCTGGCAGGACACGTCAAAAACATCCCTGCTGATGCTTTTCCTCATGGGGGAGATCGTGCTCTCGTCAAACGCCACGCGCGACTTGATCCGCAGGCTCTCCGCAGGCTCTTCCATCTTCAGGTTGGACTCCAGGCCCAACTCGCGAACCCGCGGGGGCCCCGAGTCCCCGCTGAGCCTCGCATCACCCTTTGTCGCCACCGGGCTCGGCAACACAACTTCAAAGTTAATCTGCAGATCATCTCCGGGGCCTGGGGAGCACCCGCCCTCCGGCTTCTCGCTCGGCCCACCTGCTGTTGGCCCCTCCTCCTCCACCTCCACCACGCCCCCGTGGAACTCCTCTGTGATCTGGGCGGTTCCTGTGCCTGGGACGGCCTGCCCCGACACAACCTCGGTTTGGTTGGACACCACAACGTCGAACAGCATCACCAGGGTGGCTAACACGTGGAGGGGTATGAGCGAGTCGGTCAGCTGATCGCGGGGTGCCTGGGGCAGGGAGGCATCCCAGTAGAGCAGCACGAAGCTGAAGTAGACGAGAGCGCATGCGACAACAGGGTGCCACAGGGTGAGGAGGGTGTCGCCTGGCTTCAGGAGGGGGGAGTGCTGTGCGCGTGCGATGTGTGCGGAGGTCTCGTCCGACTCGTTCAGGCTCATGAGGCGGCCTGCCTCTTTGACGACCTTCACCAAGAGGAGGGTGTCGTCAACAGTGAACACATCCTCGTGCTCCAGGTCGAGAGACTTCGTCAGCTCCTCCAGCTCGCCCGCATCCACCTCGGCGCCCAGCATGGCGAAGATGTGCACGATCTCCCACAGGTTGATCAGCCCCGTCCCCTCCCTGTCGATCGCCCCGAACATCCGCTTCACAGACCCCTCCTCCAGGTCCGACAGCCCCAGCGACACCTCCTCCTCTATCACCTCCTGGGAGACCAGCGACAGCTGGTTCTCCCCTGTGATGAACATCTTCACAGACCCCCGAGACGTCCTCCCCAAAGGGCACCCCCGCTATTGGTTTGATGTCGGCGCCCCCCCGGGGCGTCGGGTGTTGGATACGGCCGTTGCCTGCTTCCGCCAAATACGGCTTTGTATGAATCTGGGGGGGTGGGGGGTGGGGGGGGTGGGGGGGGATGTCCACGACTGAGGAGGGAGGGTAGGGGATAAGAGAGAGGGGGGGGAGCGAAACTACTCAGAGGGGGGGGAAATCAGCACGCCAGCGGCACGCTGCTCAAGGCAGAGTGTGTGATGCAGTTTGGCCAGGGCGTGGTCAGACCAGGAGCCTGGGTGTCTCCCAGAGGACGGCAGGCATGTTGCTGAGGTGTGTCGCAAGGGGATGTGTCACTTCTGTAAGCCTTTGTCGGCACCGCTCGAGGGAGAAGGGAAGCTTGGGTGGGTGGATGGGTGGGTGGATGGGGCTAGGCTGTGCTATACGTTCCACCCCCCCCAGCGTATAACGTATTATACGTATTATACGTTGAACGTATTATACGTTAAAATACGTATTATACGTTCAGGCAATACTGCACAGGCATCCACGATGCGACTCACACCGGACTTTGGGTTCGTGGCGTCGTTCGTCAGCACTTCGACAGCGTCCCACGCCTGTCGGTGCGGTTGCACTTCTCACCTGATATCGTTACACACCCACATGCACTCCAGCTGACTGGGGGATGCAGTGAGAGTCACACTCAACAAGGATATCAAGGTCACACTCCAAGTCCAGCCACGGACAGCCACTCTGTACGGTGTATGCAAAAATGGGGGGAAAATCCGGAGCGTATAATACGTATTACCTGGGACCCCCCGTGTATAAGTCCCCCCCCCTTACCCCCGTGTTTAAGTCCCCCCCTGGGGGTCTGGCAGGGGGGGGACTTAAACACAGGGGGACCTAAACACGGGGGTGGGCTGGTCTGGAGGGTCATCAGGTGGCCCCTACTGGGGGGGGCTAAATAGAAGGGGGTGGCCGAATACAAGGGGGTGGCCGAATAGAAGGGGGGGGTCTGGAAAATGTCACTCCAGTACAGCCGCTCTTTACTCGTATTTTGTTTGTGATGCGTTGACGCTTCCACACACAAAACCTCAACTCCTGTGATGGGGGAGGCTAGTGGTGTGCGGAGCACGTTTGGCTGTGGTGAAGTGACATTTTCTGCTCACAAGTGTGCGTAAAAATTCGAAATCCAGAAAATTTTAGGCCGAATACAAGGGGGGGGGTCTTGTATTCGGCGATCCGTGAATTTTGGCCAATTTTCAAATTTTCAGCCTGTTTTTCCAGTCCTAACAGACACCCCATGGTCAAAATGACCCCACTGCGATTCGCACGGAATCCAAACATTCAAAAGAACAGGGTTTTGGACACCAGTGTGGGGGTCCTCACAGGTGGCTGACTCCTGGGAATATCCTCCCATTATCAGGAGCCAAATCAGGCCCACATTTCATGGGTGAAACTTGGCACCTCTACCCACAAAATGACCCCACCACGATCCGCACGGATTCCGAATAGTGCAATGGAAGGCGAAAATCGCGATTCCACGAGGTCACCTGGAGCAAAATTCGCCAAAATTTGGAAAAATCACGGACCGCCGAATACAAGACCCCCCCCCCTTGTATTCGGCCACCCCCTTGTATTTGGCCACCCACTGCAAAAATTGCCCAAAATTTGGGTTTTGAAAACCCCCCAAAAAAAGCGTTTAGGAGGGTGTATGATTTTCCGGATTTTCCTGTTTTTTCCCGATTTTCCGAAAAATTTGCCACTGGTTGACACAAGGGCGAATTTCGAGAAAAATCCGAAAATCAGGAAAAATCAGGTTTTTTTCGGATTTCCGGGATGGTCACCATACACCCTCCGGAAAAAAATCCGAAATTTTTGGGTCGAAAAAAAATTTTTTTTTCTGACCCGAAAATCTGTGTCTGCGGACTGCCACACTGTGAAAAATCGGAAAATTTCCGAAAAAAGTCGAAAATTTTGGCCTTTCCTGGCCTATGTGGTCCCAAAGGGCCCGGGTTGCCCGGATTTCTCTCTTGTTTGTGCGCACTATGCAATATATCTGTTCATAGAATTATGTATGTTGCACTGCACGCTGCCAACAGCCTATTGTTTACTGTCACAAGCAAGATTGTTTGTGTAAACAATAGGCTTGGCTGTTAGTTTGTGCGCACTACCGGTCCCTAGTACGCTACACCCCCCCCCCCCCCGACCTCCCCTGATAATCTCGCATGATGACGGTAACCTCGGGGAACTCGCTCTCGTAAGGGGGGTGATCGTTCATGTGGTGTAGTATGGGTGAGATGTGTCCCGTAGCCGGGTGTAGTCATCAGCAGGGTTCTCCTCTGACTTCACGTAGCCCATCTCAAAACGACATGATGCGGTATCGGCAATACGGCGGGCTTTCATCAACAGGTTCAGGATGTGTTTGGCGTGTGAGAAACCCTTGCGCCATGCTCCGATCACCGCTGTGTTATCGACACCGACCCTCCATCGTACACCTTGCATGTGCATGTCTTCGCAAATGTGCATCACCATGCGGTAGAACGCGTACATCTCTAAGACGGCGATGTCTTCATGTAGCCAGTTTTCGGTGAAGAGCCCCCATCGTGTGATCGTCTTTCCATCTCTGTTCACGATGAAGCACCATCCCGTGAGGCTGGCATCTGTATGTGCCGTGCCCCTATCTGTGGGTGGAGGACTCCATATACGCCAGGGGTTCTGCAGAAGTTGTCCCAGCGAGTCTTGCATCGAGGCTCGTACGTTCAATGGAAGGGTGACTTCTCTCGACCAGCTTTCGTAACTAAGGACGCCGTCCTTGCTGACTTCTGACATCCAGCTGAGCAAGCTGGCCTGCTCGTACAAGTGGAGCTGAAGAGCATACACCCGCCAGAGAATGAGTCCGCACATTCTCCACCAGAATCGAAGTGGCATTGCGGCTTCGAGCATACTTATCTGAAGAGATCCCTTTAGTTTCTCGACCCAGGCGGGATCCATCTTCCATCTCTTGTGTATGCAGTCGAAGTGTAGACCGAGCATTGTACCCTGTCGGCTGATCGGCGAGGTATCCCCAATGATAACCCCGTATCGTGCACATATCGCTTCGAAGTTAGATTTCACCCGATTGAGAATCTCCGCGGAATCAGCGACGAAGACGGTGTTATCCAGCCAAGAGATGTGTTCAGCCTGCGTGTTGGCAACAGCCTCTGCTCCCAGACATCTCGTAACAGCTTGACCCAGCTGTGGTGAAGCTCTGTATCCCATGGCTAGACGTGTCATCCACAAGATTGCGTTGTTGCACCGGAAGGCGAAGAATGGTCGGGCTGCAGGCTCGATATTGAACTGAAAAAACCAGCTCTTGAAATCGAACTCGCAAAGGCGCCGCTTAATACCGTGTCTACGATCATTGTATAAGGGGGGAACTGGCAGGGCGGTAGCTTGATGTGAGCCATGGCCTGATTCAGACGTTGGCATGCCAGAATGAAACGTAGTTCGCCTGGTTTCCTTTTCGGTACACAAAAAGCCGAGTGCAAACAGCATCCCTTGCGGGACCTCGGAGCCTTCTCTGCAAATGAGCCACTGAGCAGCTGTTCAGTGCATGCGCCTAACTTTGCGTTTCTAGGTCCGGCGCCGGCCGTACCCTCCCACCTGGCGTGCTTGGAGATAAAGGCATGAGAAATCCATATAAAATTCTCCTGCAGGTGGGGAAAGTCCTTCAGAAGGAGTTCGCTGTTTAAGGGGAGTGATGGTGCCCCCGCGATTTTACCCTCATAACTTGCTCTGGGTATCCTCGTGGATCCATCGATGTCCCACCAGGACCAGTCGTAGTCATAGTGTTGTAAGACCTCCCAGAGATGTTGTAACGGGCTTTTGCTCGAGATCGTAGTTGTTTTTGACATGTGCGGCTCTCGACGCTTGTTTTGTGTAGATGACGCCAGCTCGGATGCTTGGAGGGTGGACAGTGACGGCTCTCGACGTTTGTCATGTGTAAGTATTTTGGCTGTGGATGTAAGCGGCTCGCGACGCCCATCCTGTGTAAAGCCGGTGGTTGCACGGTTTGACAGTGACGGCTCGCGACGTTTGTCTTGTGTAATGGTGTCGGCTGTGGATGTAAGCGGCTCGCGACGCCCATCCTGTGTAAAGCCGGTGATTGTATGTTTTGACAGTGACGGCTCGCGACGTTTGTCTTGTGTAATTGTGTCGGTTGTGGATGTAAGCGGCTCGCGACGCCCATCCTGTGTAAGACCGATAGTTGAGTGGTTAGACAGTGACGGCTCGCGACGTTTGTCTTGTGTAATTGCTCTGGCTGTGGATGTATGCGGCTCGCGACGCCCATCCTGTGTAAAACCAGTGTTTTCATGCTCAGACAGTGACGGCTCGCGACGTTTGTCTTGTGTATTCTTCCCGCTCGAAGATAGTTGCGGCTCTCGACGCTCCTCTTGTATTACTGCAGGAGGGGCGTCGACAAGGCAGTGTCCTTGACGGGCTCCCACAGGCCCCGCCGAAGGTACCCCCGGGTGACCTGCACACTCCTGTGTCGGGCCAGTGCCTGTGCCGCCTCCTCGCCTCGCGACTCCGCGACTGCATTGAGGCTGGAATGCCTGATCAACTGTGTGGTAACACAGAGATTCTCTTTCAGGTACTCGTTGTATGCAGTGTAGGTGAGGTTGCCAAAGACCGGAGCTTGCTCCGCAAGACGTTGACTCTCGAACCACTCGAGGAAGATGAGGGATAGACGACCCTCTTTGGGTAGGAGAAGTGACTGACCCGAGCCCCTGCTGTCCGTCTTCCCCCTCACGAAGGTGACCATGAAGAAGTCGGGAGGGGAGTCGGCCCGGTGTAGTTGAATGTGAGCCCCCCTGAGCCTCTCGAGGTCGACCCAGCGGGACCCGGTCGCCATCTGCAGTGCCAGCGCAGCTCTGAGAGTGCCAGACGCCTTGGACAAGGCCTCCAGCACCGTCTCGAGGGCAGGCACACTCTCCATCTTGCGCTCGTGCCTCTCGAAGACCTGGAGCTGCCCGCTGATGGCCCGCCTCATGGCGTCGTGGGCCGACCTCAGCGACTGCGTGTAGTACGTGAGGTACTGCAGGGCAGACTGGGGCTGAATCTGTTGCCGGCGTAGCAGCAGTTGGACCCACAGATGGAAGCACTCCTCCCTCGAGAGGCTCGGGTCCATCACCTGCACCTTGTGACGGAAGGCCTCGGCGCGGCGGATCACAGAGAGGAAAGATGCAGAACCCCTGTAGCACTGTGCTTGAGTGCGCCAGGTGGCGCGCTTGAGGGTCACCAGCTGCGCCGGCGTGATCTCCTCTGGCTGTCTGATGGAACCCTGGGACAGCTGCTCCTCCCAAATGCGGAGGCTGGGATGATTCGAAGTCGGAAGAGGAGCTGCTGCGTGTGTATCCCGAAGAGGAAGGGTCGAGGGCGGAGGAGAAGGAGGGAGAGGAGAGGGGATACGCAGGGGTAGTCAGTCCTTTTTTGCGTACTTGTGGTCCCTACCCCCCCCTTGGGACGGCTGAGACCTCTTCATATCTTTCCTCCCCCCGGAGTAGCCCCCCCTTCCTCGCGTGGCTCCGAAGGTACCCGCGTGGACGGCGCCACCCGAGACCTTCTTCTGCGCCTCCTTCACCGCCTCACCCCTCTTGGCTACATTGGCGGCGGTGCGCAGTTCTCCGTCGGTGTAGGCGGACCATTCAAGGGTGAGGGCGTGGGCCTCGTAGGCCGCGCCCATGGCTACCCCGACGGAGAAGGCGACCCCCTCGTCACTCTGGTATTTCAGGGCCTCAAGACGCACCATGGTGACGTGTAGGAGGGGAAGCAGCGAGGAGGCCCAATGTCCCGTCCGCGGGTCGCGAGCCTTCTTCAGCACGGTGAACAGCGTCCGCTGCTCGTGTTGGTACCCCTTGCCGGTGTCCTCAGGGCTGGCGGGGAAGGGGCCGTATCGGGCGTGGACCTTATCCAATATGCGGTCCACGCCGATCCGGGAGCACAAGTGCTTCTCCCAACGGGCCACCCGACGAAGCTCGAGGTCGTACGGGACCTCCTCCGCCTCCTTCTGGGCCTCCAGGAAGGCGATCTTCTTCGCCTGTTCCGCAACCTGTTTGCGGAGGGAAGCAGCGTCGGCCTCGTCCCCGGCAGGGGGTACCGTGTCCACAACGGCCTCCCTCAGGTCCTCTTCATCCGCGCCCGGAGGTGCTTCCAAGTCGCCGCTCCGGACAAGGGGCTCCTTCTGGTGCACCTCCCAGGCGCAGGGCGGACAGACCCACCTCGTCCCCTCCCGTGGCAACAGGCGAACGCGATCATCGCGGTCGGGAATCCTCTTCTCCAGGCATTCTACCGAACCGCGACATCCACACCGGTTGCACTGCGTGCCCCCATCGTGGAGGGTCTCGCAGGAGGGGACGAGGACGCAGTCCGTCGATGTGGAGGCCGGGGCGGCGTCAGCTGGGTACTCCACCGAGGGGATGCGGCTCCAGTCAACCAGCTCCAGGTCGAACTTCGCCCTATCGGACATTTTTGTTTGTGCGCACTATGCAATATATCTGTTCATAGAATTATGTATGTTGCACTGCACGCTGCCAACAGCCTATTGTTTACTGTCACAAGCAAGATTGTTTGTGTAAAAAACACCCCAAAAATTTTTCCGCCGCCCTTCGGGCGGCGGATTGGCCGCCTTCGGCGGCGTCGTCGTTTCACACTGTACGAAGGACGTCGGTAAAGCCGAGACCTTTGTACAACCGTTTCACTTCGACTTCTTTTCGGCTGTCTGTTTGTTTGCGTTTCCAGTCCCGTGCCTGTCTGTCGTCCGGACGCCCTGTTTTTATGGTTTTCTCCTGTTGCTCCGTCACGGCGCCTCATGTTCTGGGGTTGCACGTGTTCTTCTCGCTGTTGCGGCGCTGCCTGAAAGAACCCCCGTCCGCCCCTCTCGGCTCCATCTCCGAGTGCCTACCTCGTTCTGTCCGCTTTCCCTAGGAGGTACAGAGAGACCCCCTCTCCCCGCCGAGCATCTCAGAAGATGCCGTGTCCCGCATCCAAATGTAGTTGCAGGTGCCCTCGGTTGCGGTGTTGTAGCGCAGTCCGCGCCGGTCGGACGCCACACGCCACTCTGGAGTGCCTCCCACCGTCTGAGACCCCGGGCCCCCCATGGGCTGGGGGGGCCTTCCATCGGCATGGCAATGCCTACCAGGTGTCGGACGCGATTCCGACTGTAAAGTGTCACAGTCTGTGGCTCGTCGATGCCAAGATCCTCGTTACGGTCCGATGAAACTGGGTGTTATTCGGAGCCCTACAACTGCAACACGGGAGGCTTGACAACCGGCTCCTGATGCAGGGAACGTATGCTGCAATTTTATCTGCGTTCATGCAGGCGTTGCCCCGCCTGCAAGGTGACCGTCTTTTGCTGTCCTCAGGTGTACCGTACCCTGAATGGGAACGGGAAGAACGTTCCTCTCGGGCATGCTACGTTGTCGAAAACTTTGCGATACACGGCCAGCTTCCTCGTGGCCTCATGTTCTTCTGTCCCTTCTGTTGTGATGCGTCTCATGGATGTGCCCTGCAGGGCTTCCACACAGTGTCGAGGAGTGATCCTCGCACGGAAAAACAATTGGCTTGGTCTTCCCGCTTTCGGGCTCCCGTCTCCGAGAGCCCAGCACAGTTTTGAGTCGGACCTGGGATAGCGGTTCGAACGGGAATTTCGGGCCGAACCCTGAAATTCTCCAACACCCCATATCGCACCTGAGACGCGGCTTCCTTATCTGAGGGGCCGCGTCCAAATACACGGACTTTGCTAAACTGGACCCAACTCCCCACACTCTTTTTTTGGCCATTTTTCCAAAAAATCCCCCCATTTTTTACAAAATTTTACAGAATTTACAGTTCGTTATACATCCTCCTTATACGCCTATTACAAGGGGGGGGTCTTCTATTTAGCCCCCCCCAGTAGGCCCTCCAGGTGCTGTCTGAGTCGAAAAGTGGGGTGCCAAAAGTCCATCCGGACCGGAATTACCCCCCTACGACAGCAGAGGAAGAGGTCTTCTTGGTCTCCACTGTGCCACCCCCGTGTTTACGCCCCCCCTGTGTTTAGGTCCGCCCCCCCCGTGTTTAAGTCCCCCCCGGCCGAAAATCGCCTCCAGGGGGGGGACTTAAACACGGGGGGTCCCAGGTATACGTATAATACGTATAGCGTATTATACGTATAGTGCAGCCTACACGACGCGCTGGCACGGGCTGAACCGGTTCTGGAACCGGTTCGGCGGAACCGGTTCACCGGCGAACCGGTTCGGTGGAACCGGTTCCAGAACCGGTTCGGACGAACCGGTTCACCGGTGAACCGGTTCCGCCGAACCGGTTCACCGGTAAACCGGTTCCGCCGGTGAACCGGTTCCGCCCGAACCGGTTCCAGAACCGACATTTGCGAACCGGGCAAAGTGGGTCCCGACCGGTTGGCCGTGTACCGGTCGGTGGACCGGTATACGGACCTGACCCGCACTGAGTCATCTCAGACCTATGGGTTTCAGTCCCAGTGTCAGATTCAGACCTACTGATCCAGAACCGCACCCTCTCCTTCCACACCAATTGTATCCGCTGCTCATGGGTCCGAGTGACGACGATAGCAATGACGATGGCTCCATAGCAAAGATGGCTACCACTGTCAAAGCTCATCTGGAACAGAAACTGTCCCAGATGGAAGTCTCCTGTATACATACAGGGTTCGGGTTTCCCACGAGTGTAACGCAGATACGTGCAGGTGTGTCAAGAGAGTGTGCAGCTCACAGCAGTTCCTCATCCTTGGTTCTGAACCCCACAGTTCTTCGAATCACAGTGACAACAGGGAGGCCAGATCCAAAGATCAGGCTTTCCCAGACGCGGTTCAACTGGTGACGACCGTTGTTGAGAGACCGGAGCGGAGGTCGACGTCGGCTTCTCTCATGCTACGGCAGGGGTGAGGACTCAGCCGCCACCCCGGGTGGTTTGCAGGTTGAACAGGTTGTGTGGTTCCATTGATCAACATAGGTCGGCCTGTCTGAGAAGACTCAGCCACCCTGCGGGTCAATTTATTCTAAAAAGGCGCCTTTTTGACCAAAAGGCAAAATTTCCTCCCATCATGCTCCCGTACCACAGAGGCCTGCCTCTGTGTATGTGTACGTTTTGCGATGACGGGGTGTGGAACCTGGCGTAGACCGAGCTACAACACAGGCGCCGTGGGTCAATTTTTTTAGAAAAGGCCTTGACCAAAGGCATCCCCCTAACACTTAATTGCTCTGCTTCAACCTGAACCGACCCTCTAGGCAGCGTGAGGTGGCTACGTCGAGCCACTTCGTGGACAGCTGCAGTACCCTTCCCTTGTGTTCCTCTGTCAGGGGAACAACACAATAGCAGCACTTACGTATTGTTTCATTTCAGTCAGCCAAGGAAAGTCGAGGAGTTCGAGCCGTTGAACAGTAACCAGAGGATGACAAGCAGGTTGAATATGCAAGCAGTGATCTCCTGTGTACCCTTGGACCCACATTAAACTCGAACTGAAGCCCTCAGTCGTCCTTGACCAGATTCAGGCCCGCTTTTCCAGAACCGCACCCCCTCCCTCCACTCCAAGTGTATCCGCTGCTCATGGGCCCACGTGACCACAAAGACTTAATCGTGACTCCATAGCAAAGATGGCTACCACGCTCAAGACCATCTGTGAACAGACGGTGGTCTCCTGTTTCCAGGGGTATGGAATTACCACGAGTGTAATGCAGGTACGGTAGGTGTGTCAAGAAGGTTTGCAGCTCACAGCAGGTCGTCATCTTCGTTCTGAACCTTGGTTCTGAAGTCGACAGCTCCTCAAGTCGGAGGCACACAAAGGATGGGTTCCGCAACTGTCCAACTATCTACAGACTCACAGCCCAGAAGGTGCAGTCCAGGTTCCACAGAGCAAATTAAATGTTAGCATTTCTGCACAACTACCGTATCGCAAATCGCAGCGGCGGTAGAAGTGACTGACTCTAAAACGGCGAGGTATCAGTCTTGACGCTGGAAAATTCCGTTCGGAAATACCAAACACATCCAGAAAGTGGAAGGAATGGGCGCCAAGATGATGCGAACGATTTTTGGGGGGAGGGGGTGGACTGCCCTGTATCGTGATACCCGTGAGGGTAAAAAAATACAGGGCGGGGAGGCACAGGCGCAGGCACAACAGAGGCAATACATAGGCAGGCACCAATGGGAAAAGCGACCTCTTCTGGGACAGGCTGGGGAGGGGGGTGGGGAGGGCGGCGCTGGGGCGGCTGCATGCGGTACCTGCGGTTCCGGTCCGGATTTTCGTCCGGACCGGTACCGCATTTGAGGGGCAAGAATCTGATTTCCGAGGCCCGGGAATGGTCGCAGTGGCTTCAAATGGCCAAAAACGTTCAATTTACCCCCCGGAAAAAAATTCGAAAGGGTCCCCCTATAGAAATCCAGTCAGGACTGCGTGAACCGGTTCTAGAACCGGTTTGTGAACCGGTTCACGAACCGGTTCGTGAACCGGTTCTGGAACCGGTTCACAAACCGGTTCTAGAACCGGTTTGTGAACCGGTTCGGGAACCGGTTCTGGGCAAACCGGTTCTAGAACCGGTTCGCGAACCGGTTTCTGCCAGTTTCTGCATGCGGTACCTGCGGTTCCGGTCCGGATTTTCGTCCGGACCGGTACCGCATTTGAGGGGCAAGAATCTGATTTCCGAGGCCCGGGAATGGTCGCAGTGGCTTCAAATGGCCAAAAACGTTCAATTTACCCCCCCGAAAAAAAAATTCGAAAGGGTCCCCCTATAGAAATCCGGTCAGGACTGGGGGAACCGGTTTCAGAACCGGTTCGTGAACCGGTTCTGAAACCGGTTCACGAACCGGTTCTGAAACCGGTTCCTGCAAACCGGTTCACGAACCGGTGGGGGGAGGGCAGAGGAATTTCAATGGGACGGAGGGTGGGGAGGAACCAGACCTTCACAACTGCCCTATCGACACACCCACAGCCCAGCCGGGGGGGGGGGGGGGGGTAGGGGTGGGTCACTGCACCTAAAAAAGCGTGTACATTGGCCAAATTTTGAGAAACGAGTTTTTGACCCTAAAAAGGTGATTCTGCTGGCAGAAAGTGCCCAATATACTCCGGAAACTCAATTCCGCCCACTCCCAGGGGGTGGTATGCCCCCGATGATGCTTTTTTTAGCAACCAATTTTTTTGGGACAGAACTTGTACCTGAGGCTATTTGTGCAGTCTGCTTATTTCCGCTGTTGCTCTTTGTATCACCCTCGGGGACTGCCAGCGGCGCCGGATGGCCCTCGGGAGGTCCGTCCGTAGTTCTGGTCCAGGAACTGCGTCCTGCATAACGTCTTGCTCGTCCGCGAGAGCAATCAGATCTGGTTTCCTCTTCCTTTGAGAGACTGGCCCGTATCTCAACTGTGGATTCCGTCGACCCCCTCAATTCAGTCATTTGTGGCTCCCAAGCAGCCTCAAATTTGACAATACAGACATGCCTGAGGACTTCCCGACAATACCGTTGAGCAGAAGTTGGGGCTGGAAGCTGAGACGGGCAAATCTTGCGCTTCTGCTGAGCGCTATTTCTGGGCCAGTTCTTGTACCCGTGCCTGCTGTACCAGGTGCCTGTTCCAGTCATCTGCCTCCCATCAGAGGAGGCATCTGAGAAACTCTCGTATGGCGTCCCTGTGCCACATGCTCACAGGTGAGGCACCACACCCAAGGACGCGCTCCCTGGCAACAGATGCACCGTGCCACAGACCCAGCTGCCGTAAGCTCCCGAAGAACAGCGTCAAACGGGACACGAACTGTACCATACTTCTCCCACAACTTTTCCTGGTGCAATCACCTCACATTGGCGTGCCTTTTGGCCTCTGGAAGGCACCGAGAAGCTGTTATGTTTCAGAACAATCAACGACAGCAGTTCTTCTGTGCATCTGGCAGGTTGAGGTGTGTTTGCTCTGCTTAATGTGTCCTGTGGAGTGCAGCCCAGGTACAAGTTCTGTCCCAAAAATTTTGATTGCTAAAAACGGCATCGTCGGGGGCATACCACCCCCTGGGAGTGGGCGGAATTGAGTTTCCGGAGTATATTGGGCACTTTCTGCCACCAGAATCACCTTTTTAGGGTCAAAAACGCACATCTCAAAAATTGGCCAATGTTTCCCCCAGTGACCCACCCCTAGGGGGGGGGGGGGGGGGTAGGGCGGGTCGAAAGCCTGTCCCAAAATGGGGTTTTTCGACATAGCAGCCGCGGCCCTCTATTTGACCTTCTGACCCCCCAGAACCCACCATACCCCGGTTTTTGGGCCCTAGGAGTCCGATTTTCGGGCTCCCGAGCCCCGGAAAGTCGATTTTTGATGATGTCAAAATTTTGTTCCCTATACTGCACCTCAGGGTCACGCACAGGTTCGCC
Organism: Rhynchopus euleeides; assembly: GCA_963210315.1. Taxonomy (NCBI): domain Eukaryota; phylum Euglenozoa; class Diplonemea; order Diplonemida; family Diplonemidae; genus Rhynchopus; species Rhynchopus euleeides. Next base: position 1,889,044 of record OY723309.1, on the reverse strand, counting down.
AATCCACTATCAGCCCATGTGCAGGCCCACTTTCTCGACCTCCTCCACCCCTTCCTCCCCTGCGTCCTCAAGACCCACTATAGGTGCCAATCCTGCATCTTTCGACCCTCTTCCCACTCCAGCGTCGCACCAAACTGTTGAATGCGGGCAGCCACCATCTCCTTCTCTGTATACACTGCCAGATCGTGCAAAGATGCATACTGATGCAGAGTGGGAACCGTCATCAACTTGCACAGTGTGCGGTGCTTGGCTGCAAGGGACAGGCGGCACAACTGGCCACTGCTCCGACACTGAGATGCTGGTCTGGCCAACGAACTCTTTGTAAGTTGAAAGGTCTCCTCTGTCGGGAGGGGGGTTTGCAAACCAACCCTCACGACTTGCTCATGGCTTGCTGAGCAAGGCGTGCAATGACTTTCTGATTATTCAGGACGTGCATTCGAAGCCCGCGCACTTCTTCTGTGAAATGGTTGTTTCGAGAGTTGCACTGTGTGATTCCTTGATCCCCTTCCTCGCCTCATCGTACGGAGGACGCTTGAATGTCCCGAGCATATCCTTCGCAGCGCCTTTAGCCAGTTCTGCGCACTCGTCATTCCATAAGGCGCGTGCAGCATAAATACCCGGACACTGTTCTGAGACCAGGTCCCACAGGACCCTGGTCTTGAGCGCCCAGAAGAGAACATTGATGATAAGCTCGGGCTCTGCGTTGCAGCTGGGTACTCGCTGCGCTCTTCACCTCCCTTGACTGTCTGCATCCACAGGAGAGATGCTTCGCAGATAACGGCAGCAGTGGCAAGTGTTTAGTCGGGACAGTTCACCTGCCTTGCATTCTAAGAGAGCATTCTTATGAGGGCATCAACACTAATGCATCACTGTCGGCTATGATGCCATCCTCCCTGTTCCTGGCAGCTCCGAGTTCAATAGCAGGCCACCCAACGACTGTGTCAGATGGCAGTATTCGATGCCATCTTCTCACTGTCCGAATCGTTGGGATACGACGTTGTTTGTGGCGCGGATGAGCGGTTGCATCAGAAAATCACAGCCGCAGGATGGTGTGCGCTCGGACGTCCCAGGATGAGAGTGTTTTACTATCTGCCCGTGGCAGGCGTCCGTGCCAGGACCCGGAGGTGCAGTATAGGGAACGGAAAAATTGACATCATCAAAAATCGACTTTCCGGGGCTCGGGAGCCCGAAAATCGGACTCCTAGGGCCCAAAAACCGGGGTATGGTGGGTTCTGGGGGGTCAGAAGGTCAAATAGAGGGCCGCGGCTGCTATGTCGAAAAACCCCATTTTGGGACAAAAAGGGGGGTGTCGATTTTTTCCGTTTTTTTCCGTTTTTTCCTTTTTTTTCGTTTTTTCCGCCTGTGGGCGCTGGCTGCGACTTGGTCAAAAATCGACGAAAAAAATCCGGAAAAAAACAGAAAACGAAAAAACGGAAAATCCCAAAATCGACACCCTGATTTTCCGTTTTTTTCCGTTTTTTTCCCAGCACCAGAAACAGGCAGGGTTGTCGTAAGACCGGCGTGCCAAGAGGGAGGTGCTCGCATTTTTTTTTTGGGGGGTCCAGAATGGGTCGTTTTTGGACATTTGAGCCCACTGCGAGCAGTGCCGGGTCCCGGAAACGCTGTTTCAAACGCTCAAAAGGGGAGGCGGTGGGCACCAGAACCCAGTAAATTTACCACAAATGGTCCCACCCACAAACGGGTTACCCCCTGCCTCTAGGGGTTCCCCCCACCCACAAACGGGTTACCCCCTACCTCTAGGGGTTCCCCCCACCCACAAATGGGATACCCCCTACCTCTAGGGGTTCCCCCCAGCCACAAATGGGTTACCCCCTGCCTCTAGGGGTTCCCCCCACCCACAAACGGGTTACCCCCTACCTCTAGGGGTTCCCCCCACCCACAAACGGGTTACCCCCTACCTCTAGGGGTTCCCCCCACCCACAAATGGGATACCCCCTACCTCTAGGGGTTCCCCCCAGCCACAAATGGGTTACCCCCTACCTCTAGGGGTTCCCCCCAGCCACAAATGGGTTACCCCCTACCTCTAGGGGTTCCCCCCAGCCACAAATGGGTTACCCCCTACCTCTAGGGGTTCCCCCCAGCCACAAACGGGTTACCCCCTACCTCTAGGGGTTCCCCCCACCCACAAATGGGTTACCCCCTACCTCTAGGGGTTCCCCCCAGCCACAAATGGGTTACCCCCTACCTCTAGGGGTTCCCCCCAGCCACAAATGGGTTACCCCCTACCTCTAGGGGTTCCCCCCAGCCACAAATGGGTTACCCCCTACCTCTAGGGGTTCCCCCCAGCCACAAACGGGTTACCCCCTACCTCTAGGGGTTCCCCCCACCCACAAATGGGTTACCCCCTACCTCTAGGGGTTCCCCCCACCCAGAAACGGGTTACCCCCTACCTCTAGGGGTTCCCCCCAGCCACAAATGGGTTACCCCCTACCTCTAGGGGTTCCCCCCAGCCACAAATGGGTTACCCCCTACCTCTAGGGGTTCCCCCCACCCACAAACGGGTTACCCCCTACCTCTAGGGGTTCCCCCCACCCACAAACGGGTTACCCCCTACCTCTAGGGGTTCCCCCCAGCCACAAATGGGTTACCCCCTACCTCTAGGGGTTCCCCCCAGCCACAAATGGGTTACCCCCTACCTCTAGGGGTTCCCCCCACCCACAAACGGGTTACCCCCTACCTCTAGGGGTTCCCCCCAGCCACAAATGGGTTACCCCCTACCTCTAGGGGTTCCCCCCAGCCACAAATGGGTTACCCCCTACCTCTAGGGGTTCCCCCCACCCACAAACGGGTTACCCCCTACCTCTAGGGGTTCCCCCCACCCACAAACGGGTTACCCCCTACCTCTAGGGGTTCCCCCCACCCACAAATGGGATACCCCCTACCTCTAGGGGTTCCCCCCAGCCACAAATGGGTTACCCCCTACCTCTAGGGGTTCCCCCCAGCCACAAATGGGTTACCCCCTACCTCTAGGGGTTCCCCCCAGCCACAAACGGGTTACCCCCTACCTCTAGGGGTTCCCCCCACCCACAAATGGGTTACCCCCTACCTCTAGGGGTTCCCCCCACCCAGAAACGGGTTACCCCCTACCTCTAGGGGTTCCCCCCAGCCACAAATGGGTTACCCCCTACCTCTAGGGGTTCCCCCCAGCCACAAATGGGTTACCCCCTACCTCTAGGGGTTCCCCCCAGCCACAAACGGGTTACCCCCTACCTCTAGGGGTTCCCCCCACCCACAAATGGGTTACCCCCTACCTCTAGGGGTTCCCCCCACCCAGAAACGGGTTACCCCCTACCTCTAGGGGTTCCCCCCACCCACAAATGGGTTACCCCCTGCCTCTAGGGGTTCCCCCCACCCACAAACGGGTTACCCCCTAACACTAGGGGTTCCCCCCACCCACAAATGGGTTACCCCCTACCTCTAGGGGTTCCCCCCAGCCACAAATGGGTTACCCCCTACCTCTAGGGGTTCCCCCCACCCACAAACGGGTTACCCCCTGCCTCTAGGGGTTCCCCCCACCCACAAACGGGTTACCCCCTACCTCTAGGGGTTCCCCCCACCCACAAATGGGATACCCCCTACCTCTAGGGGTTCCCCCCAGCCACAAATGGGTTACCCCCTGCCTCTAGGGGTTCCCCCCACCCACAAACGGGTTACCCCCTACCTCTAGGGGTTCCCCCCACCCACAAACGGGTTACCCCCTACCTCTAGGGGTTCCCCCCACCCACAAATGGGTTACCCCCTACCTCTAGGGGTTCCCCCCAGCCACAAATGGGTTACCCCCTACCTCTAGGGGTTCCCCCCAGCCACAAATGGGTTACCCCCTACCTCTAGGGGTTCCCCCCACCCACAAATGGGTTACCCCCTACCTCTAGGGGTTCCCCCCAGCCACAAATGGGTTACCCCCTACCTCTAGGGGTTCCCCCCAGCCACAAATGGGTTACCCCCTACCTCTAGGGGTTCCCCCCAGCCACAAATGGGTTACCCCCTACCTCTAGGGGTTCCCCCCAGCCACAAACGGGTTACCCCCTACCTCTAGGGGTTCCCCCCACCCACAAATGGGTTACCCCCTACCTCTAGGGGTTCCCCCCACCCAGAAACGGGTTACCCCCTACCTCTAGGGGTTCCCCCCAGCCACAAATGGGTTACCCCCTACCTCTAGGGGTTCCCCCCAGCCACAAACGGGTTACCCCCTACCTCTAGGGGTTCCCCCCACCCACAAATGGGTTACCCCCTACCTCTAGGGGTTCCCCCCACCCAGAAACGGGTTACCCCCTACCTCTAGGGGTTCCCCCCACCCACAAATGGGTTACCCCCTGCCTCTAGGGGTTCCCCCCACCCACAAACGGGTTACCCCCTACCACTAGGGGTTCCCCCCACCCACAAATGGGTTACCCCCTACCTCTAGGGGTTCCCCCCAGCCACAAATGGGTTACCCCCTACCTCTAGGGGTTCCCCCCACCCACAAACGGGTTACCCCCTGCCTCTAGGGGTTCCCCCCACCCACAAACGGGTTACCCCCTACCTCTAGGGGTTCCCCCCACCCACAAATGGGATACCCCCTACCTCTAGGGGTTCCCCCCAGCCACAAATGGGTTACCCCCTGCCTCTAGGGGTTCCCCCCACCCACAAACGGGTTACCCCCTACCTCTAGGGGTTCCCCCCACCCACAAACGGGTTACCCCCTACCTCTAGGGGTTCCCCCCACCCACAAATGGGATACCCCCTACCTCTAGGGGTTCCCCCCAGCCACAAATGGGTTACCCCCTACCTCTAGGGGTTCCCCCCAGCCACAAATGGGTTACCCCCTACCTCTAGGGGTTCCCCCCAGCCACAAATGGGTTACCCCCTACCTCTAGGGGTTCCCCCCAGCCACAAATGGGTTACCCCCTACCTCTAGGGGTTCCCCCCACCCACAAACGGGTTACCCCCTACCTCTAGGGGTTCCCCCCACCCACAAACGGGTTACCCCCTACCTCTAGGGGTTCCCCCCACCCACAAATGGGATACCCCCTACCTCTAGGGGTTCCCCCCAGCCACAAATGGGTTACCCCCTACCTCTAGGGGTTCCCCCCAGCCACAAATGGGTTACCCCCTACCTCTAGGGGTTCCCCCCAGCCACAAATGGGTTACCCCCTACCTCTAGGGGTTCCCCCCAGCCACAAATGGGTTACCCCCTACCTCTAGGGGTTCCCCCCAGCCACAAACGGGTTACCCCCTACCTCTAGGGGTTCCCCCCACCCACAAATGGGTTACCCCCTACCTCTAGGGGTTCCCCCCACCCAGAAACGGGTTACCCCCTACCTCTAGGGGTTCCCCCCAGCCACAAATGGGTTACCCCCTACCTCTAGGGGTTCCCCCCAGCCACAAATGGGTTACCCCCTACCTCTAGGGGTTCCCCCCAGCCACAAACGGGTTACCCCCTACCTCTAGGGGTTCCCCCCACCCACAAATGGGTTACCCCCTACCTCTAGGGGTTCCCCCCACCCAGAAACGGGTTACCCCCTACCTCTAGGGGTTCCCCCCACCCACAAATGGGTTACCCCCTGCCTCTAGGGGTTCCCCCCACCCACAAACGGGTTACCCCCTACCACTAGGGGTTCCCCCCACCCACAAATGGGTTACCCCCTACCTCTAGGGGTTCCCCCCAGCCACAAACGGGTTACCCCCTACCTCTAGGGGTTCCCCCCACCCACAAATGGGTTACCCCCTACCTCTAGGGGTTCCCCCCACCCAGAAACGGGTTACCCCCTACCTCTAGGGGTTCCCCCCAGCCACAAATGGGTTACCCCCTACCTCTAGGGGTTCCCCCCAGCCACAAATGGGTTACCCCCTACCTCTAGGGGTTCCCCCCAGCCACAAACGGGTTACCCCCTACCTCTAGGGGTTCCCCCCACCCACAAATGGGTTACCCCCTACCTCTAGGGGTTCCCCCCACCCAGAAACGGGTTACCCCCTACCTCTAGGGGTTCCCCCCACCCACAAATGGGTTACCCCCTGCCTCTAGGGGTTCCCCCCACCCACAAACGGGTTACCCCCTACCACTAGGGGTTCCCCCCACCCACAAATGGGTTACCCCCTACCTCTAGGGGTTCCCCCCAGCCACAAATGGGTTACCCCCTGCCTCTAGGGGTTCCCCCCACCCACAAACGGGTTACCCCCTACCTCTAGGGGTTCCCCCCAGCCACAAATGGGTTACCCCCTACCTCTAGGGGTTCCCCCCACCCACAAATGGGTTACCCCCTGCCTCTAGGGGTTCCCCCCACCCACAAACGGGTTACCCCCTACCTCTAGGGGTTCCCCCCACCCACAAATGGGTTACCCCCTACCTCTAGGGGTTCCCCCCAGCCACAAATGGGTTACCCCCTACCTCTAGGGGTTCCCCCCACCCACAAACGGGTTACCCCCTGCCTCTAGGGGTTCCCCCCAGCCACAAATGTCTTACCCCTTGCCTCTAGGGGTTCCCCCCAGCCACAAATGGGTTACCCCCTGCCTCTAGGGGTTCCCCCCACCCACAAATAGGTTGCCCCCTACCTCTAGAGGTTCCCCCCAGCCACTAATGGGTTGCCCCCGACCTCTAGAGGTTCCCCCCAGCCACCAATGGGTTGCCCCCTACCTCTAGAGGTTCCCCCCAGCCACTAATGGGTTGCCACCTACCTCTAGAGGTTCCCCCCAGCCACCAATAGGTTGCCCCCTACCTCTAGAGGTTCCCCCCAGCCACCAATGGGTTGCCACATACCTCTAGAGGTTCCCCCCAGCCACCAATGGGTTGCCACCTACCTCTAGAGGTTCCCCCCAGCCACCAATAGGTTGCCCCCTACCTCTAGAGGTTCCCCCCAGCCACTAATGGGTTGCCCCCTACCTCTAGAGGTTCCCCCCAGCCACTAATGGGTTGCCACCTACCTCTAGGGGTTCCCCCCAGCCACTAATGGGTTGCCACCTACCTCTAGAGGTTCCCCCCAGCCACCAATGGGTTGCCACCTACCTCTAGAGGTTCCCCCCAGTCACTAATGGGTTGCCACCTACCTCTAGAGGTTCCCCCCAGCCACCAATAGGTTGCCCCCTACCTCTAGAGGTTCCCCCCAGCCACTAATGGGTTGCCCCCTACCTCTAGAGGTTCCCCCCAGCCACTAATGGGTTGCCACCTACCTCTAGAGGTTCCCCCCAGCCACCAATGGGTTGCCACCTACCTCTAGAGGTTCCCCCCAGTCACTAATGGGTTGCCACCTACCTCTAGAGGTTCCCCCCAGCCACCAATAGGTTGCCCCCTACCTCTAGAGGTTCCCCCCAGCCACCAATGGGTTGCCACCTACCTCTAGAGGTTCCCCCCAGCCACCAATAGGTTGCCCCCTACCTCTAGAGGTTCCCCCCAGCCACTAATGGGTTGCCCCCTACCTCTAGGGGTTCCCCCCAGCCACTAATGGGTTGCCACCTACCTCTAGAGGTTCCCCCCAGCCACCAATGGGTTGCCACCTACCTCTAGAGGTTCCCCCCAGTCACTAATGGGTTGCCACCTACCTCTAGAGGTTCCCCCCAGCCACCAATAGGTTGCCCCCTACCTCTAGAGGTTCCCCCCAGTCACTAATGGGTTGCCACCTACCTCTAGAGGTTCCCCCCAGCCACCAATAGGTTGCCCCCTACCTCTAGAGGTTCCCCCCAGCCACCAATGGGTTGCCACCTACCTCTAGAGGTTCCCCCCAGTCACTAATGGGTTGCCACCTACCTCTAGAGGTTCCCCCCAGCCACTAATGGGTTGCCACCTACCTCTAGAGGTTCCCCCCAGCCACCAATGGGTTGCCACCTACCTCTAGAGGTTCCCCCCAGTCACTAATGGGTTGCCACCTACCTCTAGAGGTTCCCCCCAGCCACCAATAGGTTGCCCCCTACCTCTAGAGGTTCCCCCCAGCCACTAATGGGTTGCCCCCTACCTCTAGGGGTTCCCCCCAGCCACTAATGGGTTGCCACCTACCTCTAGAGGTTCCCCCCAGCCACCAATGGGTTGCCAGCTACCTCTAGAGGTTCCCCCCAGCCACCAATAGGTTGCCCCCTACCTCTAGAGGTTCCCCCCAGCCACCAATGGGTTGCCACCTACCTCTAGAGGTTCCCCCCAGTCACTAATGGGTTGCCACCTACCTCTAGAGGTTCCCCCCAGCCACCAATAGGTTGCCCCCTACCTCTAGAGGTTCCCCCCAGCCACCAATGGGTTGCCACCTACCTCTAGAGGTTCCCCCCAGTCACTAACGGGTTGCCACCTACCTCTAGAGGTTCCCCCCAGCCACCAATGGGTTGCCACCTACCTCTAGAGGTTCCCCCCAGTCACTAATGGGTTGCCACCTACCTCTAGAGGTTCCCCCCAGCCACTAATGGGTTGCCACCTACCTCTAGAGGTTCCCCCCAGCCACCAATGGGTTGCCACCTACCTCTAGAGGTTCCCCCCAGTCACTAACGGGTTGCCACCTACCTCTAGAGGTTCCCCCCAGCCACCAATGGGTTGCCACCTACCTCTAGAGGTTCCCCCCAGTCACTAATGGGTTGCCACCTACCTCTAGAGGTTCCCCCCAGCCACTAATGGGTTGCCACCTACCTCTAGAGGTTCCCCCCAGTCACTAACGGGTTGCCACCTACCTCTAGAGGTTCCCCCCAGCCACCAATGGGTTGCCACCTACCTCTAGAGGTTCCCCCCAGTCACTAATGGGTTGCCACCTACCTCTAGAGGTTCCCCCCAGCCACTAATGGGTTGCCACCTACCTCTAGAGGTTCCCCCCAGCCACCAATGGGTTGCCACCTACCTCTAGAGGTTCCCCCCAGTCACTAATGGGTTGCCACCTACCTCTAGAGGTTCCCCCCAGCCACCAATAGGTTGCCCCCTACCTCTAGAGGTTCCCCCCAGCCACCAATGGGTTGCCACCTACCTCTACAGGTTCCCCCCAGCCACCAATAGGTTGCCCCCTACCTCTAGAGGTTCCCCCCAGCCACTAATGGGTTGCCCCCTACCTCTAGGGGTTCCCCCCAGCCACTAATGGGTTGCCACCTACCTCTAGAGGTTCCCCCCAGTCACTAATGGGTTGCCACCTACCTCTAGAGGTTCCCCCCAGCCACCAATAGGTTGCCCCCTACCTCTAGAGGTTCCCCCCAGCCACCAATGGGTTGCCACCTACCTCTAGAGGTTCCCCCCAGTCACTAATGGGTTGCCACCTACCTCTAGAGGTTCCCCCCAGCCACTAATGGGTTGCCACCTACCTCTAGAGGTTCCCCCCAGCCACCAATGGGTTGCCACCTACCTCTAGAGGTTCCCCCCAGTCACTAATGGGTTGCCACCTACCTCTAGAGGTTCCCCCCAGCCACCAATAGGTTGCCCCCTACCTCTAGAGGTTCCCCCCAGCCACTAATGGGTTGCCCCCTACCTCTAGGGGTTCCCCCCAGCCACTAATGGGTTGCCACCTACCTCTAGAGGTTCCCCCCAGCCACCAATGGGTTGCCACCTACCTCTAGAGGTTCCCCCCAGCCACCAATAGGTTGCCCCCTACCTCTAGAGGTTCCCCCCAGCCACCAATGGGTTGCCACCTACCTCTAGAGGTTCCCCCCAGTCACTAATGGGTTGCCACCTACCTCTAGAGGTTCCCCCCAGCCACCAATAGGTTGCCCCCTACCTCTAGAGGTTCCCCCCAGCCACCAATGGGTTGCCACCTACCTCTAGAGGTTCCCCCCAGTCACTAACGGGTTGCCACCTACCTCTAGAGGTTCCCCCCAGCCACCAATGGGTTGCCACCTACCTCTAGAGGTTCCCCCCAGTCACTAACGGGTTGCCACCTACCTCTAGAGGTTCCCCCCAGCCACCAATGGGTTGCCACCTACCTCTAGAGGTTCCCCCCAGTCACTAACGGGTTGCCACCTACCTCTAGAGGTTCCCCCCAGCCACCAATGGGTTGCCACCTACCTCTAGAGGTTCCCCCCAGTCACTAATGGGTTGCCACCTACCTCTAGAGGTTCCCCCCAGCCACTAATGGGTTGCCACCTACCTCTAGAGGTTCCCCCCAGCCACCAATGGGTTGCCACCTACCTCTAGAGGTTCCCCCCAGTCACTAACGGGTTGCCACCTACCTCTAGAGGTTCCCCCCAGCCACCAATGGGTTGCCACCTACCTCTAGAGGTTCCCCCCAGTCACTAATGGGTTGCCACCTACCTCTAGAGGTTCCCCCCAGCCACTAATGGGTTGCCACCTACCTCTAGAGGTTCCCCCCAGCCACCAATGGGTTGCCACCTACCTCTAGAGGTTCCCCCCAGTCACTAACGGGTTGCCACCTACCTCTAGAGGTTCCCCCCAGCCACCAATGGGTTGCCACCTACCTCTAGAGGTTCCCCCCAGTCACTAATGGGTTGCCACCTACCTCTAGAGGTTCCCCCCAGCCACTAATGGGTTGCCACCTACCTCTAGAGGTTCCCCCCAGCCACCAATGGGTTGCCACCTACCTCTAGAGGTTCCCCCCAGTCACTAATGGGTTGCCACCTACCTCTAGAGGTTCCCCCCAGCCACCAATAGGTTGCCCCCTACCTCTAGAGGTTCCCCCCAGCCACCAATGGGTTGCCACCTACCTCTAGAGGTTCCCCCCAGCCACCAATAGGTTGCCCCCTACCTCTAGAGGTTCCCCCCAGCCACTAATGGGTTGCCCCCTACCTCTAGGGGTTCCCCCCAGCCACTAATGGGTTGCCACCTACCTCTAGAGGTTCCCCCCAGCCACCAATGGGTTGCCACCTACCTCTAGAGGTTCCCCCCAGTCACTAATGGGTTGCCACCTACCTCTAGAGGTTCCCCCCAGCCACCAATAGGTTGCCCCCTACCTCTAGAGGTTCCCCCCAGCCACCAATGGGTTGCCACCTACCTCTAGAGGTTCCCCCCAGCCACCAATAGGTTGCCCCCTACCTCTAGAGGTTCCCCCCAGCCACTAATGGGTTGCCCCCTACCTCTAGGGGTTCCCCCCAGCCACTAATGGGTTGCCACCTACCTCTAGAGGTTCCCCCCAGTCACTAATGGGTTGCCACCTACCTCTAGAGGTTCCCCCCAGCCACCAATAGGTTGCCCCCTACCTCTAGAGGTTCCCCCCAGCCACCAATGGGTTGCCACCTACCTCTAGAGGTTCCCCCCAGTCACTAATGGGTTGCCACCTACCTCTAGAGGTTCCCCCCAGCCACCAATGGGTTGCCACCTACCTCTAGAGGTTCCCCCCAGTCACTAATGGGTTGCCACCTACCTCTAGAGGTTCCCCCCAGCCACCAATAGGTTGCCCCCTACCTCTAGAGGTTCCCCCCAGCCACTAATGGGTTGCCCCCTACCTCTAGGGGTTCCCCCCAGCCACTAATGGGTTGCCACCTACCTCTAGAGGTTCCCCCCAGCCACCAATGGGTTGCCACCTACCTCTAGAGGTTCCCCCCAGCCACCAATAGGTTGCCCCCTACCTCTAGAGGTTCCCCCCAGCCACCAATGGGTTGCCACCTACCTCTAGAGGTTCCCCCCAGTCACTAATGGGTTGCCACCTACCTCTAGAGGTTCCCCCCAGCCACCAATAGGTTGCCCCCTACCTCTAGAGGTTCCCCCCAGCCACCAATGGGTTGCCACCTACCTCTAGAGGTTCCCCCCAGTCACTAACGGGTCGCCACCTACCTCTAGAGGTTCCCCCCAGCCACCAATGGGTTGCCACCTACCTCTAGAGGTTCCCCCCAGTCACTAACGGGTTGCCACCTACCTCTAGAGGTTCCCCCCAGCCACCAATGGGTTGCCACCTACCTCTAGAGGTTCCCCCCAGTCACTAATGGGTTGCCACCTACCTCTAGAGGTTCCCCCCAGCCACTAATGGGTTGCCACCTACCTCTAGAGGTTCCCCCCAGCCACCAATGGGTTGCCACCTACCTCTAGAGGTTCCCCCCAGTCACTAACGGGTTGCCACCTACCTCTAGAGGTTCCCCCCAGCCACCAATGGGTTGCCACCTACCTCTAGAGGTTCCCCCCAGTCACTAATGGGTTGCCACCTACCTCTAGAGGTTCCCCCCAGCCACTAATGGGTTGCCACCTACCTCTAGAGGTTCCCCCCAGCCACCAATGGGTTGCCACCTACCTCTAGAGGTTCCCCCCAGTCACTAACGGGTTGCCACCTACCTCTAGAGGTTCCCCCCAGCCACCAATGGGTTGCCACCTACCTCTAGAGGTTCCCCCCAGTCACTAATGGGTTGCCACCTACCTCTAGAGGTTCCCCCCAGCCACTAATGGGTTGCCACCTACCTCTAGAGGTTCCCCCCAGCCACCAATGGGTTGCCACCTACCTCTAGAGGTTCCCCCCAGTCACTAACGGGTTGCCACCTACCTCTAGAGGTTCCCCCCAGCCACCAATAGGTTGCCCCCTACCTCTAGAGGTTCCCCCCAGCCACTAATGGGTTGCCCCCTACCTCTAGAGGTTCCCCCCAGCCACCCCCGCCCCCCCCCCCCCCCCCATGACTTCATCCCGTCCCCACCCAAAGCTCAAGCTTCCTGGACACGCTCGTTTGAGCAATCTGGAATCTGTAGAAGGCTCGCCGTGTAGGCGGCCTTGGCTATTTTGCCGGCTTGCTGGTCTGCGGCCCAGGATGCGCCTGCAGCGCCGTGTTGTCCCACGTTCTTGAGGCACGAAGCTTGAGGATTCTCTGGCAGATATGTTCACGATGTCATTCACGTCTCAACGGGTTCTTCGGGTGTCCCATTCAAAAAAACACCCGAAAAATATGACGACTTTGCTAAACTGGACCCAACTCCCCATACTCTTTTTTTTGCCATTTTTCAGCATTTTCCCCCGATTTTTCGGTTTTTTTTTTTGAAAAAATTTATTTTTTGTCCAGAATCGACACCCCCCAAAAGGGGGCTTTCGACCCCCCCTACTGGGGGGGGCTAAATAGAAGGGGGTGGCCGAATAGAAGGGGGGGGTCTGGAAATTCGAAATCCAGAAAATTTTAGGCCGAATACAAGGGGGGGGGTCTTGTATTCGGCGGTCCGTGAATTTGGGGGGGACCGCCGAATACAAGACCCCCCCCCTTGTATTCGGCCACCCCCTTGTATTTGGCCACCCACTGCAAAAATTGCCCAAAATTTTGGGTTTTGAAAACCCCCCAAAAAAAGCGTTTATACGCCTATTACAAGGGGGGGGGGTCTTCTATTTAGCCCCCCCCAGTAGGGGCATAGCTTCCGATAAGAATCCGACCCCCAGACCCCTCCGACCCCCGACCCCCGACCCCCCCTTAGCAAAACTACCCCCCCCCTCCCAAAAAATCTCAGGGGTTTCCCGAGGAAACGCGGTTCCCCCCTCTCCTGCGTTGTTTGGGCTCCGTGCGGATCGTAGTGGGGTCACTTTGTTGGTGTAGGTGCCACAGAACACCTCTGAAATGCGGATGTGGTTCCTTGAGAAAAGGGGGGTCGGAACCTCGGGGGTCGGAATCCGACCCCCGACCCCCCATTTTTCGGGGGTCGGAGGGGGTCGGGGCTATATCCCGACCCCCCATTCTTGCGGGGGTCAGGATCCGGAAGATGGGGGGTCTGAAACTGTGGTCAAACTCGGGTCGAAATTTTCGCGTTTTTTCTCGGGGGTCGTAGATGGGGTCGGAAACTAGGGGTTGGAATATGAGGTGGTCCCCCCTCCCGACCCCCCACACGGGGTTTTCAAAACCCCGTTCTTTGGACTATTTGGAGTTTGTGCGGATCGTAGTGGGGTCATTTCGTGGGTCTTGGGACCAAGCTTCAACGACGAAACATGGGTCTGGTCCAGGTACTGTCATGGGAGGACGTGACCGGGAGGCACACCAGGCCACCCCCACCCATTTGTGCGGATCGCAGTGGGGTCATTTTTGACATGGGGTGCCTATTCACACCTCTTATTGGTGGTCCCCATCCAGGCCACATTCCTTAGGAAATAGTAAGGCGACCCCCTCCGACCCCCCCTCACGACCCCCGACCCCCGACCCCCGCTTATCGGAAGCTATGCCTAGGGGGGGGGGGGAGGGGAGGGGGGGGGAGTGTGTAATAGCCTGCATCCCACGGTGGCTTTGGCACTCGGAACAGGGGGGAGGAATCAGTTGGGGCCCTGTTATGTAGGGCCCTGAGGGGGGGGGGGTGTGGGGGGGGGGGGGGGGGGGGGCTCAGTTTGCATCTTCAGATGAATAGCGCAGAATAGGGGCGAGGTTAGAGAGGGGGCAGTGGAAGAAGGGGGGGGGGGGGTGGTGGGGGGCTGGCTCCCCTATGCGAACACGCTAAGGGGAGGGGAGAGGGGGAGGGGGGCACATATTCCCTCTAGGCTGTAGGGGAGGTAGGGGGGTGTGGGAGGGTCTGCAGAGCACACACATCCCGATGCCGAATTTTGAGGGCAGGCCTTTAGGACTGCCTTTGGGAGGAGAGGGGCTGGTGGCAGCTTTGCGGGGGGGTTTATGGAGGGGGAAGCCCATGGGATATATGATAGCTCCCCACACCCCCTCCTGTTGAAACTGCGCGTTGTTCTCTGTGTCGAGCCATAAGAAATGAAGTATCTTTACGGAGGCCCGCAGGGAGGGAGGAGTTGGGAGGAGGAAGGGGGTATATTGGCACCCTGCCCCCCTGGGCTCTCAGCCTCTCCCATGCGGGCATACGAAAACAGAGATATAAAAAAAAACGGCGGCAGGAAAACAGAAGGGAGGCAGAGGGAGGTTGCTGGCATGGGGTGTGCACAGAGGGGCCCTAAAGCCACCGCCCGACATCACCCCCCACACACACACACTCAGCTTGGCCCCTCCCCCCCAATGTTGTTAAAAACCCGGGTCCCAGAATAAAAACCCCAAAAAACCGGGTTTAAACTCTAAAACCGGGTTTAAACTCGGTTTAAACCCAGTAGGAAGCTGCAGGGGGTGCACACGTTACGTGCACTGAGCTGGTTTGCGGGAGGGGAGGGGGGCCAGGGAGGGACGCGGCTGTCCGACTTGTTCAACTTTCACAGGTCTTCGTTCATGACCGCGTCATACTTCTCATCGAGAAGTTTACCCCCGAGTTGGTGCCTGCTCGGCAGCTGCTTGACATCTATGCTGGGGCGTGTCACCCCGACGGCCTTGAGGAAATGTTCATCCTCCATAATGGAGAGGGGGAGCCCGGCAGCCAGTACATAATCTGCCCAGGCATCCACTATCCTCGTCATCTCCGTCTCGTTGGGTCGGGGGGTCGCAACAATCCTGCATTGCCTGGCTGGTTTGGCAGCTGGTTTTGACTTCTGAGGGGGGTCTCCTCCACAGGCGTTGCTGGCGTTACTGGTGATGCTGGTGCTCCTGGCAAAATGACCCCACCACGGTTCGGAAAAACGCCGGAAATGCAAATTCCGCGAAACTGAAAACCACCATTTTGGGGGCACCAGGGGGTACTACCCCCGAGGGTACCGGGTACGGTACCCTCAGATCACTGCCGCTAGCTATTTTTTCTTGGCTTCGGAGTCTGCACTGGAATGGTAGAGGCGGTAGAGTAAAAAAACCCCCCTCTCCCACCCCCCACCAAAAAACCGAGTTTAAACCCGAGAAATCTCAGGAATAAAAACCATAAAAACCCAATAAAAACCCGGTTTAAACCCAAGTTTAAACCCGAGTTTAAACCCACCCTAACAACATTGCTCCCCCCCCCCCCCCCACCCCCCTCCACCCAAAGCCGTCGCCTAATCCCCATCCCCCACCCCCCGGCACCTTCCTGCCCCTGCCTCTGCTGCAGGGCCCCGCCCACCAAACTTGGGCAGAGTGTTTTGAAATCTGTCCGGAGAACCCCCCGCGGAGGGGGAGGTGTCTCTGGAAGTTGGTGGGGATCCCCCTGCACGGATCCCCCTTGCACGGCGTGCACTCGTCAAAGCGATGACCGGGCCCAATCTGATGAGTGGTTGAGCGAGGTCGGCACTCGCATTGGCATGACGAGCTTTGCCGCCTCTCGTTTTATTGCTCACAAAGCGGTGGGGATGTGGGGAGGAACGTCCTCATCACTCCCCCCCTCCCAGCAGTAGCGGGGTGTGGATGGACTCGGTAGCAAACCTGACTCGGGACATGATGGTGTCATTTCTGGTTGTCACTGGTCAAAAGCAGAAACTCGTGCGCCAGGTGGAAGGAGGGGGGGCGGGGCGGGCGTGTGCGGCATGGGCGGTAGGAAGTGTGGGTGCTAGGGTCAGGGAGGAAATAAGATATCTAGGCCTGCTTCCACTTGAAGTAGGAGATGATGGTCGTGATCCCGGAAACCATCGTCTTCGTCGGGCCCCACGAGAGAAGGATGGGTGCGAGACGCGGCGTGATCGACAGCGTCAGCAATATCTGGAGGGCGTGGGTGTGAGGGAGGTGACGAAGGGTCTTCCGCATTCCAGAAGGCCCACACGCTGAGGTCGCTTGAGCTTGCATTTCCCCCGTCTCCATTATGACAGGCATACCTGCAGCGGGCCGAACATTTTGTTAATCACCAACGCGAGCCCAAGCTCCGCCCACGGGATCGCCTGCAAGGCGCCCTTCGCCCCACCCTCCTCGTCTGAGCTCTGGCCCTCGCTCGGGAGGGGCAGATACTCGGCAAGGTACTTCCGCACCTGTGGTGGTGGTGGTGTGGTGATGGGTGTAACCCGTCCGAGCAACTCCCGATGCCCATCTCCGCGCATTGACATACCGGGACCCCGCTCATCAGCAAGAAGAAGACCAGCCAGAACCCGGCGCAGTGGATGACGAGGTAGATGAACATTGCGGGGGGGCCGTAGCGCTTCATCTTCCCGTAGAGGCTCAGCTGCGCTATCGCCTCCTTCTCCTCGCGGATCTCCTCCTTCCGCGACTGCGGGTCATCCTCGGCAGGCGTGTTGCTGTTAGGGGTTGCGTACTGGCGCCTTTGTGCGCCCAGGGGCTGGCACCGGGCTGCCACCCTCACTGCCTTGAGAAACGTCTGAGCTGCATCAGGCCTGCGGGTTCGCAGGAGCAGGGACGTGGAGCTGCGCAGCAGCATCGCAGCTGCACCTGGGTCGAGAGGTGTGGCGTGGGTATGCATATGGTATGGTATGCAGTGGGAAACGCAACAGAGTTTACTCTGTACAACCGACTCCACTCAACACAAAGCCGAAACGGGTGGGTGTGACACACTGAGGAGAGAATCGCAGCAGCACGTCAGTCTGATTAGCAACGCTGCAACGCATCCGATAAAGTCGGGAGGGATGGGCCGTGTGGGTGGGGGGCGCGGGGGGGGCTCGTACGATTTCCATCTGGAGGTCATGCCGTCGAGGTTGCAAACGCGGAAGCGCTGGGGGATGGCAATCCCAGTGAGAGTAAGCCAGCAGACTGACAATTAACAGGGAGGGGGGGGCAGGGGGGGGTTCGCTGCTGATATTAAGGGCAAGTCCCAAGTCTCGGGGGCGGGACCCCAAACCCTGCACGGTCGCCTTATCGAGAACAGACCGAGATGACCTGTGGGGCGCTCACTCTGTGTTTTTCACTTCAAGATAGGTAGCATGTAATCCACGACCAATCTTGTTGCGGAACATGTCAAGAGACAATGGCCTTTGGAACAAAGTTACCGTGTGTTCAGGCAGGGGTGTACAGGGGAGGGGGGCAAGACTCTGCGTGTAAGTGAGTTGCAGCCACCAAAAGAAGTGGAAGAGAAAAAGAACGCGCTGGAGATGCCAAGCAGAACTGCCTTTGCCCACTCCAAGCCAATAAAACCCACACAAGGCCCAATGACATGATCGAAGAAAAAAACCACCCACACTTTTCCCACCCTGCTGCGAAGGCTCCCGAACAAAATGCCTGAAATATTCCGCCAGCGCACACCCGTTTCTTTTTCGACCACACACATCTGAACCAACTTCTTCCAGCTTTCCTCCCTGTGGCACCAACCCCCCCTCCCCACACGCAGATCAGCGCATCCTGCATATCGTCTTCGATGTGTGTGGGTAGCTGCTGGTCTGCTCCAGAAGCTTCACCATCTCCCGGTAAGACACACGTGGGAGCGAGAGGGGGAAGAGGCGCGACCCCATCTCTTCTGCCTGCTCGGCGGAGACGGGGATATCCAGCTTGATGACGACGCTTCGGAATTCGGCGGATCCGATTCGGCCATCGCGCGTGGTGTCGCAGATCGTGCGGAGCTCCTGCTGGAAGAGGTCGCGGCGTGCGTTGTACGCCTGCAGCACCTTCAGCATCCCCTGCGACGCGCGCCCCTCCTTGGTCTCCGAGTGTTTGCTGAGCTCCGCAGCGGCCATGTCGCGGCCCTGCTGCAGCTCCGCCTCCCAGTCGCCGTAGATCTCCTCCCACCCGCGGTCGCTGCCCTCGCCGCTGCCCCCCACAAGCTCCAAGAAGCGCTGCCCGGTGGCCCCGCCCTGGTTGCTGAGGTACCTTGCCACCGTGATGACCTCCTGCTCGACGAGAGGCAGCGACAGCTCTGTGACAGCAGCAAGGAGGGTGTCGTATGTGACCTGCTCGTCTGCCGCAGCCTGCAGCCAGTCGCGGAGGCCCGACTGTGTGGAGGTGGCGAGGGCTCGTATCTTCGCCATGACTGTGTTGACGCAAGACTTCTTGAAGCGCTTTGTGTTGTGCTCCATGTATGCCAAGGATCTCTCGTCTGTCGACACGACGAGGAAGTCGCAATGCGAAATGGTGACGGTTGCACCGACGTAGAAGTGATGCGGCAGTGCGAGCTGCCCGTCCTTCAGCTTCACCTTCTGGCGCTGGAGGAACTTCCCCCCGAGGATGCCAGAGTTGCGGCCCGAGGCTTCGAAGACTGAGAGGGTCTCGTCTGCCAGGAAGTATGTCAGCACGAAGCGGCGCAGCCCGTCCAGCTGGGGGTTCCGCGACACGAGCTCCATCGAGAACTTCAGAACCTCGTGGCCCTCGTCGATGTAGCGCCGGATGTCCTTCACAGGGCACTGCGCCGCAAGCCTTTTGCAAGACCGCAGCGCGTCCTCCTCGTCGCCGAACCCGTTGTGCGGGGGGATGGTCGGGGCGGGGAGTTCCTTCTTCGGCACGGCCCAGCTGAGGGGCGTCAGCTCCTCCGAGCCCCTGCCCTGCTTCTCCGTGAGGTGCTCCCGGGTGAAGGCATCGCAGTCGCACAGCACGAACGTCTTCCCACAGATGATCAGCTTCTGCCCCAGGTACAGGTCTGCATCTGTGTAGTTATCCTGCGAGTCCTTCGCAAACGTCAGCGACGCGATGTTCTGCTTCTTCGGGCATTTCCGCCTGCGCACGAATGAGGGGAAGGGGTCCCTCCCGCTGTTGCTCTGCAGGATTTCGATGATCTCGAAGCAGTCGTCCGACAGGAAGTAGTACAGGTTGAAGTTCCGCCTCACGGGGCCGGTGTTCGTCGACTCATCCCAGTATGCCTTGAACCGCAGCACCTTCCTGTCGTGTGTCAGGAACTGCATCGTCTGCTTCACCTCATCGCGTGTGGCAGAGGACCCACCTGCCGCCGCCGTCTTCCCAGACGACAGCTTCTCGGGGCGCGAGCGGGTCTGCGTGCCTGAGAGGGACTGCGTCTTGCCAAGGTCTGGGGCGGACTCAGCCTCCCCCACTGACAGCCCCACACTCGTGTAGTAGTCGCGCGTGAAGGCGTCGCAGTCGTAGATGCGGAACACCTTGCCGTAGATGTGCACCTCGCGCCCCAGGCTGAGGTCGGTGTGGCGGAGGGGGTCGCTGCCGTTCTTCACAATCCTGTGGCGCTTGATGATGGTGCCCTGGTTCATCCCAGAGTTCTGCTGCCGCGGCTCCACCACTGCGGCAGAGTCGTCCTCCAGGAAGAAGTATATGAGGCACAGCCGCATGCGCTCCGTCTCATTCGCACTCTCGTGCACCCCCTCACGGAAGTACGCCTTGAAGCGCAGCACCTTCCGCTCCATGGCAAGGTGTGCAGGCGGGGCAGCTGATTCGCTGCCGGTGATTGACGCTGACAGCAAGTAGGTGTCAGCCAGGGGGTCGCCCTTCGGTTTTGCCCCGCCTGTGTGTGGGTGTATTGTGAGGTGTCTTGCGTGTGCTGGACAAGGCCCAACCCCTCTGACGGGTTAGGTGGCATGTTTGGCCTCAAATGGTCCAAAAAAAGAGTGATCCCCCCCCCCACCCCCCACCCCCCTGCCCCTGTCCCCCCTCAGCCACTCTGCGGGGCACATACTCCACATCCCTGTGACATTCTGGCACCGCCTGTAGTTTGTCCGCAGCATGTCTCCATGGACCAGCTCGTTCGTCCCAGGCATCAGCGGGAGCTTCGCCATTGTGAGCCCCCTGTGAGTCTGCAACCCCGGAGGTGACCTGCAGGGCGGTGCATGGGTGTGTGGGGGTTGAGGTCTGCAGAGAGAGGAAGGCGCAAAAGGCAAAACGACAGGGTGGGGAGTGGTGGCGACGTGGAGAAGAGTAAGGCACAGAGGGGGGGGTGGGTTGGCAGTCAGATCCTTACCAGGACCGCACTGGTAACTCATCATGGAATGGTTCAGTACCAGTTGCCTTGCACTGCCTTCACAAGTCTACTCTTACTTACACCCCCCTCGACACGCACGTGACTCCTGTGCATGAGTGTAGAACGCAGCGAGCACTCTGCTCTGGATGCAATACCCACTGCAGAACTGTACAGCCCCACAGTGCACGCCTCACCAGGGTGGGGCTCCTGTGGGTTTCGTGGGTGCGACCCGCTCACATGGGCTTACATCAACGCAACCCACACAAGCCCCCTGCGATGTGAGCTGAAATCGCCCCGTACCTCGGATTGAGCAAGCCTGTTGCAAAGCCACACGCCCACCCCGCACCCTTCCCACCCGCCCTGTGTAGTATGTACTGAATATACATACGTAGTGTTATGGAACTGACATTTCGGTCGAAACAAAAAATATGACTGTGTGCCCGAGAGAAGGCATGGGCGGAGGATCTGAATCCGACGGGAGTCATGAAGGGTTTTCATAAAAGAGACAGATGTCCAAAAGAAGGCTCGGTGCACCACTCAAGTGATGCGAGTGGAGTCGGGGTGAATCCCCAACAGAAGGAATCAACGAAAGTTGCTTCCCTCCTCCGAGCACAGAACAGCCCAGAGACTGCCGGGCGGGCTGTTCAGGAACCGCACGGCGAAAAGTTGCACCGAGTTGCATGCGACCGAACTGTGAAGATTTTAAGAGCGCGCAGATCCCTTCCGATTTGGGTGCGCCCGAACCGCCGCAAAGAATATCCCGTGTTCTGGTGCACACGAGCTGCCTTCTCCTGCCCTCTCCGAAAGAACGCTTGCCCCACCGACTCTTTCGCTCTGGCAACCAAGCTGCTTGTTTTGGGCAAAAAAATATATCCGCAGGATTCACGAGGATGCATGGCTAGAAAAAATGCAGATCTACTGTTGGGTCCTAACACAGAGAGCGGGGGTGCGGGTATTCTCGTCACCGGGATATTCACACTTTAAGTATACGAGAGAGGCCACATGCCGTTTGCCTTGGCTGACGCTTGCGTGAGCCGTTAGCTGGAGCTTCAGGGAGCAGCACACGCTGTCAAGCACTTGAGAGAGAGCAGGGCAGAGATGTGCAGGACCGGGGGGGGGGGGGGGGGGGGGAAATAGGGTGGGCAACGCACATCGCGGACCCTCCCAACCGCCTTCCCCCACCCCACCCACCATCCCTTTCTTGGATACCCTGGAATTATCACAGCGTCACGCCGCCCCCAGCCGCAGCTGGGGGCAGCCAGGGGCGGTTGCGCCTTGGAACCCTGGTCAAGATCAGGAAGTCCACCAGAAGGCGTTATAAAATCTGCAGAAGGAGTTGCCTCCTGGGAACACCTCGCAACCCAGCAGACGACCCTCCCCCACCCGCACCCATTCTCGAAGGGGTGGGGGTGACACGCACAGCCAACCTTGTTGTATAGTGTAAGTTGCAGCAAGCAAACTCTGAAATACACCGCCACTGCGTGTGTGGTGCACAACCTCTCCATCGCCCCCACCACCCCCGCCAAGGGCGCGCTTTCCGTCGGTAAGGCAAGGAGGCGGGGCGACATCCCTGACCGAGCGTTGTTCTTGTGCGCACCACACATGTGGCCATACATACATGACATGCATGTGGTGTCAGTCGGTGTCAGTCCCCTTTAACCACCCCGCAAGGAGTGTAGCTGAGGGCTGGCAGGTTACAGCAAAATACCCGTCTGGCGGGGAAGGGAAGGGAGGGTTAAAGATAAGGGGGTGCAGGGAAGGGATGTTGTGTATATGTGGAGGAGGGGGGGGAAGGGGGGATGGCGGATGGCGGTGGGGAGGGGAGGGGGGGGAACCAGGTGTATTTTTAATCCCCGGTCTTCCCAGCCAAAAATCCCCGATTCATCCCCGCTTTTTTCCAGCTAAAAATGGTACCCAATGTCCCTCCTCCCCAGTGTGGGGCCCTTGGTCTTGTACCAAACGGGTTCCTTCCACGATTCCTCCCGCTCGCGCCATACTCGGGTGCTGGAGGAAACCCCCAAAAAACGGCTTTCAGGACCGTTATTCCGACGAACCCCCTGATATGCCACAGCTGAAACAGCCCAAGGACTTGCTGGGTTACTAGACGGGCAGACACACGCTACACGGGGGGTCTGGGGGGCGGAGCCCCCCAGCCGCCGGAGGCCACGGTAGTGAACATCTGTTCAGTGTGGGCGTACAGATTCTTGTGTGAGTTGGCTGCGTCCTCCTGAGGCTACTGGAGCTGTTGGATTCCCTGACCTGATGGGAATCGAAGGACTTGGGTACGAGATATCCGCCACAGGGGGGTCTGGGGGGCGGAGCCCCCCAGCCGCCGGAGGCCACGGTAGTGAACGTCTGGGCTCTTGGCTGGAAAAAACCCGGTTTTAGCTGGAAAAAAACCGGTATTTTGGCTGGAAAAAAAACGGTTTTTTGCTGGAAAAAAAACCTGGTTTTTGCTGGAAAAAATCGGAAAAAGGGCGGATGCCAAAAAGACTCATCCTCATCCCCCACTAGAAATACACCTGGGGGGAACTAGGGACAAAACAAAAACCCCCCCACAAAAAAAAGCACAAAAGAAACAAACGCACCCACCCACCCGCCCCCCCCATCCCGAGATCTACAGCCCACCCCCCCCCCCTAGGGGGGGTCAAATGGGGGTGACAAACACGATTTTTCAAAAAACCGGCGCAGAGGCCCCAAAGCCCCCGTAAACCCTCCAAACCCCCCCAGATCGGTCCGGAAACCCATCGAACCCCACTTTTCCACCATTCCGGGCACCTCAGGTGAGGCGCTCCATAGAGATGCCCAGCAGGCTCTCGTGCAGACGCAGCGTGCGGCGCAGCATTGTGGCGGACCTCCCTACACCCACAGCTTAAGGCGCACCGAACGATGCTGCCTGTGTGCTACAACCACCACCCAGGTGTGCTGCGCTGCAGGGGGAGGAGTGGTGGTGGCGGCGGCGTGCCATAAGGTGCTGGGTCGGTGCAGAGGTGGGGGGTGGGGAGGGGAAATGAGGGAAAGGCGGTGGGAGGGGGGGGGGGGTAGGGGGGGTCAAATGGGGGTGACAAACACGATTTTTCAAAAAACCGGCGCAGAGGCCCCAAAGCCCCGGTAAACCCTCCAAACCCCCCCGGATCGGTCCGGAAACCCATCGAACCCCACTTTTCCACCATTCCGGGCACCTCAGGTGCCCGAATTGGGGTACCTAAATTTTGTGCCACCGTTTGGTACCGTACAGTGCCACTGTGTGGGAGGTTGGAAAAGAAAATGCCCCAACACACCACATCTGAGGGTTGCAATGCATGTTGCTTGCCAACCACGTCATCCGGTGGGTGTCAGGCGCTATGTAGGTGGCATTAGCCAGGTCTTCGATGTGTTCTGGCTTGTATATATACCTCCCTGCCTGCGGCACAGGCACTGCCTTTGTCCCCCACACCAGCCACAGAGAGCGTATTGTACTCGGTCCACGGTTGCTGATTCATTGTGATGCGTTGTATCCTCGAGTGAACGTCACACACTAGTGGCACCACCACCCGCCATCCGAGAGCTGTATTGACTTTGCGCGCTTCCGTTGTATTCACCTCGCCACGCATATTGCACCGTTCAGTACCAGTGCTCTTGGGCCAGGCAAAGTAGACCGCAGCAACTACCAATTCTGGCACAATGGGTACCACGACAGCGCACTTCATGTGTTCCCGGAATGTACAGCTCGTGTTGCAACAGTCGTTGTCAACACATCCCGGTTGTGGAGCACTGCTGCACAGGAATCACACGACCATCTGGACTGTTCCGTACCTACAGGCAGCCTCCCGGTGCATGGTGGCAGGGAGGTATATATACAAGCCAGAACACATCGAAGACCTGGCTAATGCCACCTACATAGCGCCTGACACCCACCGGATGACGTGGTTGGCAAGCAACATGCATTGCAACCCTCAGATGTGGTGTGTTGGGGCATTTTCTTTTCCAACCTCCCACACAGTGGCACTGTACGGTACCAAACGGTGGCACAAAATTTAGGTACCCCAATTCGGGCACCTGAGGTGCCCGGAATGGTGGAAAAGTGGGGTTCGATGGGTTTCCGGACCGATCTGGGGGGGTTTGGAGGGTTTACGGGGGCTTTGGGGCCTCTGCGCCGGTTTTTTGAAAAATCGTGTTTGTCCACGTAAAAGGGTGGCATTTGACCCCCCCTACCCCCCCCCCCCCCGATCCCCTTCCCCTCACACACACCCACCAGTATACATTAACCCGCAACGCGGCCCGCAGACAAGACACAGCAGGGCGTCAGAGAGAGAGAGGGGCGGTGTGCCGTCTTTCTGAAAGCTGCCGCTGTGTCACCGGAGGGAGAGAGACCCTCCTTTTGCTTTGCGCCCCTCCCCCCCCAGAAAACAACAAAATCACACCCCACCCCACACCCCCACACCCCGATAACACCCCCCCCTCTCTTTATTTCTTCACTTTTTCTTTGCATCAGTGAGGAACGCACCCAGACAGCGCACGCGACAGCCTTTGCCTCCCTGGGGCGACACATTACCCCAGGGAAAATATAATATTCCCCCTCCCGTTTCACTTCCGTTGCCTCTTGCGCTGGGGCTCGGACTTGGGCCACGCGTCCATCGATGTGAGCTTCTTTTCCACAACCTCACGCACCTTCTCCTGCAGGTGGGACAGCGACTCGGCGAGGGGGAGGTCCAGAGCGGGTTTCAGCAGGTCGGGGCTGACCTCGATGAAGTGCTCGTGTCGTGCCGCCACTGTGCGGATCGCTTCGTTTGTTGCAGACGCCTGTGCGGCTGTTTCGCGGCGGTGGGGGTTTGACGCCGACACCTTCTCGTAGACCTGGGGGGAGACGACGGCGAGCGAAGGGAGGAACAGCACAACATCGTACCGCGAGGCTAACATTGTCACCGCCACCTCGCGCCGCGGAGGATGCCGGGAGGAAGCGCGCAGGTCGGGCAGGGCGAGCTTTGCAAACTGGTACCACTCGGGGCTGTCGTCTGTCTGGTAGGAGATGGAGTCGAGCAGGCTCCTGTCGAGGAGGACGTACACCTCGTCGCCTGTCTCCTTCTCCCACGTGTCGGCGTAGTCCAGCACGCTGTCCTCGAGGGCACGCTGGAAGCGGAATAGCGCTGCGCTCCAGGAGACGGTCCCCTCGCTGTTGGCGTTTGGCCTCTTCGCGCCCGTGTCCATCCAGAGGCTCGCAGCCTCGTTGAGCACGAACACCTTCCGCCCCTCCCCCTCCAGCGTGGAGCGCAGGAAGGGCAGCACAGAGCTCTTCCCCGCAGCAGGCCCGCCCGAGAGCACAATGCGCGTGACGGGCATCGTGTCGCCTGTGTAACCTGGGTGGGGTGGGGTGGGAGAAACTTATTGCGTTGGTGCAATAACCCGCGTCACGCGGGGATACAACACTAGCTCCGGACTTCAATAGATACCCCAGGGCTTTCGAGGGAATGCTCAAGGGAGTGGGCGGGGTGAAGGCTGGGGTATGTCTGCAGGATCCGGCAACTTCATTGCTGACTCGTCTTTTTTGGGCACTGCCCCCAACCCCAACCCCCCGCTTCTAAACCGGCTGCAGAGAACAGCCCTGAGGCCTTCGACCCCAAGAGGGGCAAACCCGACCTTTGGAACATGTGGAACCACCTTGCACCACGGATCCCGCACCCCCCCCCCCAGCCGTGTTTGGTCTCGGAGGCGGGTCCCCGAACAACTGAAACTGGTCGAAACAGTGGCAGGGCCCGGCTTGGCAGTTGCCGCGGAGGTTTCTAAAACAACGCGGGATGGGGTGGTTGGTGTGGCGGTGGGGGAGTGCGTCGTTTCCAACAGGATACAGAACGCGCATGCCCCGGATTTTCTCTAAGACTATCCCTTAGGTTTTGGCGCACAAGCAACGCCTTATCGGTCTAAGACTAAAAAAACAGGGGGGTGGTGGTGGGGGGAAAGAAAGAGCTCAGAGCGACAGCGATGGGGACACAGCGCGAACCGCTGCGCTCGGATATTGCCCGACCTCGGGGGCAGGGGGTGCGACATCGGGGGTGCCGATGCCACCGGCTGCCACCTGGCGCAGCTCTGATGGCGACAGGAGGCCGGGCGACAGGGGCGACAGGTCGCCCGAGGGGGATGCTGGCGGCTCCGGCAGTGGCGGGGCAGCCCTGGGGCTCGGCGGCGCCGCACCCGACAGCCGCTGCAGATGCGAACAGTACGCCCCATGCCACCCGCGCATCGCAGACGTCAGCGCCGCTGTGGAGATGCCCTGCCCGATGCGACACTGCTCGTAGACGGAGGCCGCCTGCCTCAGGAGGTACTCAGCCTCGGCGTACATCGCAGCCACCCTGTCCAGCTCCTCCTGCGCACCGGGCGTGCGGGAGGTGCTGCGGCGCAGCGAGATGCTGCGCCTCTTCTTCGCGAGGGCGGCCTGCAGGGACTCCACCTTGTCCATCAGCTGCCTGTTGACCTGCTTCAGCCCGGCGAGCTCGCGGGAGACGCGCGAGTGTTCGACGCGCAGCAGGTTCACGCCTGCCTGCTGGGGGGTGTCCTGCAGGGCCTGCACCTTCTGCCGCAGCGAAGCGCACTCCTCTTCGAATGCGTCGCGCTCCGCCTCGGCACGCTCCACCTGGGTGCGCAGCGCATCAGCCTCGGGCACAGCGTCACCCTCGGGCTGGCGTGACGGGGACTCGGAGGCTGTGCGGAGGTGGCGCACCTCCTCCGTCAGCACGGCAATGAGTGACTCGTTCAGCGGCTCCGCCTCGTCAGTCATCGCTTCGCAGTCGCGCAGCTCGGTCACCCCCGCCACCTCCGGCTCCGGCTCCTCTGGGGGGGTTTTGAGCGCCGAAAGACGCTCCACCTCCGCACGCAGGGCCTCGTTGTCGATGCGCAGCACACCCACCTCGTTGTTGGCCTCCACCAGCTTCTGGTACAGCGGTGCCAGGTCCACGGTGTCGTGGTCATCTGCCTTCTCGGACAGCTCCGCCACCAGCCTGCGGAGGTCTGTATTCTCCCTCTGCAGCGCCTGCAGCGCGTCAGCAGCCTCGTCTGCGCGTGTCTCGGCAGTGGCGGCGGCTGCCTCCGCAAGGCTGGCCTGCTCTGCGGCAGACGCTGCCTCGCTGCGCAGCAGCGCCACCTCCGCAGCGTGCGCCGCGTGGAGGTCGGCTGAGGGTGTCGTGTTGACGCCTTGTGTGATGGCGGCAGGCGTGGCCTGCACCTCGGCAGGCACCCCGCCGGCCTCGCTGCGGGGAGGGGTCGTGCCGCCGACTGCCAGCCGCACGCGCAGCTCGCGGTTCTCCTCCGACAGGCGTGTGATGTGGGTGCGGCTGCGGTCCACCGCCTCCGACAGGTCCAGGCGGATGGGCGTGCCGAACACCACAGGCGTGTCGGCCACACTCTCCCCCCCACACTCGGTGTCAGCATCACCGTCACCCTCGCTGCCCCCACTGCTGCCACAGGGTGGGTTTGCGTCCAATGCCACATCCTCGATGATGTTCAGCAGCTCCTCCCGCTCGGCCGACAGCTCTGCAACCTGCTGCTCCGCTTCGTGCAGCTCCGTGCGCAGGGCCCCGATCTCTCTCACCGCCTCCTCGATCTGCTGCAGGTGCACCTCGTTGATCTGCTTCAGCAACCGGATCTTCTCCAGCGCATCGGGTGTCGGCCCCGGCGAGGGCCGCGGCGCCGACGCTGCCGCGGCGCCAGGCGTCAGCGTGTGATCCAGTGATGTGTCCAGCCGCGAATCCCCCTGCGCCGACTTGACGGACGACGTCAGGGTCGGGCTCAGCGCCCGGCTGGCACACCTCTCCAACACCTCGTCCAGCGTGTCCGGCTCCCCCTGCCCCTTCTGGCGTGCACCGAAGAAGTCGCACGCCTCCGCAGGGCTGGGGCGCGGCTCCCCCCCGACCCACCCCTTGGCTGACCCGCCCGCAGCACCGCCGCCGCCACCACCGTACGCCTCGTCGGCGCTGTCCATCTGCAGGGCCTTGCGCACCGTGCCACCCCCTTCAGGCAGCGGCTGCCATGCCGCGGCTGCTGGGGCGCTGCGCGGCGTGCGCTCCAACTCCCTGACGCGCTCGCGGAGGCGCTTCTCCTCTGCGATGCGTTGCGCGATCTCCCGCCCACACGCCTCCAGCTGCGAGATCTGCAGCTCGTTGAGCGTCTCCAGCGTGCGCGCCTCATGCTGCAGCCTGGCGAGCGGCTCGGGCGACGCCCCGCCTGGCGACACGCTCGCCCCGCGTGCCGGGGAGCAGCTGAGGCTGCGCACCTCCTCCTGAAGCCGCTCCGCCACGGCGTTCTTCCGCGAGATCTCCTTCCCACACGCCTCCAGCTGGTGTGCCTGTGTCGAGGCGAGCTCCGTCAGAGCCGCGTTGTCGCAGCGCAGCCTCTCCTGCGCATCCGCGTCATCCCGCAGCAGACGCAGCAGATGCGCCGTCCGCTCCTGCAGCCGCGTGTGGTTGGCGACATGCTCCCGCAGCTTGCTGCTGCTGAGTGCCAGCTGCTCGCCCTGCTGGTCAGCCCTGCGCCTCAGGCACCCCGCCTCATCCGCCTGGGTGCGGAGCGCCTTCTCGAGGGCGTCGCCCCGCTCCGTCTGCCGCAGCACATCCTCCTGCAGGCCGTTGTGCCGCGACAGCAGGAACTGCACCTCGTCGCGCTTCCCCAGCAGCTCCCGCGTCAGGGCCTCCGCCTCCGCCTGCAGCGCGGCTGCGCGCTGCAGGGATTCGGCGAGCTCGTCATCCTTCTGCTGCAGCTCCTGCTCCTGCAGTGCGATGATCATCTCGGTGCGCGTGTCCTTCTCCCGCACCGCCTCCTGGATGTCCTGCAGTGCAGCGGTGTGAGCATCGGTGCCGGAGGCGCAGAGGCGGCGGCCCTCATCCATCGCCGCCTGCAGGTGGTCCCCCAGCAGCGCGTCCAGCCGAGCCAGGTGGTTCTCCAGGCGCAGCTCCAGCACCGAGAGGGGGTCGCTGTCAGCCCAGTCACCCCCGGGGGGCAGCGGCGACAGCGCACCCACCCCACGGTGCGGCGGGGTGAGCGACGGGGCGTCGGTGACCCACCCGCACATCGGGGGGGACTCGACACGCGGAGCGGTGCGCCGCCCCCTCCCTGCCGCAGCCGGGCGGGGGTTGGCGCCCCTGGGTGGTGGGGCGGCGGCGGCGGAGGCGGGGTGGTGGTGGTGGTGTGCGCTGCCGCTGTATAGTGATGTGGCGGATGTGCGGCGCAGACGCCTGCCGCGATCCTGCACATCGGAGTTCATCCCTTCAGCCACAGCCCTCCCGACGCCGGGGAGGAGGGAGGAGGGAAAAGGTGTGCAGCCCCGGCACAGCCTGTCGGAGGGTGTCGCGGTGGTGTGGTGGTGGTGTGTGGGGTGTGTTTAAATTATGTTGCTGTGTCAGAACAGCAACACACGATGCGATGTGCATAAGCCGAACGACGCTGCCACACGAGTCTTTAGAAGAGACGTTTCAATGCGGGAAAAAAAAGGCTTGGGGGGGGTCGGAGAGGGGGGCGTCGGGGGCTTCCGCAGGCTCAGCTATTTCTGTTCCCCCCCCCCCCCCGTGAGTTGCGCGCACACAACACATCACACCCCTCTCGCAAACCTGCTGCAGAATAACTCGCTCGGAACAGGGGGAGAATCAGCCGGGGGGGTGGGTGATGGGTATCAGGGCCAGGGGGGGGGGGGAGGGAGGGGGAGTCACGCATGGGACATCAACCCAAAGGAGCTCCCCCCCCCTCCACAGGGGATGTGGCAGGCGTGGTGAGATTGCTGGCTAGAGGCGCACATCATCATCACGGGGGGTGGGGTGTGGCGGGGGTCTGGCAGGTTTATTCGGCGGGGGGGGTTTCCTCACCATGTCAGTATTATATCGTTTGGGTTAGCGTGCTGGCATCGCGCAGTGTATATCTACCGAGGAGTGCCTTCGGCTCAGAAGACTCTGAAGTGCAGAAAAGCGAAAGCCTGCAACCTGAGACCGAAGCCCCCCCTCCCCTAGAATACACAACGCGAGAAGAAACGGTAGACCCGCTATCACAACACCACAGGAGAAAATGCACCGAACAGAACGCACCTCTCATAGGCGAAGACCCAACGTGTTGTTCGCCCCCCCCCAGTGGCTGGCTTAACGCCGGGGTACTGTAAGCAGGGGGCTGGCCGGGGGGGGGGGGGGGGGGGGGGGGGGGGGGCTCCCCGCGGGCTGAGGTCAGGCTGGCGACCCAGGTTTTCAGGGTGACACCAGGATTTCCTCGAAATTTTGGGTGACCCCCACCCTGGTCGGGGGGGGGGGGGTCCCTCGCAAAGTGGGGGACAGGGGGGGGGGGGTACACTGGCTACCTCCCGCACCTGTAGGAAAGGACCCCCCCCCCCCCTTGTACCTGTACAGGGGGGGGTACTTTTACCCAATTGGCATTTCCCAGTAAGTGGTGTCAATAGGCACCCCATGGCCAAAATGACCCCACCACAATCCGCACGGATCCCAAATATCCCAAAGAACGGGTTTTTGGAAAATCCGAGGGGGGGGGGGTCCCGCTGGGTGGGTAGGTGGGGTGTGGGCTGGTGAAGGTGGCTGCCTCCCAGCCACCTTCACCCATGACCAGTCCCTGAACCAGACCCACGTTTCATGGGCGAAACTTGGCTCGTACACCACCAAAGTGACCCCACTGTGATCCGCAAAAATTCCAAACGTTCAAAAGAAAGGGTTTTTGGAACACCCGAGGAGGGGGTCCCGCTGGGTGGGTGGGGTGGGGTGTGGGCTGACTGCCTCCCAGCCGCGCTGACCAGCCCCTGAACTAGACCCGTGTTTCATGGGTGATGCTTGGCTCGCACACCACCAAAGTGACCCCACTGTGATCCGCACAAATTCCAAACGTTCAAAAGAAAGGGGTTTTGGAACACCCGTGGAGGGGGTCCCGCTGGGTGGGTGGGTGTGGCTGCCTCCCAGTCACATTCCCTTAGGACCAGCCCCTGAACCAGAGGCACATTTCATGGACGGTGTTTGGCTCCTAGACCCACAAAGTGACCCCACTACGATTCGCAAAAGTTCCAAACGTTCAGAAGAACGGGGTTTTGGAATACCCGAGGAGGGGGTCCCGCTGGGTGGGTGGGCTGGTGTGGCTGCCTCCCAGTCACATCCTCCTGGGGCCAGCCTCCTATGACCAGACCCTGAATCAGACCCACATTTCATGGGTGAAGCTTGACACCTCGACCCACAGTGTGACCCCACTACGATCCGCACAGATTCCAAATAGTCAAAAGAAAGGGGTTTCGGAACACCCGAGGAGGGGGTCCCGCTGATTTTGGGTCACTTTCGGGTGATGTCAGGTACCTGGAGTGACCGCAGGTAGCCCATTTTCAGGGTGGGAGCCCTACTCGTACGTCACCCAGATTCAGCCCAAACCGTGCACCTCGGGTGCACGGTCGCCGGCAGCGCGCGGGCACCCGGAAACAGGCCGCATTTGCGCGCGCTGCCTGCACCCTGCACGCCAGCCCCCCCCCCCCCCCCCGGGGCTGTAAGCGACCCCCCAGAAAATTACCCCAGCCACTGGCCCCCCCCCCCCCACCTGCGCCAGGCTTGCAAAGGCTTGCACAGGCCCAGCCAAAGAGAAGGGCTGTGTGGGGTGCGCGCAGGGGTTGGTATTACACAACGGGGGGGGGTGGATGGAGGGGGGGTGGCGCTTCACCCCACCATCCCCCCCTCCGCACACCAAAGCTTCCGCCCCCCCCCCTCCCCTCCCCACCGTGTATGTGGGGAGGGGGGGGGGGGGGGGGGCTCCTCCGCGGGAAATCATATAACTTCAACAGAGAGCTGCAGGGCAGAGGGGCCGCGTGTAGATGCAGCTGTGGGGGAGAGTGGGGGGGGGGGTGGGGGGGAGGGGCGGGTGGGGGATGACTAACCTCGCCTCGCCTCGCTTCGGGTCACCCGCCGCCTCACTTTGCGGAGGGGGGAGGCGGTGACTTCAGCAGACGCTTCGAGGCGGAGGAGAGGAAGGGGAAGATGCGCCCCAGCACAGCGAGGATGCCTGCAAAGAAGCGCCGCAGCACCAGGCGCACTGTGGGGGAGAGGATCAGCCCGACCAGCGTGCCGTGCGCACGTGCGTGCGCCTCGGCCGCGCGCTTGTCCGCAGGGGACTCCCCGAAGTGCCCGAAGGTGAGGTTCGTCGACGACATGAACCCCTTCCGCTTCCCGAGAAGCACCTGTGGGGGAGGGAGACAGAGGTGCGTTGTTGCAGAGGCAGGGGGGGTTTGATCGTCGAGAGTGAATGGAAAAGTAAATCTCCCAGCACCTTCTTGCAATGTTAGTCCTTTTTTGTAGTCACTGCACCAGATATGTTGTATACAAGGCAGAGGCAGGGGGGGGGAGGGGGTTTCTCAGGGGGCCCTCGCTACGAGTCACTGTGAGTCACGAGTCGTCAGTTTTCAGCCAAACATGGCTGACTTCTCACTTTTTCTCACTCACTCAGTCACACTTGGTAGCGAGGGGCCCCCTCAGAAATGCAGAAGTAAAAGCGAGCATGGAACAGTGGCACACAAAAGATGTGCCAGAGATGTGGCAAGGCTCGGAAGAAGGATACCTGGGGGGGGAGGCTGTTGGAGGTCACAGCCACCCGCGCGTCGTGCGACACAGCTGTGCCATAGGCGAAGAACTCGATAAGGCCTGTGGGGGGTGGGGGGTGGGCAGATGATGCATACATGGGGTGGCGGGGCTTGTGGCGGAGCATGACATAGGTGGGGTGTGGGGGCACGGTATCACACCTGGGCGGATCTCGTCGATCACGACGCGCACCGAGACAACCTCATCGGCACCCAGCAGGTTGGACTTCTTCTCAAGCTGCTTCATCACGGAGTCGCGCGCCTGCGCCGTCAGCTCCCGATACCTAGAGGACTCGCCCCCCTTGACCTGCTGCACCATCCCTGTGAGGTACCTCCCGAAGCCCATGTTGTACACGCTGCACCCGGTCAGCACCGAGACGGGACGCCGCCCGATCGCGATAAGGCTCCAGAGCTCCTCCTCAGGGAGGGACGAGGTGAACACCTCGTCGGGCGAGGCGGGGGAGGGCAGGCTCGGGTGGATGCACCCGGTGCCGACGAAGGACACCTCCTGCACGAAGGGGAGGCGCACCGACTGCATCCGCACGCCGGACACGAAGTTGCAGCCCTTGCTGAAGGCATCCTCGCGCAGCTTCGCCAGGGCGTTGGACCGCGCAGTGTTGAAGACGTCGGAATAGGACGGCACCTCCCCCGACATCAAGGAGGTCCGGAGGTTGCCCCTGATCATGCCCAGCACGCCTTTGCTGTACGCATGGTTGCCGAACACCACAGAGCGCGGCGAGAAGCCCGACTCCACGAGGCAGTTGTACTGCTCGCCGGAGCAGGTGGCGGAGAAGAACTTCTCGGTGTTGCCGATGGGGCCGGTGTCCTCCCCGCTCCCTCCGCCGGCCGGGCGCACCCCCGAGCCGTACGACGTGAACTCCACCATCTGGCTGAGGGGGCCAATGTCTGCCGAGACGCCGATCACACCGTCGCTACCTTTGGACTTGGCATCCATCACCATCCTGTCGAAGGCGACGGTGCGGCCGTCGCGGACCAGGCGTGAGATTTCAGCGTTGTGCCCTCCGCGGCGTGCGGAGATGAAGGATGTGAAGCCCCGCACAATGCCCAGCGACTGCACGGAGTTGCCGAAGGCCAGGGAGTGCGCGCACATGCCTTTCAGCTCGAGGCAGTGCATCTCGTTGGCGCTGAGGGGGGTCGCAACGACGGCGCGCCGCACCTGGCGCATGGCGCTGCCACTGGCAGCGCGCATGGTGGCATTGCCGCTGGCAGCAGCCACATACATTGGATGGGTGCCTCGCAGGCAGCGAGGGGGATAGACTAACCCACACCCCCTCCCCTGGTGGTGGTAGTGGTGGTGGTGGTGGCTGCGCTGCACTGCACTGCACTGGAAAAAAGAGTTGCCCGAGTCACGCACTGGCAAACACACTGAGCGCCGAGTGGGACGACACACACACACCCTTTGGAAACCTATCTCGCAACTCTGGCGAGGGGGGGGGCTGGGTCAGGGGAGGGTGGGGGGGAGAGAAGGGAACCTTTCTTCTGGGGGGACGGCGCGGTGTGGGCGCGGCGGTGGCAGTGGTGGTGGTGGGGGAGGAGGAGCCACTCTCGCCTCTCACTCAGCCCAGCTGCATCCTCACACCCCCCCCCCCCCCCGGAGTCCCATCCCATCCCACACCCCCCTCCTCCCCCCTCCCAACCCGACGGAGCTGCAATTTCGTACATAATCTGTACAAACCCTATGCGTGTGTATGGGCCTCTCTACATGCGCTGCCAACCAACATCAAAAAAAAGCTGTTATAATTACCCGCAAAAAAACACACCACACCCCCCCCACCCCCACCCCCGCCTCGCCTCCCCGAGACCTGAGAGACAGGCTGTCGCACAACACTATACCGCGGCAGGGCCACGACGAGGTGGGTTACAAAGAAAAAGAGGGGTGGATGACCACACCCCCACACAAGGGTGGTGGTGTGGGCGCACGTTGTTGCTGCTGTTCGCTGCAGGGGTGGGGGGGGGGGATCTGGGATGAGGGGGGGGGGGGGGGTAGGGGGGGTCAAATGCCACCCTTTTACGTGGACAAACACGATTTTTCAAAAAACCGGCGCAGAGGCCCCAAAGCCCCCGTAAACCCTCCAAACCCCCCCAGATCGGTCCGGAAACCCATCGAACCCGACTTTTCCACCATTCCGGGCACCTCAGGTGCCCGAATTGGGGTACCTAAATTTTGTGCCACCGTTTGGTACCGGACAGTGCCACTGTGTGGGAGGTTGGAAAAGAAAATGCCCCAACACACCACATCTGAGGGTTGCAATGCATGTTGCTTGCCAACCACGTCATCCGGTGGGTGTCAGGCGCTATGTAGGTGGCATTAGCCAGGTCTTCGATGTGTTCTGGCTTGTATATATACCTCCCTGCCACCATGCACCGGGAGGCTGCCTGTAGGTACGGAACAGTCCAGATGGTCGTGTGATTCCTGTGCAGCAGTGCTCCACAACCGGGATGTGTTGACAACGACTGTTGCAACACGAGCTGTACATTCCGGGAACACATGAAGTGCGCTGTCGTGGTACCCATTGTGCCAGAATTGGTAGTTGCTGCGGTCTACTTTGCCTGGCCCAAGAGCACTGGTACTGAACGGTGCAATATGCGTGGCGAGGTGAATACAACGGAAGCGCGCAAAGTCAATACAGCTCTCGGATGGCGGGTGGTGGTGCCACTAGTGTGTGACGTTCACTCGAGGATACAACGCATCACAATGAATCAGCAACCGTGGACCGAGTACAATACGCTCTCTGTGGCTGGTGTGGGGGACAAAGGCAGTGCCTGTGCCGCAGGCAGGGAGGTATATATACAAGCCAGAACACATCGAAGACCTGGCTAATGCCACCTACATAGCGCCTGACACCCACCGGATGACGTGGTTGGCAAGCAACATGCATTGCAACCCTCAGATGTGGTGTGTTGGGGCATTTTCTTTTCCAACCTCCCACACAGTGGCACTGTACGGTACCAAACGGTGGCACAAAATTTAGGTACCCCAATTCGGGCACCTGAGGTGCCCGGAATGGTGGAAAAGTGGGGTTCGATGGGTTTCCGGACCGATCTGGGGGGGTTTGGAGGGTTTACGGGGGCTTTGGGGCCTCTGCGCCGGTTTTTTGAAAAATCGTGTTTGTCACCCCCATTTGACCCCCCCTAGGGGGGGGGGGAGTGAAGTAGAAGTGGAGGGAAGCAGCACAAGGGTGATCACCCTTTTCACTCGTTATGCATGGTTGTGTCCGAGAGCCAGTGTGGCCTCGCTGCGAGGTGGGATGTGGGATAGGGGGGGGGGGGGGGTGTGGTGCAGCTGCCCAGCAGCTCTGGCCGGCGGCAGGCCTGCCACCCGTGGGTGGGTGGGGGATGCAGAAGCTGTTTTCGAAAAAAGAAGACTTGGATGTGGCATGCATTGTCTGGACGATCGGCGGTGCCGAGTTGTGGTGCACCGACGAAGAGTACCGCAGGACAAGCCGCACAGCAAGCCTTTTTAGTGCGAAATGTTGGCTTGTGTTTCTTCCAAAAAAAATTAACATCATCAGTATGACACACGAGCAATTCGCAGGCATGCGCAATTTAGAGTCGGAGGGACGACTATGAGCGGTCCCTACCATGCGCCACATCCTCTGGCTGGCGCTTGCATTGGCTGGAGTTTCAGGGGAACAGCACGCCAGCGGCATGCTGTCACGTGAAAGAGAGAGAGAGAGATTTACACCGGGTAAGGCGCGCCTGCTGTCTCTGAAGCTTGTTATCTCAGGGCCCTTGCTTTGCCCCTGGTCATGCCTGGAGAGCAGGTATGGCCACCCGACCCCCCTGCTGTTGAGGGAGGTGTGTGGGGGGAGTGCGATAAAGGCCTCACGCGGCTTTAGCGCCCAACCCCGCGAAGGCGTTGAGGATCTGGCGGGCAGCCAGGCGGGGCACGATGAACCCATCCTCCACCCCGTGCTGCGTGTCGTCAACCTGGCTCGACAGCCGCGCATCCGCCTCGATGCGCTTGGTGATGTCGTTGCGCACGCACTCCCACAGCTTCGTGAGGCGGTGCTCCTTGCGCCGCTGCAGCAGCGTCTCCCTCTCTTCTTCGCTGAACTTCTGAATCGTCTCCCACACCTCCTGGATCCCGGTGTGCGTGTGGGCGCTGCAAGTCAGCACAGGGGGCCGCCAGTCATGGCACTTCCCATACGGCCGCAGCAGCTGTGGGAGGGGTGACGTGGGATGCAGGTTTGCGAGGCTGCGTCATTCATACCTGCATGGCACGCCGGTACTCTGCCTGTGTCCGCTGGGCAAGAGCTTCGGTGGAGCCGTCTGCCTTGGTGATGGCCACCAGATCCGCCACCTCCACGATGCCCTTCTTGATCCCCTGCAGCTCGTCGCCGTTCGCAGGGGGCAGCAGCAGCAGGAAGCAGTCCGTCATGTCGCGCGCCGCCACCTCCGACTGCCCGACACCCACCGTCTCGACGAGGGAGATCTCATACCCGGCACCCTCGCAGATCTGCAGGGCGTCGTACGTCGCCTCCGCCACACCCCCCAGGCACCCGCGGGTCGGGGAGGGGCGGACGTAGGCCATCGGGTTGAAGGCGAGTGTGTCCATCCGGGTCTTGTCCCCCAGCAGCGACCCGCCCGAGATGGTGGAGGACGGGTCGATTGTCAGCACCGCCACCTTGTGCCCCTGCCCCGTGAGGTGCGCGCCGAGCGCCTCGATGAAGCAGCTCTTGCCTGCGCCAGGCGGGCCGGAGATGGCGACGCGCAGCGAGGGCAGCTTCTCCTTCCGCGTGAAGGCTGGGGGGCACGACATTTGCGGCTTTTCTCGCTTCCTCTTCAGATCGGAGAGGCGGGCTATTTCCTGCAGCATGGAGTCTGCCTTCTGGCGGTGCTCCTCGTTGGCACTCTCCACATAAGTAATGGCGCGGGACAGGGCACGCCTGTCGCCGTTCACAACGCGTTCAGCGAGGCGCTCCATAGAGATGCCCAGCAGGCTCTCGTGCAGACGCAGCGTGCGGCGCAGCATTGTGGCGGACCTCCCTACACCCACAGCTTAAGGCGCACCGAACGATGCTGCCTGTGTGCTACAACCACCACCCAGGTGTGCTGCGCTGCAGGGGGAGGAGTGGTGGTGGCGGCGGCGTGCCATAAGGTGCTGGGTCGGTGCAGAGGTGGGGGGTGGGGAGGGGAAATGAGGGAAAGGCGGTGGGAGGGGGGGGGGGGGTAGGGGGGGTCAAATGGGGGTGACAAACACGATTTTTCAAAAAACCGGCGCAGAGGCCCCAAAGCCCCGGTAAACCCTCCAAACCCCCCCGGATCGGTCCGGAAACCCATCGAACCCCACTTTTCCACCATTCCGGGCACCTCAGGTGCCCGAATTGGGGTACCTAAATTTTGTGCCACCGTTTGGTACCGTACAGTGCCACTGTGTGGGAGGTTGGAAAAGAAAATGCCCCAACACACCACATCTGAGGGTTGCAATGCATGTTGCTTGCCAACCACGTCATCCGGTGGGTGTCAGGCGCTATGTAGGTGGCATTAGCCAGGTCTTCGATGTGTTCTGGCTTGTATATATACCTCCCTGCCTGCGGCACAGGCACTGCCTTTGTCCCCCACACCAGCCACAGAGAGCGTATTGTACTCGGTCCACGGTTGCTGATTCATTGTGATGCGTTGTATCCTCGAGTGAACGTCACACACTAGTGGCACCACCACCCGCCATCCGAGAGCTGTATTGACTTTGCGCGCTTCCGTTGTATTCACCTCGCCACGCATATTGCACCGTTCAGTACCAGTGCTCTTGGGCCAGGCAAAGTAGACCGCAGCAACTACCAATTCTGGCACAATGGGTACCACGACAGCGCACTTCATGTGTTCCCGGAATGTACAGCTCGTGTTGCAACAGTCGTTGTCAACACATCCCGGTTGTGGAGCACTGCTGCACAGGAATCACACGACCATCTGGACTGTTCCGTACCTACAGGCAGCCTCCCGGTGCATGGTGGCAGGGAGGTATATATACAAGCCAGAACACATCGAAGACCTGGCTAATGCCACCTACATAGCGCCTGACACCCACCGGATGACGTGGTTGGCAAGCAACATGCATTGCAACCCTCAGATGTGGTGTGTTGGGGCATTTTCTTTTCCAACCTCCCACACAGTGGCACTGTACGGTACCAAACGGTGGCACAAAATTTAGGTACCCCAATTCGGGCACCTGAGGTGCCCGGAATGGTGGAAAAGTGGGGTTCGATGGGTTTCCGGACCGATCTGGGGGGGTTTGGAGGGTTTACGGGGGCTTTGGGGCCTCTGCGCCGGTTTTTTGAAAAATCGTGTTTGTCCACGTAAAAGGGTGGCATTTGACCCCCCCTAGGCATGGGCCCCCAAACATATTTTTCATAAACATATATTTTTGCCAAAAATATGTTTCATTTTCGCATAAAAAAATATTTTTATATTTTTCGAAAATATTTCCAAGGGGGCCCTCGCTACCAAGTGTGACTGAGTGAGAAAAAGTGAGAAGTCAGCCATGTTTGGCTGACAACTGACGACTCGTGACTCACAGTGACTCGTAGCGAGGGCCCCCCAAAATATTTTTATATTTTGGAAATATTTTGAAAATATTTCGAAAATATTTTTATATTTCTGGGGTAATCAGGCTGGGGGAAAATCGTACTCCTTTCGCTTTATTATAGACACCCTGTCCAGCAACTGTGGGAGAACAGTTCCGGACTACTTTTTGTTGAGCGCACACTTGCTGTCTCAAGGCTGTGTTGAGGCCCTGTGAAGTGGCATGAGGTGCTAATCCAAAGCTTCAGTCGTACGATTTCCTTCGTTACTTCGCGACTTCGCTACGCTTCGTCGCTCGTAACTAGTAAAAAAACAACAAATCACAACGAATCACACCCGATCACAACAAATCACAACGCCAAATTGGTGCCCCTGATTTACCCCTTTTTCACTACGCACAAACTACGCAATCTGGGGGGGGGGTCTCGCTTTTTGGTCCCCCCCCAGTTTTTTTTGGTCCCCCTTTCTGTGTGGCTACTGAGACAGGACTGGAGGCACTGCGCTGACCGAGCAAAAAATTATTGCCAGAACTCACTATACACCGTACGAAAGAACGCACGACATGTGGGGCGGGACTCCAGAAACACCTGGGCAAGGTTGCCCCATGCCCAGAAACACCTGAGAAGGAAGTGAGTTCCAGGAGCCGCGTAGAACACCCTCGAGATTGTGAATGATGATACGATCACAGCCTTCAGGGCGCTGCGAGGTGCCACCCTGAAGGTGGCCCTTGACATCAAGGAGAGCGTCGGCCGAGGGGTCGACGAAAAGCTGAAGAAGGCGCTACTGGCACTGGATCCCGCGGGGTATACGGAGGTCACCGCCACACAGGCAACCTCCGCTGACAACGTCCAGGAGACGTTATCCGAGGGGATCACAACGGCACTAGAGATCTGTGTCACGGGATCCAGGCGCCCACTCTCCCTCGACGGTCTGGGGATTGTTGTTGGGTATGGTGTCGTTTCCTGCAGCTGCAAAAAAGCGTAGCAACTGTGCTTCCTTCTTCCTTAATGATGCGTTGACGCTTCCACCCGGAGGAGCTGAAGCAGGCACCGCTTAATGATGCGTTGATGCTTCCACCCGACGAGCTGAAGCAGGCACCGCGCCAAAGGGCACCCCCAAAGAGACCTGCAAAGACTGCGTCGAAACCCGCACCGAAGGCTGCCAGCGCTGCAGCACCTGAAGAACCTGCAGCACCTGAAGCGCCTGCACCCTCACTGACCCCGGAACAGCAAGAACTCCTTGAGTTTGGGGTCCCGGCATAGAGACAGAGAATGGCTGAGTAAATCAAAAAATGAGACCCCCCCCCCCCCTTTTCACTACGCACAAACTACGCAATATGGGGTCGTCAGGGGCACCATCAAATGTTGTGATTTGTTGTGATTTGTTGTGATTTGTTGCGATTTGTTGCGATTTGTTGTGGCCAGTTGTGATTTGTTGCGACCAGTTGTGACGACTTGTGACCCTTTTGTGATGAGTTGTGATGAGTTGTGATGAGGTGTGATCTGTTGTGATCTGTTGTGATCGCGATCCAAAATTTCAAAAATTTAAAATTTTGGATCGCGATCACAACAGATCACAACAGATCACACCTCATCACAACTCATCACAAAAGGGTCACAAGTCGTCACAACTGGTCACAACAAATCACACCACGTCACACCTAGTCACAACAAATCACAACTGGCCGCAACAAATCACAACATTTGCCTTGTGATTTGTTGTGATCTGTTGTGATCGGGTGTGCTTGTCCTGGGCAAGACGTTAAACTACCTGGGAGGGCTTCCCCAGACCATGACGGGTGCTTGCACCAGGAGTTTGAAACAGCCACTCATGCCTTGCGATGCTCAAGTGCCTGCTGGACCCCTATGTCCTTCAGGCCCCAAAGCAGGCAACGATATGGGAGCAACCTAACAGGGGAGGTGAAGAGGGCACGGGTCTTAGCCTGATGACACACTGCAACCTCAATGTGACTGGCGACACCTCTCCCACAGTCTGCGGCGACTCTGCCGTGGCGACAAGGCTTCCTGTCATGGGAGATCGCTGCGTGGATCAACGTGGCACCACCCGTGTGCTCGGCAGGTTGTTTCGGCACCTGTTTTCTCCGTGTCATGCTTTTCGTGAGCGTGTCAGGGATGTTGGCACACGCTGGGGAGGGTTCACATGATGACATAACATATATCAGAAGCACACACCCACGTGGCGCTGTCCTTGGCAGGACTTTGAAAGTGCCGCCTTGATATCCTTGTTGGATAGAACCCTCATATCACACCCTCAATCAGCTGACGATCGGGTGTGATTTGTTGTGATTTGTTGTTTTTTTCCCCAGCCTGATTACCCCAATTTCGGAAATATTTTGAAAATATTCCAAACATAAAAAAATATGTTGAAAATATTCCAAACATAGGAGGATCCTTGAAATCGGTAGTGGACAGTAGCGGACAGGGCGGACATTTCCTTGTGGAAAAAGTGCCCGAAAAAAAAAATCGAAAAGGTCCCCCTTACAGAATTAGCCTTTTTTCAAAAAATCGGAAAATTTCGGACCGCAATTTGTACCCAAGAAAGTGCCGAATTTTCGGACTTGGTCCGATTTGAACGATTTCCGTGCCTCTTGCAACCCCCATGAGGGGGGGGCTGCTGTTTCGGGTTCTTCCGGTGGCACATGCTGGGGTGTCAGGACAGGTAATCCTGCTCGCTGTACCCGGTGATCCCTGACGCAGCCAGGAAGTGGAGAGCCTTGGAACCCTGGTTGAGGCCTGTAACACCCGGCCTTCCTGCCACTTGTGGCATTGTGGAGTGGAGGTGGTTATGGAGAAGTTTCTCTCTCCGTCCGGTCGAGCACAACCGTCCTCTCCAGCCAGGGGTCATCTACTTTCCAAACAAGGGCCAGGAACATGCTCAAACAAACTAATTGATCAGAAAATCTGGCTTGCCGTGGAATCATTGAGCAAAATTTGGGGTGTGGTTTGCCCCCTTGCTGCATATGACATGTCCATTTTTGACGATTTTTGGGCAGAATTTGGTGCGTGGGACCTTTCGATTTTCATGAATTTTTCGGAATTTCGTGGGGACCGGTACCCCATTTGAGGGCCAAAAATCTCATTTCCGAGGCCTGGGAATGGTCGCAGTGGCCTCAGATGTCCAAAAACGTTCAATTGACCTCTCCTCGAAAAAAAATTCGAAAGGTCCCCCCTACTGGCACCCCGGATTAGGACATGTCTCTGGGGGTGTCCGGGGGGCATTTTTGGCCCATTTTTGGCTGGGGAAAATGGGCCATTTTTCACGATTTTTTCGGTTTTTTGTCCGGACCGGGACCGCATTTGAGGGGCAAAAATCTGATTTCCGAGGCCCGGGAATGGTCGCAGTGGCTTCATTTGGCCAAAAACGTTCAATTTACCCTTCCCCAAAAAAAATTCGAAAGGGTCCCCCTACAAATCGCCGGTCTTAGGAGCAAAAATTTTGGGCACCCAGATTTCAAAAATTTTCAAACTATTTTCTGGACCAAAAATCAAACTATTGAGGTCCTGGCCGGACATGTCCGGGGGGGGGGGGGGGGGTCAAAATTGGATTTCCCGAATTTCCGGGTCCGGACATGTCCGCCCGGACATCCGGACACCAGAAAATGTCCGCCCGGACATGTCCGCCCTGTCCGGGGCGGACATGTCCGGGCGGGAAATTCGGGAAATGTCCGGGGGGGGGGGGGGGGGGTCAAAATTGGACCCGGACATCCGGACACCCGGATTTCCCGGTCCGGGCATGTCCGCCCTGTCCGCCCTGAAATCGCCTAAGGGGCCGGGGGAAATCCA
This sequence comes from Rhynchopus euleeides, assembly GCA_963210315.1. Lineage (NCBI taxonomy): Eukaryota > Euglenozoa > Diplonemea > Diplonemida > Diplonemidae > Rhynchopus > Rhynchopus euleeides. Next base: position 1,845,711 of record OY723309.1, on the reverse strand, counting down.
GGAAATTCGGGAAATCCAGGAATATGAAGAATCCTCCATAAAAAAATATTTTCAAAAATATAAAAATATGTTGGAAAAAACCTTCCTAATCCGGCGATTTATAGGGGGACCCTTTTCGAATTTTTTTTTGGGGAAGGGGTAAATTGAACGTTTTTGGCCATTTGAAGCCACTGCGAGCATTCCCGGGCCTCGGAAATCAGATTTTTGCCCCTGAAATGCGGTACCGGTCCGGACGAAAATCCGAAAAATTCGCGCCAAAAAATGACCCCCAAAGCTGCGGTCTGGGTCCAAAGGATTTGTGCCAAGGGCCGTTATGGACACCCCGTAAACCCTTCTGGGACCAAAAAGTGCACGAAAGGGGTTAAAACGGCCTAATTCGTTGATTTGTTGCATTTCCCAGCCAAAAATCGATTTTTTGGCTTGGCGAGTAGTTGGCGAAAATCGCGAAAAATCCCAAAAATATCGATTTTTCACAGAGGCCCAAAAACGTGTTCCTGGGTGGAAAATGGGACCAAAAACCGGGTTCTGGCCATTTCTGGGTGGTTTTTCGGGGTTTCCAGACAATGTTCGCCATTTTTCTGCCCGAAACCCCAGCCTGCTTGCATACACGTTAAGTCGAATAAATTAGACATAAGCAGAAGAGCAACATCATCATGTTCGTGAGAATGTCACCCCCCAAGCGGAGGCCGAGGGTGACATTCTCTCGGGGTACCCTAGGTAAGTCTAATAAACTAGACATAACCAGAAGACCAACATCATCATGTTCGTGCTAGCACTTTGTGCGCCAAAAAACAGGTTACGCTCTTCATTTGGCTGCGTTCAACGAAAAAAAGACACTTCTTTCTGGAGTTTAGCTAGCACGATTCAGTTGGTCAAATCATTTGTCTGGTTTCTTCTGCCCCCCACCCCCGTGCAAGGTCATGTGCCCCATCCCATCGCTTGTTGTCTTGATTGCAGGGCTCCGCACTTTTTTGCTGTGCATGCTTGCGCTTCTCGCCTCCACACACCACCCTGGGGGGAGGGACAGAGGGCGGAGGGGGCTACACACTTACACAACCGATTCGGTCAAACAATGCCACGTCATCCCCATTGGGGTCCTGGACCGCGGCGTCTCTCCCAGCGAATTGGTGTCGTCATCAGGCAGGCTAAGTAGTTGTCTACACAGGACATTGGTTTTAAGGGGGTCTGAGTTCTGCGGAACTGGCTTCAAGGGACGCCCCCTCGTAATGACTGGGTGGATGGAGCCAAGTAATACCAGGTGGTCGGACACCGGAACTCTCGGCATTTATTAGTCGCGGGAACTGTGTCCGTGTGGTCGGGTGTGACCCCTTCCGATTCCACTGATTCCACTCTTGAACATGTAGTGTTGAAAGATACTTGGTGTTCTGATGTTTTACAGGGTACTTGACAAAGGAAAGAGGGTGGTCAGTCTTGTGATCCACCCTGAATCCTTCCTGTGAGCAGCAGATCCACAACACCTCGACTTCTTTCAGCGGCTGTATTGATATTGCCTGACACAGCAAACATGATTCAATTGGAGGAACAAGCCTCGTACACCAGCGACCCAAAAGGTGGATTTCATGTATGGTTTTAGGATTTCCCTTACTACTGATGGTGTAGAGACTACAAAGCCTGACCTGATGACGCCGCCATGAACCTGGGAGACACGCCGCGTGAGAAGGGACCTCGGTGCGGGGTGGCGTGAAGATCCTGCCTGAGTGCCCTCGTCGGGACCCGCGGTAAACCGTGGCGTTCCCCCCGAGGCAAGTCCAGGACGAAGGTTGCAGATAACCGCTGCACCTCTTCGTCCGAAAGGAGCTCACAGGATAGGGGAACTGCCCACACCCCACTCACGACAGTGTATCCGAAAGGTGCACTGCGCGTGTGGTGGCGGTGTCGGGTCCAGACCCACCTCGTTCCCCCATGCCCGTCAGTTGTTGCCCCTCCAGGGGTGGCTGCTGTCTGGCATGGGGGGCGCCCTCCCTGCCTTGCAAGGAAAAATGTAGAACGGCATGCTGCCCGTTTCTTCATTTTTTCACCTTGCCTGGCAGGGGGGGGCCCACCCTCACGGGGGGAAAAAGAGGAACGGCATGCTGCCCGTTCACTCTTTTTTCCTCCCGTCGTGGGTGGCCCACTTCCGGCCATAAAATTGGCCGGAAATTTTTTTCAGCAAAAAATCCATTTTTTGCTGAAAATAGAAAAAATATTTTAAAATATTTTTTGGCAAAAATATTTTTGAAAATATTTTTTGAAAGTTGCAAACATAAAAAAATATTCTGGAATATTCTGGCCCAAAACATATGTTTGGGGCACTATGCCTAGGGGGGGGGGGGGGGGGGGGGGGACACCGCATGCCACCCAGCACTCTCTCGGAGGGCTCGCTGAGTTCCCCCCCCCCCCCATACTGCCCCGTTCACCGGTCCCCTCACCACAACCGGGTTGTGGTGACGGGCCCCTCACAACCCCCCCCCTTCGGTGCTACACCGGTGCAGCTTTGACACAGAGTGAAGGCCACACACCTCCCTCACCCCCCCCACCCCAGGGCGGCAGGGTGTCTGGCTGGAAGCGGATGCCTCCTCGCCTCCTCATGCACACGCCCTGCCTTGGGAGAGGCGCCCGCCTCACGGCGGGTGCAGAGGGCGATGCATCGAGGCAGCTGGAAAGGTTGGAAAGGCACTGCGCAGCACAAGAGGGGGGCAGGCGAGCGGTGTGGGTGGGGCTCGGGCTCGTGGAAACCCAGCCGGAGGCCCCCCCCCCCACCCGGTGTGCGCGCGTGTGTGTCGGGGGGTGTGGGGGGTGGGGTGTGAGCACTGTGCACTAGTTTTGACAACCAACATAGTTCAGTCGACAGCTGAAAATTCGACAACTGTACCACTTGTCGAAATCGACAACTCACACCAGTGGGTTTTGCCAATCCCAGTCAGGAGTTGTAATTTGACAACTGGCAGTTGTCGAGTTTGAGGCTGTCGAATCGACTCGTTGAGGTCACTCTGGTCACTCGCACACAGCAAACTAGTGCACCGTGAGAGGGTAGGGGGGAGGGGGGTCTTCGCTATGTGTCAAAGTGTATCAGGTTGCAGCCTATGTCGTTAGGCGGCTTCACTTTTCTGCATTCTTGAGCGAAGCCTCCCTCAGATAGTTTGATCTGGTTTCCGCTTGCGTTGACTGGAGCTTCAGGGGGGGGCAGCACGCCACGCGGCACGGTGCCAATCACTTGCGAGAGAGAGAGGGTGGGGACTCAGAGACCGAGAGAGAGAGAACCCACAACGGCGTGTAGTCTGGCGGGGGGGGGGGGGGGGGGGGCGGGGGCGGGAGAGGGACAAACCGGCGTGCCCCTCAAAGGAGAGGTGAGGCTATGCCTTTGCCCACTCCCACCCCCCCGCTCCCACCCCGTTTTGCTTAGTGTGCACAGGTTGGGTGGGAGTTGTGGGCGGGCACAGAGCAAAGGTCGACACTCCGCCCCCTCCCACCCTGTTTGTTGTGAATCGGGCGTGTGTGTGCCTCCCAGGAAATGGCAGGCCGGTGTATAAAGCATGCCCCATACTGCAGCACCCCCTGGCCTAATCTTCTGTTGGGCCAGACGCGGAGTCTCGTGAGGTCCAGAGGCAATGGAGGTTCCAGGGGTTTGGCGAGTTGGCTTTGGGTTTCAAGCCCTTTGCAAAGCAGGCAGCTGAGATAAGCAACGGAAAACTGAGAGGCGACTTTTGACGGAACTCAAAACGGATAGAAGAAATGGATGGAAAATAACAGACACAGACAGGGCCCTCGCTGCCAGCCACAGCTCGTCAGTCAGAGAGGGGAAGTGGGCCGTGGCTCGCTTCTTCTCACTCAGTCACACCTGGTAGCTCGGGCCCCCCAGGGGACTCTTTTTTTTTGCCCTTCTGACCGAAACCAGGGGATAAGATAGGTCTGGTTTTCCGGTTTTCAAAACCAGGGTTTCCCGGTTCCCGGTTTTCTGGGAAAAAAAAAAGGTCGGTCTCATTTTTGGCGGTTTTTTTTGTGATTTTGGGACAGTAAAACAGTCAGAAAAAACGCCATAAAAAAATAGAAAGTGACCCCATCGTGATCCGCACAGAGCTCAAATAGTCCAAAGAAGGCAGAGAAGCGGAGAAGAAAAATGGACCTAGCGGGTGGCCCGGTGGGTGGTGATGCCCTCGTCATGCAGGTCTCTTCTGTTTTGAAGGTGCACACATGGTGGACTCCAGCCACCATGTCTAAGAGGGAGTCTAAGACTGCAGTCTGGAGGGCTGAGACGAGAACTCAAACGACTTTCAAGCAGTCTTGAAGGTCGCCAAGCCTATTGGGGGCAACTAACAGATGAGATTTGTTTGTTGCCTGTCGTCACAGCTAGGTGCCCATCTCTTCGATAACGGAATGTGTGCAGAGATCTCGTGGACCCTTTGGCCATTCTGTCGTGCACCCACTCCACCCACAACGCACACCTGTCACGAGTGGTCGCTCCCCCGTCCTCCTCCACCCTGAAGGTTGAACCCTCAAGGACCAGTGATCTCCTGCTGGCCGGGCTGCGATACAGCGAAGCCTTCCTACTTACAAGCGAATCCAGACTGTAGGGAACAGATGTTCACTACCGTGGCCTCCGGCGGCTGGGGGGCTCCGCCCCCCAGACCCCCCTGTGTAAAAGCATTGCACCAGACCGGTTTTTTGGGCGAGAGTCCAAACTTTCAAAGCAGCTGCTGCGCCTGCCCCACCAAGCAGCCTCAGTACGACAGGACGCGCGCAGGCACCGGGCCCTCTCAGATTCTGGGAGGGTTTGCGCGGGTCGCGCGCGCCGAAGGCGCGCGCGAAAAATTTTCAAAACCAGAAAAACCGGAAAACGGCGCCAGAAAAAAAGTCTATCTTATACCCTGACCGAAACCGCTGAGAGAAAAATCACACAGAGAAAGGGGCCCCACCCTGACCCACTATCCCGTCCCCACCCCGCAACCATCTGGGGCCTTCAAACTGACACAGTAAGGCACAGAGCGAAGACACCTCCCTCCCACCGTATGTGATTTTGCGCGTGTGAAGCAATAGGGGGAAAGGTAGGAGGTGGGTGGGGGTGCGCCGCCCACCAGAAGGCCCGACTCAAATCAGCTCTCACGTGGCTGGTGAGGAATGGTTGCTGTTGCCGATTTCCTCGGTCAAATCGGTTGTCGTGCGTCGTTGCAGGGAGTGCGGGAGGGGCAGCTCTATCGTGTCTCGTCGTGACGTCGGGGAAGATATGCTCCCGCAAGTGAGATGCCGAGGCGACTGCAGGTAGGGGTGTTGTGGTTGTCGTAGCGGGGTGTGGGTGTTGAGGAGATGCGGGGGGAGGGCAAACAGAAGAAGCAACCAAAGGCTGGGAGGCACATCTGCACAGCAGGCCATACCACAACGAAATCACTCCCGCGTGTGGAGGCTGGTGGGGAGGGCAGGGCGACCGGAGACGGCGGCGCCACTGGTGACGGCGGTTCGGGCGGCATGCTCGGAGGGGGTGTGGGGGGGCGGCCCAGCAGAGCTTGCTGGTCCTCCTCGGTCACATAAGGTTCGCTGTGTGGGGTGTGGGGTGGAGGTTGGGTGGCGGGATGGCAGCAGATCACTGGTGATAATTGCACAACACACGGGCAAGACAAAAGACAAAAAAGACAAGGAGGCACTGACCCCCCCCCCCCCCCGCCCCTCCCCCAACACCCCACTCCCATGCATACGCTATCAGACACTCGTCTGAATCGCTGTCGTTGTCTGCCACCGGCTCGGCCTCACCCTCCTCGCCCTCCTCAGACTCTTCAGAGTATTCGGATTCGGTGTCGAATGGGTTCAGGATACAATCGATATTCAGCTTCAGCTCCTCGTGGATGTTTTCGGGGTACCTGCAGGGAGAAGGGGGGGGGGGGGGGGAGGGGTGTGGCAGGCCCCCTCCATGCACCACAGCATCGATCCCAACTTCCGTGCCGGGGTGATTTTGTGTTCTTCAATATTCCCCTGGAAAAATATAGCAAGCTGGGGATATTTCCGTGATCTGTGCGCGCTATAGAATAACATACTTCGCCAAAGCAAGCCGCTGGATCTCAAGCGCAACATCTGGATTCTCCGCGAGCAAGCCCTGGGGTGGCGTGTGGGGTGGCGGACAGGCAAGGGCAGGCAGGGGGCGGACAAACCCTCAGTTGGAACCGAGAGAGGAGGCAATCTTCTGCATACATGGAACTCTACGTCGTTCAGCTGGAGCAGGTCGCAGTACTCCCGCGTGCGTATGGTGAACAGCCTCTGCGACTTGATCAGCAGAGCCAGCTCCCCGAAGTGGTGCCCCTCGTGCAGCACGCAGGCAAGCTTCTCGTGGGTGGCGCCGACCTCCCCCTCCTCCCCCTGCTCGGCATACTCCACCAGAACCTCCAGGGAGCCCTTGAGGATGAAGAACATGTCCTTCCCTATCTCGCCCTGCATCACCATGCGCGTGTCGGGCAGGCACACGACAGGGCGCAGCAGCACGCACAGCTGGCGGAAGAAGTGGTCGTCCACCCCCTCGAGGAAGGGCACCTTGGACATCAGCTCCTTTGTGATGTACATCTGGATCTCCACCTTCAGGTAGTTAGGGAGGTCGTTGATGGTGGTCACAGCGTCGATCCCCTGCCTGCTCCGCCACATGAAGTCCTGGTAGGCATGCACCTTGTTGACGATGCTCCTTGGGAGGCGCTTGAGCTTCATGAAGTCATTCATGTTCTCTGTCCGCTGCCGGTGCGTATTCTCCGCCTGGTCCAGGTTCAGCATGATGGTCCCGACGGTACCGATCACAGACACGTACATCACAATCCCGCTCGCCACAGACACGACGGAGAAAAGGGACTCCACAAAGGTCTGGGGCACAGACCCCCCGTACCCCACCATGGTGACATAGGCAAAGTTCAACGCCTGGAAGTACTTGTCCCAATACCCCCAGATGGTTGGGTCGTGGAAGTCGTCGAGCCCGACCCACTTGTGCGCCTCCTGGTAGCCTTCGAGCCGCACCGTCTCAAGCCAGATGCAGGCCACCCAGTGGGCGCTGAGGATGAAGAGGAAGACGAACTTCCCCAGCTTGATGTAGGCGGGTTTGATGTTCAGCAGGTTCTTCTCCATGCGCCCCCAGTAGAAGTTGAGCCGGAACACGCGCACCAGCTTGTTTAGTCGCAGCAGGCGTGACGTGTTGCTGTTCCCCTCCCCGATGAACGGGAGCTCAAGCGGGATGGCACCAACCACATCGAGGGCGAACCAGCCCCGAAGGTAGCGCCTCCGGATCTCGCTGTGGATGTTGATCTGCACGCCCTCCTGCTCGAAGGGGAGGTAGAAGTTGAAGAACACCTCGAGGATGAAGAACAGATCCCCGATCTTATCCACAATCTCCAGGATTGCATTGGACACGCTGTCCTTCCGCCACTCTCGCCTCCCCGCAACGGCGAATGGGACGGAGAACATGTTGTACACCGCGAACATCAGCAGGAGGCCCTGCCACTTCACTTGCTCCTTGCAGAGCAGCCCTGAAAGCAGATCAGCCAGCGGCAGGTCCTCCCGTTTGAAATCGAGTGTCACTGCGTAGAACATCAGGTCAGCCTCTTCGCTGGTCCGGTTGTGGTGGTACTTCACAAGGGCACGTCTGACCATCCCTTCCAGGCGCACCTTGATCCAACCGAGGCATGACTCGCATCGCTGCATCTCGCTCAGAGGGCCCCGCTCTCACTCAGCTGAGCGAGGGAGGGGACGGAGGGGCGGTGGGTTGCGGTGCGATCGGGTGTGGTGGGTTCACCCAATCCGCAACCGCCCCCACCTCTCTGCCCTCCGGTGGAGGCCCACCCCGCCAGGGACCCACCACCCCCCGTCAAGGGGGGTGGTGGTTGGTGGGGGCTCTGAGGCGTTCACGCTGGAAGCATACGATGTGCGGGGGAGGTGTGTCTTCGTGTGTGTCTGTGTGGTGGCTTGTGTGGGTCTGCCGAGGGGCAGGAAAGCCGCGGGGACGGAAACTGATATACCCCACGCGGGACACACCTTGGCGCGTGACAACGAGGGAGCGGCAGTTGGGTGGGGGGTTGGGTCGGGTGGGCGGGTGGGGGTGTGGATTGGCAAAATCAATGTCCGCGATGCCCACCCTCGCTTCGCCGGCGAGCCCAATGCTGTTCTGGAAGAACACACCCCCCTCCTGGCACCTCGCAGCAGGCTCTGGCACCGCCGTCGGGCTGCCCTGCTGGGCTGGCTGGACGGACCAGGAGGGGGTGTATTGGGGGTGGTCTGGGAGAGTGGTGTGCGGTCTCACGTGTCTTTCCTGACAAAACACACGCAACAAAGGGGAATGGAACAAATGTGGAAACGCCTGGCAGAACAGCAAGGCAAGGGCAAAGAAAAAGAAGCAAAGAGCAGGTGGCAACATGCGGCAGTCGCCAGGCGACGGGCAATCCAGGCCGGTGTTGCTGTCAACGAGACGTGGCCTGTCAATTCATTTGGGTCGAGCTGCTGGCTCTAACCAGGCTCCAGAAGCATCCGACATTGGGCAAAAAACATAGCACGCAAGGTGGACACATACGCGTGCACCTGTCGTCGGGAAGACACCATACAAGAGAGGCAGAGGGGGGTCCCTGTGGTAAGGTAAACTAGTGGGAAATTAGAACGGCACCCCCGATTCCAAGCGTGGCAATCAAACATAGCCAGGTGGCCTGCGTCTGTGTTCACACCACGTCATATGTCTAGGGGCACCAAACAGCAATAAGAGGCGCACTGCTGGTGTGCAGAGAGGCACAGACCCCACAGGCGTATGCCTTGTGGGGTGTGCATAAGGGTAAGAAGGACAAGAGGGTGACAGGATGAAATGAAGTGACGCAGGGTGATGTGCGTTGCTGCACTGCCTCTACGCACTGCCGAGTGCCAACCTTGAGAGACCGGTGGGGAGGGGAGGGAGGGACGGGGGGGGTTGCAGGTGGGGACTACTTTTTTCCACAAATCCGGTTGGTCCTGTGCCTGAAAAAAGCGGATAACACACGCCGGCACGGCAGGTTATCTTATCTTCCACTCATACACGGTGGACTCCAGCGGCCCTAGCGGGAGTCTGGGAGCGGGAGTCTGAGCGGGTGTCAAAGACTCCCGCTAGCGGGAGTCTGACTCCCCCTAGCGGGAGTCTTTTCACCTATTTTCATCCATTTTTCCCATGATATAGTTACAGTCTACTGGCGTGGGGGGTAAAATCATGGTGGAAGAGGGATGGGGAGGGGCTTGTTTTGCTTCTGTCAGTTTCCCCGGACTCTGGACTACCTACCTATCCTCCTGGTAGCGGCTGCACCTGCGGAGGTGAGCGGTTAGAATTTGAGGTGTCAAAGTGCGGCCATCGCCTGTCGTAGTTGTGTTACACCTTGGGCAAGACAAGCCATCCTGCAGGCCTCATCTTCTTCGTCAGAACTGTCATCCCCCTCCTGCTGTGCGCGTTGGTCAAGCGTGCTCAAAGTCGCCTCGGATGACACGAATGGTGTGAAAGTCGCCCCCAGCGGGATTGGCATTTTGCACAAGCAGAGCGATAATTTGCGGTGTCCTTCGGGGAACCGGAACAGGAAGTAGGGCGCGCTGATGGGTTCAACGAAGTCCTGTGTGTTGCAGTGCACAAACCCCTTCTGCAGCTGTGTCAACTGTGTGCAAAGAACATACACAGCCAATCTATGAGCGTGTCGGGTGTGCAGACACGGACACAGAATGACTTATCTATACCCGAGGATCCCGTCCTGCGACAGGTGCGCAACCTTCCAAGGCATGCCCGATGCGCGCCGCTTCTCTTCTGCCATCGCAAGATCTCTCTCGTAAGTTGCGGAGCTGGCGATTGCAACGGCATCTTTCTTGCGATGTCCGTTCTCTGCTTCTTCATTCGTCGTTGTTCTGCAGAGGCACTGCATCTTCTGGAGCCCACCAATGATGGAGACTGTGTACGTAGGCATTGCGCGTTGATCCCTTTTCGGCATGCTCCATCAACCAGTGAAATATATGCCCTGAGATCCGAGCACGCAAGAAGGGAATCCGGGCTGACTCATCCTTGCATCCCCAGAAGCGCCAGGGGATGTCTGCATACCGGAAATGCATGAGGTCTGCAAGGGAGACAAAGAGGTAGCGGAACAAGCCCTTGTAGGTGTGTCCTGTGACAGGCAAGCACGACCTTCCGGAACTGAGCACCTGTCCCATGCTGCGACACATTCAGTGCAAGGTTTGTACAGGTCTTTGGTGCCCCTGACGACCCCATATTGCGTAGTTTGTGCGTAGTGAAAAGGGGGGGGGGGGTCTCATTTTTTGATTTACTCAGCCATTCTCTGTCTCTATGCCGGGACCCCAAACTCAAGGAGTTCTTGCTGTTCCGGGGTCAGTGAGGGTGCAGGCGCTTCAGGTGCTGCAGGTGCTGCAGGTTCTTCAGGTGCTGCAGCGCTGGCAGCCTTCGGTGCGGGTTTCGACGCAGTCTTTGCAGGTCTCTTTGGGGGTGCCCTTTGGCGCGGTGCCTGCTTCAGCTCGTCGGGTGGAAGCATCAACGCATCATTAAGCGGTGCCTGCTTCAGCTCCTCCGGGTGGAAGCGTCAACGCATCATTAAGGAAGAAGGAAGCACAGTTGCTACGCTTTTTTGCAGCTGCAGGAAACGACACCATACCCAACAACAATCCCCAGACCGTCGAGGGAGAGTGGGCGCCTGGATCCCGTGACACAGATCTCTAGTGCCGTTGTGATCCCCTCGGATAACGTCTCCTGGACGTTGTCAGCGGAGGTTGCCTGTGTGGCGGTGACCTCCGTATACCCCGCGGGATCCAGTGCCAGTAGCGCCTTCTTCAGCTTTTCGTCGACCCCTCGGCCGACGCTCTCCTTGATGTCAAGGGCCACCTTCAGGGTGGCACCTCGCAGCGCCCTGAAGGCTGTGATCGTATCATCATTCACAATCTCGAGGGTGTTCTACGCGGCTCCTGGAACTCACTTCCTTCTCAGGTGTTTCTGGGCATGGGGCAACCTTGCCCAGGTGTTTCTGGAGTCCCGCCCCACATGTCGTGCGTTCTTTCGTACGGTGTATAGTGAGTTCTGGCAATAATTTTTTGCTCGGTCAGCGCAGTGCCTCCAGTCCTGTCTCAGTAGCCACACAGAAAGGGGGACCAAAAAAAACTGGGGGGGGACCAAAAAGCGAGACCCCCCCCCCAGATTGCGTAGTTTGTGCGTAGTGAAAAAGGGGTAAATCAGGGGCACCAGTCTTGTCGAATATTTTTTTGTTGTCTCATCCAGTACCCTGATCAGCCGCATGGCGAGCCCCTTGCAGTCATGGAGTGCTGGGGTGACGTAGCGGGCATTGGGAAGCACACCTGCCAAGAGGGAGGGGTAGCCAGCCTCTTTCATCTCAGAGAGAGTCAGGTGCGGGTATCGATGCACCTGTTGATACCAGCGTTCTTCTGGGATGTCGCACAGTGAGCATCGGTGCCCTCGCCCCCCGCATCGCCTCATTGTTGCCCACTGCTGATCTATACTCCCGCTAGCGGGAGTTGGACTCCCCCTAGTTGAGACTCCCGAAAAGGGTTAAACCCGGTAGTGGTACCCTACCCCCGCTGGAGTCCACCGTGCAAGGCCGGATCAGCCCACGGGTGGGTTTGAGGAAGAAATCTGGGGGGGCAAATTTTGCTGCGACTTCCGGTTTCACCCGGCCGAACTCCAGCATCTATCCAGACCCACGGTGCCAAGCCGTTCGCCCGTGTCGCGATCATTCGCGGCTTCAGGCTGCCCCCGACGACACGTTTGTATCCTGCACCTTGCCATACTTCGCCTCCACCTTGTATATGACGGAGAGCGCCCTCCTTCCGCATCGTTGCGACTTCCCTGACAGCGAACTTATCCATGTCAGGGAAGACATGGCGATGATTGCGTTGGCCACCTGGGTGCTGTGCTTGTGGAGCTCCTTGCTCAACACCGTTGCTAGGAGCCTTCTAATGGATCCCAGTGTCAGCACACTGCCCCCTTTTTTAACAGGGAAGGCCGTGCAAAAATCATGCACAATGTTCGTCGCCTCCGCAGCCTCGGGACTCTCTGCGCTCTTCTTCTTCTTAATCGACTTTGCCGCCGGCTTCGCTGCCGGCTTCGTTGTCGTCTTCCCCATTTTTGTGAATCAGGTCTGCGAGCTGGGATGGGTGGAAACGTCCGTTTCGTTTGGTGTGGCTGTACTTCAGTGACGAGTGCCACATTGCATAGGTATCATGGGAAAAATGAGTGAAAATAGGTGAAAAGACTCCCGCTAGGGGGAGTCAGACTCCCCCTAGCGGGAGTATAGACTCCCGCTAGCGGGAGTTGGACTCCCCCTAGTTGAGACTCCCGAAAAGGGTTACCCTACCCCCGCTGGAGTCCACCGTGTATGAGTCGATAGGTCTCGAAGGGTTTGACAAAGCGGCAGTGCAAAGTGCAAGGAGAGATTGGGAGTGCAGGGGAGTGGGGAACAGGGCGAGTGGAGAAGGGTTGTTCCAGACAACTACGCCTGCTGGCGCAGCAGGGCACCCCTTTCCCCTTTCGGGAACCAAACAGTAAGAATCACTTGCCCAGCAGACCCCTGGCAAGACACCACAGGGCAGGGGTGGGCCACCTCTCTCGTGGCACACACAAGGGTGGTCTCTTCTGTTCAGCCCGTGAAGAGGAAGCGCTGCCCCCTCTGCCCCGGAGAGCAGCCCACCTGCTTCAGGCTGCCCCCAGCCACCCCGATGCACTTGCCGCTGTGGGATGCGCGCAGCATGTAGCTCCCTCCGGGGGCAGGCACCGCCACAAACACGTCCGACCTCAGAGCGCGGCAGCGCCACGGAACCAGCGCCGCCCCGGTAGCGCGAGAGGCACGCTGCACAGCGAGGCACCGCTGCGACTGCATGCTGACGAGGGCATAGCCGCCGCCCCTGGCCTGCAGGCGCCACTGCTGGTTCCGCGCCCGCGACGGTGGCGACAGGCGCACCCTGCCGCCTGACACTTGCAACCTCCGCGACCCGAACAGCGACACACGGTACCCACGCCCAGCCACCAGCTTCCCACCCTTCCGTGGGGCGGGTGTCGGCGGGGAGGGGCGCGGCTGCGGCCTCGGCCTCGGCTGCGGGGCAGGAGCGCCGAAGGGGATGGTGTGGCGTGCGTACCCCGACATCTTCGGCAGGATGCTGCGCCAGCCCTGCGCCACGTTGGCCTTCCCGGGGACCCCCACAACCTTGCCCCCGAACCGCACAGCAGGGTTGGAGAAGATGGGCTGCGTCCCGTAGCACATGATGGTGACGTCGCGAATTCCGTAGCGTGAATGACGCTGCCCTTCCTTGACGCAGTGCATCGCCCCACTCAGGTGACCCGCCTCGTGTGCAAAGACTCTCGGATGCTTGTTGACGAGGATGGATGCACGCCTGCCCCCAAGTTGCCCACGGCCTATCGCAGGGCCGTCGTTGTTGTATACCTGCACCGCAAAGGTGATGTCCGCACCGGAGCTCGCCATCTCCTTTTGGAACCAGCGCGCCTGCTGCTTTATCGCCGGGATCAGCCCAGGGTTCGCGGGGTGTGTCGCCACACCCACCAGGCGCAGGCGCCCGTTCGTCACCTTGCTGTTGCGCAGTGCCATGTTGGTCCAGCTGATGAGCGACTGCGCCTTGGCACGGATGCTCCCGGTGACGCGCTTCGCTGCTTCGTTGGAGAACCCGACAAACACATCGACGACGTGCTGCCCGCTGCGGTCCTTCTCGCCCCCAGGCACCGCCAGCACGTCCGCCTCGCGCTCTGCAGAGCTGGCGCCTGCCTCGGCAGCATCCTGGGCCTCGTCACCCTCACCCTCGCCCTCAGGAACAGCTTCCCAGACGTAGTGTTCTGCTGGCGGTGCCGCACGCCCCAGCTGGAAGGCCCTGCCGTCTGCCGTGGTGAGGAACGCCTCGACAGCCCTGTCGCTGTGGTCCAATGTCACCAGCAGGTTGGCGAAGCCCTGTTCGTCTGTGAGCGCCGCACCCCCTTCGCCAGCTGCACCCTCATCATCAGGTCCGGCAGCAGCTGCGTGCGCCTCCACCGTCTCCAGGTCCCCGTCGCGCATACGCGACAGGACGCGGTAGCTGAACGCGGCACCTGATTCGGTCGACACACGTCCGCTACCCCCGCTCTGGAAACGCGCAAACTCGGCCTCCATCGTGGTGCCGTGCTGCTGTGCCAAGACACCCCCTGCAAGCAGGAGCACCGCATAGTGCAACATCCCCACAGGTCGGGTGGCTCTGTCTGGCTGCTGCCTATCACCTGCAAAGGGGGCTGTGATGGTGTGATGGTGTGCTGGTCCCAGCAAAGCGGGTGCAAAATTGGGCGTTTGGGGGAGACTGGGGACAGCGGCATGCGAGTCACTACTGCAGGACCTTGACTCGAGCTCGCGCTGCTGGATACCGACACCCTGGCTACATCGGGGGAGGGGGAGGGGGTCCGTTTTGAACGCCTGTCGAACGAGCTTGAGCTGTGGTGTCCAAATCCCGCACCCGATGGATGAGATATGCCTCAGGAGAGAGGGGGCAGCTTTCGGTCTGACTGTTGACTGTTTGTATATGTTTTCATAGTTTGCTTTACTTTTTTTGCTTCAGGTGAGGACCGTTGCAACAGGCTGCCACCCACAATGTGTTGCACGAGATACCGAGAGGCACACGCACACCCTCTCTCTACCTAACCCTCAACGCAGTTCTGACACCAACAGGAGGGAGGGCTCTTCGCTATTCGGCAAGTTTCGGCAGCATTCCGCGTTTGTTCTCATTAAAATGGGAGAAGCGCATCAAAACGCGCCTCGTTGGCACGCGTCGCGAAGGCCCGTCTCCACAATGGCTTAGTTAGATAGAATGGGCCCCTTTGTGGCAGGAAAGAGCGACTTGCCAGTTGGCGAGGCGACACAGCCACAGACTTTTGAACACTGTTGCCGTGGTGATGCCAAACACACCGAGCACCTTTGCTTTGGATGCGATATCCACTGCCGGATACGACAGGAAAACAGCATCCCTTCTCCACCTGTGCATCTATCGCCTCTGCCAAAGGTGGGAGTACACCGATGGCTGGTGAGATTCAGAATCACAGGGTGACTCGCTCTCTGCTAAGACTGTATCAGTGCGGCGCCTTTGTGGCGGCAGTTCATTTTTTTTCTGCACTCGAGAGCGAAGGCCACACGCTTGTTGTGGAATGTTACAACGATCACCAGCTGAGGAGACAAAGGGGCAGGCATTGAATGCACTCTTTTATGTCTTCCAGCGCGTCGTGTATGGGCACAGGACATCAGGATTTATACACCACCCCTCCCCCAGCACTCCTTGGGATAAAACATGCTACCGACCACAGTTCACACAATAAACCTGGGCCGCTTTAGGTTCTTTCTTTACGAACAGAGCGGGTCTCGTCCCAGGATCAGAAACGAC
Source organism: Rhynchopus euleeides (assembly GCA_963210315.1). NCBI lineage: Eukaryota > Euglenozoa > Diplonemea > Diplonemida > Diplonemidae > Rhynchopus > Rhynchopus euleeides. The sequence continues at coordinate 1,830,339 of OY723309.1, read as the reverse complement.
ACGGGCAACTTCTTCAACATGGGAGGGAGAGAGAATTCGCGTATGGATTCTTCGTTCTTTGGAATCGAGAGGGCAAAGGCCAAAAAAAACAGCAAATGCGACAGTGGGCAGTGCCGCTGTGCAGTGAGGGGAATATTGAGAAACACAAACGTGTCCCTCTCGCGAGTGGCTGAAGGTATGCATCGGAGAAGGGTCAAAGGCCTGGTGCGAGTGGCTTGTAAGCTAAGGCCCTGCCCTGCCATACGCCACAGCGCCCATTGCTGACGATGATCAATCATCAAAAAGCGATGCATTTTTCGTTGGGCTTCATATCGTATTTTTTCGTTTCAATTCTTGACAATAGGCTGCACGGCCATGACGGAACACCGCGTGGAGAACTCTTAATCCTGCCGCTGGTTCAAACTGACTCTGTTCTGCCCACTCGCGGTTCCCCATCAGGCATGAACGGGATCAATGGCACCCAAGACTCGCTGACGGCACCAGGGAGTAGGTTGTTCATTTGAAACCCCCAAGGGGGCCCTCGCTACCAGGTGTGAATGAGTGAGAAGAAGTGAGCCACGGCCCACTTCCCCTCTCGGACTGACGAGCTGTGACTAGCTGTGGCTGGCAGCGAGGGCCCCCAAGGTTGAAGAATGGCAAAAGAGCACGGCAGCGGGGAGAGGGGTGGGTGACAAAAAATCGGAGCCCTCTCGCTTTAATGCGACGCCCTGTCCAGCAACTGTGGAGAACAGCTCTGGACTGCTTTTGTTGGGCACGCACATTGTCTCAAGGCTGTGCTGAGCCATGTGAAGTGGCATGAAGGTGCTAAACCTAAATCGTACGATTTCCTTTGTTACTTCACGACTTCGCTACGCTTCGTCGCTCGTAACTTGAAAAACCTCAAACAAAACGAAGGAGAGGGGCGGACGGGCTGCAACGGCTGGAGAACCGGTTCGAGAGAGTATCAAGGGGAGATCTTCGCTCTTTCGCCAAGTTTCGGCAATAGTTTGGCGGGGGTTTTCTCACAACAGAATAGAACAGGGGAAAAGATAGCGGTGGGGCTAGGGGGGCTAGCCCCAGTTGGCGGGCTGAGCGGCGGATTAGGTGGGGGTAGCCGCCCTCACTAAAAACCAGACAAATGAATCGCCCAACTGAATCGTGCTAGCTAAACTCCGGAAAGAAGTGTCTTTTTTCGTTGAACGCAGCCAAATATAAGGCCTAACCTGTTTTGGCGCACGGGTGTGATGACAAAAGGGAAAAGTGCTAGCACGAACATGATGTTGGTCTTCTGGTTATGTCTGGTTTCTTAGAACACTTAACGTGTATGCAAAAACCAGACAAATGAATCGCCCAACTGAATCGTGCTAGCTAAACTCCGGAAAGAAGTGTCTTTTTTCGTTGAACGCAGCCCAACCCACAGGGACCGCGTAGCGGAAAGAAAGACAAGGAATTGAAAGGGTACACCACACTTGAAATGTTTAACGCGATATGGCTGCAACCGCCGCGTATCTCGCAGGGAGGGGCGCCAGGGGGACAGGGCACGGCGATGCCACAGTGCCTCGGGTAAACTCGTCTGCTCTCTGTGCATGCGTAGGCACCCACTGAGCGGAAACGGAGATGCCCGCACCGTCCGCGGTGTCAAACAAGGCACACAACAAGTCATTCGCGAGGTAATTCTTGCTGTGGCCCTTGTTGATAGCTGCCACCGCTGCCGTGTTGTCCACCTGCAACCCCAACGCACAGCCCGGCCGCGTAGCGGCTGCGAGGCGTGTCGCCTGGAGCGCTGCGAAGAGCTCTTTGACATATATATGGTGGGCGAGGGGTTCATCAAAACAGCCCTGGACAATCGGCTCGGGGTCTAACTCCAGAAGGGCTGCCCATTCTGTGTCGGAAGCGTCAGACCACGCCGTGACCGAGGGCCCCGAAGCCCCTGCCTCAACCCACACATTCTGGCCCAGATCGGCCGAAATCAGAGAAAGATCAGCGAGAACAGAGGGGGGGATGTCGAGAGGGCGGTCCCACTGCTCCGGTTCCGCAACCAGCTTGGCCGCGGATCTCCTGAGGAAGGCGAGGGAGGCGCGGAAGTAGCAGAGACGCCTCTGCGTCGAGAACAGAAACCAAATCATACCGCCGAAAACCTTGTAGAACTCCCGGGAAGTAGCCCTGTTCTCGCGAACCGCCGCCACGGCCGCCGAGGCAAGGAATTTCGACACCCAATCGGGGTCCGACCTGAAGCGCTTAGGCGACGACTCCAGATCAAATTCCAACCCCAAGGCGATGAACCGCGACTGCGGTGTGCCGAACTCCGCACCCTCGTTGAGCTCGGCGCCCACCGACTCGGCCTTGCCGAGGAATCGGGCGTATCTCTCGGCTGCATCCTCCCGGCTATCTCCAACCACAAACCAGTTGTCCACCCAAGACAGCCCATCCTCCAGGGGGAGAAGCACGCGTGAGGCCCTCTGCGCGATGCACGGCGCCCAGCTCCAGCCCATGCACATCACCCGCAGCGAGGTGCGCCGAAACGGGCCCCGCTCCCCAGCCAGATTCACCCCGAAGAAGTCGCGGACCCCGTCCCCCAGGGGGAACTGGTAGAACCAGCTCTTCCCGTCAGCCTGCACCACGAATTCGGCCGCCAGGAACCTCCGGACCACCTCGTGGATCGACGGGAGGAGCATCGGTGGCGGGTCCCGCATCAGCCGGTTCAGCTTTCGCCCGTCGCATACCAAACGCAGCAGCCCGCTCTTTTTCTCCACGGTGAACGCCGGGAGGACCACCTTCGGCGCGTCTGCCAACCCCAGCACCCCCCACTCCGAGAGGTTATCCCAGTGCCGCAGCATGTGCCTCGAGGTCCCGCGCGAAAGAGGCCTGTCGCCCAGATCCACGCCCGGTCGCATGGCCCGCAGGAAAGCGCCCCGGTCCCGAATCACGTCGATAACCCCTGACAGGATCCCCTCGGAATCCAAAGCCTCTAAGGCGTCGAGGTTCAGACGTGACGTCGATATGGGGGCCAGCTCCCCCGTGGGGCCACCCCGCGCCGAGGGCGGGCCAAGATGCCGCCCCTCCACCGTCACCCGCGCTTCCCTCGCGTACGTCGCGTTGACGTCCGGCGAGTAGGAGTCGTCGCCGACCCTCCGAGGAAGAGGAGGAGGAGGGGGCGGCCGTGGCGGCGGTGGAGGCGGAGGCGGAGGTGGAGGCGGTAGCGTGGGAGGCGGCCTGGGCCGAGGGGTCGCCGGCGGGGAAGGCGTGCCTGGGGGCTCGTACGCCACGCACGCCGTCCTCAGGAGCTTCCCAGGGAAGGCAGGGCAAAGAGCGACCCCCGGGATAGCCCCCGGTCGAGCACCATTGATGTGGAGGCCGTCTGCCTCGCCAGCTTCAGCTTCCCCGCCGGGAGGTACCTGGCCAGGGCGTCCAGGGAGCTGTGGCGGGACAGCTGCCGAAGCGACTCCAGGCACAGCCGCTCTTGCAGGAGCTCCGCCAGAGCCCCCCGACGGAGGGAATGACCACTCAGCTCCGGGTCCTCCTTCTTCAGCGCCGCCACGATGCGCCGGTAGGTCGTGTCGACCACCAGCGCGCCCGCCGCCCGCCCCGAGATCGCCTCCCGCAGCACCTCCGTCCAGCACTCCGAGAGGAACAGGCCCGTCGTGACGCCCAGGCGGAACGGGTCGCTCTTCGTCTCCGCCCAGTTCACGGCGACAAACTCGCTCTGGAAAGCGATGTCCCCGCACTTCAGGCGCACCACGTCCGACACCCGCGCCGCCCCGCACCACCCCAGCACAATCGCGAGCTTCGTGTCGCGGTCGACGTCCTCCCGGCCCACCACTGCGGCCACCTGGGCGGATGCTGCTGGCTTCGCTTGGTGCTGCGGTCGGAGGGCCCCCAAGCGCTTCAGACCTCGCTTGAAGTCTTGGAGCAGCTGGGAGTCCACCACAACCCCCATGCGGCTCATCGCGGCGACCGCCCTCGATACGTACTGTAGGGCGGAGGAGGGCCGGAGTGGGGAGTCCGCTTCGGACATGAGCCTCTGCACCCAGTAAATGATGCAAAGGTCCCACGGCAAGAGCACACCCGTGGTCTGCTCCCACTCGTGCCGGAACTGGAGGAGTCGCCGGTGGGGCCCCTCGAGCCCCCTCCACGTCGACGGTGCCAACGCCTCCCCCAGCGTCTTCACCGCGCGCTTGACGATCCGCTGTGCCTCTCTGGCGGTCAGCGGGTCCTCCTGTGCCCGTCTCCTTCCCACCCGCGCCGTGGAGAGCACCCCTATGCTCTCCAGCATCGCCGTGAGGGGCGAGCTCACTGCCTGTGGCCCCCCCTCCTGCTCCGCTGGCTGGTGGGGTGGCCCTGCTGCGGCTGTGGCTGCGAGCTGCGTTGCTGTTGTTGTTGATGTTGATGCTGATGCTGTGGGTGGTGGACCTGGGGGGAGCGTGGCTGGCGGGCCCGTGCCTTCTCCTTTGCCGCCCGGAGGTACGGAGGAATCTCCGGCTTCCCGAAGAATTCCTCCTCCATCGCGGAGGCCGCCTCCCATCCGCCCCCCAACACGCCCTCGTTGAGGGCTTCCAGCCTGCAGAACTGGTTCTGCATCAGCCGGACCAGGAGGTCGTCGTAGTCCTCCGGCTCCTGCAGCGACGGCAGGCTCGTCATGATGAGGTTGATATCCCTCATCCGGGCCTGCGCCTCGTGGGCCTGCGGGCGCAGGGCACCCCCCGCCCGGGCCCCCAGCAGGGCGTCGTAGCGGCGCAGCTGGTGCAGGTGCACCAGCCCCAGCGTGGCCTCGTCCGCGTGCCACCACTCGTCCACGTCCAGGGGGTTGAGAGCCCCGGCGCCCCTGCGGCTGTCGCTGCTGCCGGCTACGCTGCCGGCCCCGTCCCGCTGCTCCGGCTTTCCGGCCCTCGGTGCTCCGGCGCCGGCTCCGGAGCCCGTCCCGTTTCCCCGCAGGCGGGCCAGCTCCGCCTGGAGGTCCGCCACCTCCCGCATCCGCCGCACCTCCTCCCGGAGGGAAGCCACCTCGTCCTGGGGGGCTGCAGCCCGGCTCGCACCTGCCTCAGCCCTTACCCTCGCGTGCTCCGCGAGGGCCGTCTCCCGCTGGGCCTTGGCCCGCTCCTCCATCACCAACGCGGCGTTCCGCGTCTTCTCCCTCTCAAGGGCCAGCTCCGCCTCGAGGCGGGCTCTCACCTCCGCGTGCCTGGCGGACTCCTCGGCGACCATGGCCCGCGCCTGCGCCTCCGTGACGGCGTTTGAGGCCGCCGCCTCCACCGACGCCACCTTCGCGTCCGACTCCGCCCCCGTCACCCGCTGTGCCGCAGCGGATTCCACCTTCGCCGCATGCGCCGCTGCATTCGCGGATGCGATGTGCATCCCCGCCGCCGCCTCCGCGTTGGCGGCCCTCGTAGCCGCCCCCGCCTCCACCCCCGCCGCGTGCACCCTCGCGTGCGCCTCCACCTGCGTGGCCCGGATGTCGGCCCCCGCGACCTCGCGAGTGGCCACCTCGCGGGCGTTGGCGGTGGTCACTGCCGCCAGCGCCTGCCCCATCGCCATCCCGAAGTCGCCCGCCGGGAGGGGGGCGGACAAGGCATCCGGGTTGCCCGCGCCGCGCCCCACTCCGGACAGCACCAGCTCCGAGTTCTGCACGCCAGGCATCGGATATGTCGGGGGGGTTGAAGGGTGGAGTAAAGAGAAGGGAGTAGGTGGGAGTGTTGAACCACGAAAATATTTTTCGTTGAACGCAGCCAAATATAAGGCCTAACCTGTTTTGGCGCACGGGTGTGATGACAAAAGGGAAAAGTGCTAGCACGAACATGATGTTGGTCTTCTGGTTATGTCTGGTTTCTTAGAACACTTAACGTGTATGCAAAAAAAAAAAAAAACCGATCGCCCATGATTGCTGGTGGGGGTGGTTTGGGTTTCCACCCCCCATAGAAGAGCGTCAACCCGGTTACACGGGTTCGACGGTCGACGTCGAAGAGAGCATGGTTTTACAGGAACAGATGCTCACTACCGTGGCCTCCGGCGGCTGGGGGGCTCCGCCCCCCAGACCCCCCTGGATCCTTCGATACCCAGCAGGTCAGGGAATCCAACCGCTCCAGTAGCCTCAGGCCTCAGGAGGACGCGCCAACTCACACAGAATCTAAGCCCACAACGAACAGATGTTCACTACCGTGGCCTCCGGCGGCTGGGGGGCTCCGCCCCCCAGACCCCCATGTAGCGTGTGCCCGTCTAGTAACCAAGTCCTTGCGAGATAGCTCTCTCTCTGCCCCTCTCAACTGCTGGGGTCGAGAGGGTGTTCAGTTTGATGAAATGGGTGAAACCATGTCTCAGAGGCTCCCTCCTCGACCTGACGATGGAGAGCCTCCTTCTGATCGACGCTGAGGGGGTATCACACAGGCAGCCATGGGGCAGTACGTGGCACGTTTCCTCAGTAAGCCGCGCACTCTCAAGTACAGTACATTCAACGAGTTGCAGGAGTGCATGAATGCAGTGAGGAGCTGGAGACGGTCGACACCATCAGTGAAACGACCGGGGTGCAAACTGACGAGTCAGTGCACGAGGCGCGCGGCGAAGCCGCGCGCGCGCTTCCCCCACCTAACCCCCACCTATTGGGCCCCGGTCAGAAAAGCTATCTTATGCCCTGATTGAATAGAAGAAATGCGCCAAAAAAAAACAAAGGCACCTCGTCGGCACGCGGAGCTAAGACACCCCAAGATAGAATACAAACCACGGCTTGATGTTCGATGATTTCGATGGATGCCCACCATGCACCCGTCTCCCCTCCTCGTTGAGGGGGTTCACTTCACCCTGCGAATGCCGTGCGGTGGGTGCATTCGCTCTCTAGTTCAGTGAGAAAAGCGAGACCCAAACAGAATGGGTGTAACACTCACACGGTTGGTTGTCACAGTCACAGTCACAGGCCTCCGGCTATCACAACAGCGAACCTCTTTTGAGCAACCTTTTCCGTAGTGTTGTTGTGGCGTTGTGTGATGATAGTCGCCTGTATTTCAAATATTCAGACATGCGTTGGGTTTGGGACTTCCATACGTCTCGCCGCCCGTTAACTCGTCAAAAGGTTCGGTGCAGCGTCAGGGAGGGAAAACTCTCTGCACCCCGTCCCGCCCCCCCCTCGCTGGATCGTGAAGTGGCAAAACGTAACATCACACCCAATTGCTTTGTTGGCAGGCTTCGTGCACACCACCCGCCCGGGGGCGGGGTGGTGTGTGGGTGGGTGGGAGTTGTAAGATCCAGCTGTGCAGGGCACAGAAACGTCCCCCCCCCCTCCCCCCATGGCGGGAACTACACCGGAACTATCAAGCAAATAAGACGCACGCACGTCAGCAAGGCATGGATTGTTCTCGCGATCGACAAAACGTCTCCCCCCCCCATCCCCAGCATATCTTGGATTTGCTTGGAAATGCCAGCCGGGGGGGTGGTGAGTGCACACATGCCGCCACCATCAGGTTCCACTGGTCCTGGTGATAGCGATTTATTTTTGCCTCCCGCAGCGACACGACGGTGGGGGGATTATTATTTTGCAAACAACGAAAGGAAGTATGAGCGCACAATGGGGGGGCGGTGGGTGGGTGGGTGTGGGGGAAAGGGGCGAGGAAGGACCGTAACGAAAACCCGGCAACTGCAAAAGAGACGGGATGGGGGGGGGGGGGGGGGGCAGCAAGTAGAGAGGAACAGGGAAGGGGCGAGTGAATGGTAAGTTGTGAGTTCGGGGATTTTTCAAATAAAGGGGAGTGGGGGGGGGGGGTCTTTTTGGGAGCTTTTCAGAGCTTTTTCAGAGCATTGCGAGCAATCCTGTAAAAAAATAAACAACAAACAAAGCAGGCATTCTCGCGTTGGGGGGGAGGGGGGGGGGGGGGGGGCGGGGGAGTCCCTTCGTTCCGTGCCAACCTGTGCCGGTGAGACACCTTTTGGTCGTACGGCACTCTCTTTCTGTGCCATGGAGCGAAGGCACTCCTCTCCGATCCCCTCCCAGTTGATGATATTTCTGATCCCGGCGTGGTCGAGTCGTGGAGTTGCAGCGGACAACGCAGGGGAAAAAAGCATCTGCAAAAAAAAATACGGGGGCGAGGAGGGGGTATTCTTTGATGCCGGGGCCATTCATATTCCGAACAGGCCAACAAACCCTACAGAGAGGTACGCCACTGTCTTGCTGCGTGAGGAATGGCATCATGCCATCAAAGGACTTGATGCGCTCTGCGCAGCAAGTCCTTTTCATGGCATGCCTCCTACCACGCGAACCACTGTTCGACCGGATTACTTCCGTTCTGACGGGTCTCCTTTTTTTTTGACAACTGTGATTCCATACCCTGGCTTGCCCATGCTGCACACCTGCGAACCCGGTAGGAGCACCATCGTATCGTCAAGGTGACTATGATGTGTATCACGCAGAGGGAGGGGAGGGGGTGCTGCTTGCTGTCCCTTTTGGGACATCTCTGTGCGCACAGTCGTGAGACCAGTGCGGCCCGAGAGGGGCCGTGCAGACAGGCGGTATTCGGATTGAACTTGCTTCAGGGTTTATGTCTGTTGCACAGGGGCACCGGACGCTGCCACGGAGTCGAGAGAGGGGGCACCTGCATCGCCAATTGTTGGGCTGCCCTTGCCTGCCCTACTAGGCTTGAGTGATGAAAAAACCTGCAAATCGCAGACCCCAATGCGGGCTTTTGTGCGTTGTATTTTCATCCACAATGGGGGTCTTCGCTACAGGGTGATCGTCAGTGCATTTTTGGTGCAATTCCTGTTGAATTGGCTGAAAACTGACGAAGTTTGTCGAAGTTTGTCGAACAGCGAAGACCCCCAATGTCTTTTTTGGCAACACCCGTATCGTGCGGGCAGAGTAATACCTAACACCCCTCACATTTTCTTTTAGTCTTCACCCAGGCCAAGGCAATGCAGTGTACAACACGGAACCCCTCCTTTGGTACCCCCCCGTGTGTGTTTTCAGCCTGCCCATATATATTGGGGGTGGGGTGACTCTGCTAACGCACAGACATCCCCCTGTGAGACTGGGGCCAAGTTGTGCTAGCAAGACTTGGCACAGTGTGGCACAGGGCGAAACACCCTACCTCCTGTACGGGTCTGGCTGATGGCAACAACACGCACGGGCACCCACGGCATGTGAGCGGCCTGAAGCCAAGCTGCACATGAAAATATGTTTGGGAAGTGTGCGTGTGTGGGTGTAGGATGGAGGCGCAGAGGCGGACAGGCAAACACCACCACCACCAGCAGCCCCTCCCCTCGAGGACTCTGGACCCGTAGAAAGTGGGAAGTGGGAAGCACGCCACCCACACACCCAAGCAAACAGAAAAAGGGGTTGAAAGAAATGGAGCCCGCCCCCCCCCCACCCCTATCCCCTCCCCCCTCACCCCCCCCCCTCCCCGAGTTTGGGCGGCACTGGACTGCAGAAAACAAAACAGGAAGCACGCATGTTTGCGGAATCATGGGGTGGGGGGTGGGGGTGGGGGTGGGATAGGGGGAGAGACGAAGGGTAGGGGGGTGTGGTGTTTTGTGACTATAAAAACACACATCAATGTCCAATTTGCCCCGCCCCCGGCATTGGCTGGCGCCCTTTGGCATGCGGTTTGATGCATCCCCCTTTGGTCTAGCTTGGGAGGGGGGAATAAGGCGCTGGCATCTGATTGAATCTCGCGAGAGGGAGGCACCTTTCAACGCGCCACTCTTCATCAGAGCGAAAGCCTCTCCTCTCTGCGGGGGGGTTGTCAATTGGTTTCGCAGGCATTAGTTTCGTTCTGTCTTCCCGCGATCTGAGAAATTTCATCTCTGGCGTGGGTAGTGCGTGCCAAGTCCCCACTTGATCCCGCTGAACCGTGGTCTGGATTGATCTGAAGGAATGGAGTGTGTCTTAACCGCTCGAATGTTCCCCTCACACACACAGGGTGACAACCTGCGGGTGGGTGGGGTAGGGGGGGTTCCAGCACAAAAGGCGGAATGTCACAACAAAAGGGTGTGTTGGTTGCAGGGGATGGTCGCCCAGAGAAGAAACGAAAGAAGCGCCCTTCAAAGGGGGAGGGATGTGTGTGAGAAAAAACGGATCAGGAAAAGAAACGGGGGGCAATTTTTTAAAACGTTTCCGTTGATGATCGCACGCTTTTAAAAAGGGACTTTTCTTTTGGAGTTTGCGCAATTTTTGCTTTGTACGACACGGCGGGGGGGGGCGTCACCCACGTCACCCCCCCGACGAAACGCTCCTAGCTCATGGCCCCCGGGAGCAACGGGTGTTCTGTGTTGTTCCCGCTGGGCGTGCGGCGTGCCGAGAGCGGCTCAACCTGGTCCACAGCCGTCTGCCTCACGTAGGCCTCCAGCGCGATGACGTAGTGCTGCGGCAGGCACTTCAGGATCTCAACCACAGTCGACCACCGCAGCAGCCCATCGTGTTCGGGACGCGTGCTGTTGCCAAGCCCGTAGGCGTGGTGTGAGGCGGGTGCCCCAGAGGCACCCGAGGCAGCGGATGCGGCGGACTTCACAGTGTCCAGGTTCTGGTCGTCCTTCCGCATCGGGCCGGGCGACGCCTTCCCGCCCCCCTTCGCCAGCGTGGTCAGGATAGAGTTGATGACGACCTGCTGCGACACACCTGTCCCTTCCAGCGCAGCCACCATAACCTCCCCCAGATGCATGGGGATGATGCCCACCTGGAAGCGCGCCACCCACCTGCGGAGGTACTGCATCGCCTCGATCAGCTGCTTCTTGCCGTCGCTGTGCACAGAGTTGTTGCGGCGCAGGGCAAGCGACGACGTCGACCGACCCGGGTCGCGGTAGGGGGTGCAGTTGCGCAGCGGGCCGAACTCGCGGGACAGAAGCTCCTCCGGCAGCAGCTGGTAGCACGTCACGCTCTCCGGGATGCCACGGAAGAAGTACTCCCCGAGGTACTGCACATCCGCACCGCAGGGCAGGCAGTCCAACCCCCCCTCCACCGCACGGTACATCGCCTCCGTCAGCACGATCTGCCCCCCGGACCCGCTGTCGCTGACGCGCGCCGCCACATTCACGGCATGCCCGTCGTAATCAACCCCTCCGCGCGGCGTCGGGCGGATGCTGACATATCCGATGTGCGCGCCTGCCCTCACCCGCAGCCCCGAGAAGCCCTCCTGCAGGGCACAGGCGGGGTGCTGGTGGATCTCCTCAGGCCACTCCGCCTGCAGCAGCTCCAGCTGCAGCACGCAGAGGAACTTCGCGGCGTCGACGGGGTCCGCAAATGCCACCATGAAGGCATCCCCGATTGTCTTCACCTCGTAGCCCTGGAAGCGGCGGATCAGCCTGCGGCACACCTTGTGGTGCAGGGCCAGGGCCAGCAGCATCGCGTCGGGGTGGGCACTCCACAGGTCGGAGCTGCGCTGGATGTCGGTGAAGACAAACACAACCTCCCCGTCGCGCGGGGCGTGCATCGTGTCCCTCGCACGCCTCTTCTTTTCATACTGCCGCAGGCCCCAGAGGATCGCCACGGCTGCCGCCGCCGCGCTGCAGACCACCACGGTGATGAGCGTGGTGGAATCGTTGCTGCTCTCCTGGTGTGGCGTGCACCGATCTGCACCGTCCACCCGCTCCTCCCCTTCAGGGCAGTTCTCGCACACCTCCCACTCCGCAGAGTACTGCTGTGTGGAGGTGCAGTTCTCCGGGTCCGTCACGACGTGGATCATCCGGTGCCCCATGAAGTCCCGCACCACCGCGCCGTGCACCGCCGGCTCTATCGGTGAGGCATCCTCGATGTGGTGTATCGCGGCAGACCAGATGTCCTGCGTCACCTCCTTGTCGATCCTCCCGTTGTGCGGCGTCAGGTCGAAGCCATCGCCACCCTCGCAGACGTATTTCAGCGTCACCACCCTGTAGGGGCGGTGCCAGCTGATGGGGACCCACGCACCGCTGCCGCTCTCATCCTCCACCTCGATGGAGATGACACGCTTGTAGCGGGGCAGGGAGGGGTTGAAGCGGTAGCGCAGCCCTGCAGCCTGGAGGAACATCCCGGAGAGGCCTGCAGTTGCATTCCATTCGCCTTCGGAGGTGACGGCGGAGACGCCGTGCTCCAGGGCGCGGTAGATCTCGGCAGCAGTGAGGTTGACGTGGCAGAGGAGGTTTTGGAAGGGCATAGCGGAGGTCACGTCGGACCGGTGGATCACACCCTCATCCCAGCCGAGGCGGAGGGCGCCTCCGTTGATCAGCGCAATCTCGTCGCTGCCGCGGCTGGCCAGAGCGGCGCGGGTGGCGAGGGATCCGAGGTGGCACTCCTCATGCCGGCAGACGTCACGCTTCTCCGCCTTGACATGCCCCGCAGGCATCGCAGCGGTGCTCACCCCGACGGCGCGGTCCGACGCACTCATTTCGTCGACAAGGTTCTGCGTGAAATCAATGTCTCCCGCATGGTCCGCATCGCGCATCCCCTCCGTGATGTCGTGGCTGCTGTTCACCACGGCATATGCGTGCTGCAGGGTGTGCGCCCCACCCACCTCCACCGCAAAGTCGAGGTGGAGGGTTGTGACGGTGCTGCTCCGCTGCGCCGTCCCCAGCATCCAGGTCCCCAGCTTCTTCCGCTGCAGCGCGCCGGGCTGGGCTGTCTGATACACCGCGACGTCCGCACCGAGGAGGCGCAGGGCCTGCCTTTCTGCATCGGAGAAGACAGTGTTGACCAACGCGACTACACACGTCGCCCCGAGGGTCCGCATCAGGGCGATCTGATCTTTCACAGTGTCGGTGAAGCCCATCGAGGACGCCCAATACTCTTTAGGCCAGAGGAAGAGGATGCCGACACGAATCCCGGGCAGAGGCTCAGCGATGTGGTAGTAGTGGAACAGGCTGCGGAATAACTTCCCCTGGAGGAGGTCGAGGTTGGAGGAGATGACAGGGATCTGCTGCTGCGCGATGGTCTCGGCGGCTTCGACGCGCTGCTTCCATGTGAGGAAGTAGGGCGCGAAGAGGTTGACGCAGGACGCGTTGAGCCGCTGCCAGAGCCTGTGGTTGATGTTGAGCCCCTCAGGGTGCCCCTGCACCATGCGGTCCACCTGGAGGTAGTTCCCTATCGTCACAGAGGCATCCGCCTGTCGCCGCTGCTGCCGCACGACAGCCGCAACGCCTGGGAAACCCCCGACACATGTCCCGCGGGACACGTTCCCACAGGGCGCGTCATACAGAGAGGAGTCAATCGGCTGGACGGGTTGGTTGTCCACAAGCACAACACGCACCGACACCCCGACCGCACACAGGAGGCTCAGGAGGGGTACACCCGCCATAGGGTGTCAGGGCTGGGTGTGGGCAGAGGGGGGGGGTGCGACCCCTTGTATCAGGGCAGCACGCAGAACTACTGGCACCCGCAGCCCGGGGGGGAGGGGGGGAGACCCTTTATAACCCGCTCAGGTGGGAGGGTGTGTTGTTCGGTGTGGTGCAGGTCCCGATGTGACGTGTGTACGCGAAAGCACCTGTGTGGTGTGTGTGTGGTTATAAAGTTTTAAGGCGGTGTCGCCCTGCACGGGCAGTAGCACCTCCCCTTCAGTATCGCACTCCCGAAGGATTCCCCAACACGACGTGACACCGGTTTCGACGCGTACTCTTCGTACCCCTCCCCCCGGCCGCGTCTCTTCAGCGAAGAACCGGGGATAATCGGACCAGGGCTAGCTAAACCCTGGTGGTGTCACGGGTGGGGTTGGAGAGGGAGAAAAAGGAAGAAATGAAGTTGCGAAAAAGTCAAACACTGACACGTGAAATCAATAAAAAGGGTGGTATATATCGCCCCCTTGCTGCGACGAAGACACTAAATAGTCAGGCCGCTTCAAGAGTCTTGAGGGCTTGAAGGAAGAAACAGGTTGCTGATGAGTCTCAGGAGCAGGCACCTTTTGTCCGCCCACATGACCTTCGCCCGAAGGCGAACCTCGTCCAGCTTGGCTCGATCGCCACAGAGAAGGGGATCATTCTCCGCTGTGGTGAACATCTTAAAACCGAGGGTGCAGAGGTGGGGCAGCCCACTGGTGCGACAGCAGGCCGCCCCCGGATAGCTATAACTAGTGCATAGGAAGAATACGACGGCACACGGTGGTGTGTGTGTGTGTGCGGCGGAGATGCGGTGGTTGTGGTGATGGGGTAAAACAAAAAAGGCGCAACAACCACCCAAGGTCAATACCTGCCGAAGGTGGTGCTCTGCCTTTCTCTCCGCTTCAAATTCCCAACGTCAGCTCAGGTGGTGGTGGTGGGAGTATGTGGGGCGAAACAAGAAACGCAACAACCACCCACGGTGAAACCTGCCGAAGGTGATGTTCTGTGAGTGTGACCTGCCTCTCTCCGCTGCAAACCCCCAACGTAACCTCAGGTGGTGGTGGTGGTGGCATGCGGGGCTTCGCACAATGCAGTTCGAAAACCCGCAAAGGGGGAGGGAGGGATGGAGGGGGTACTATCGCTGCTTCTGTGGTTGGGACATGCCCTGCCGATGCTTCCCCTTCTGTCAAAGGGGCGTCGTCGTTTCGGAGGGGGGGGGGCGGGAGCGGGGGGAGGGCGGGGGCAGGGGTGCCCGCCACCCCACCCCCACCCCGCCCCCCCCCCCCCTCCTCCTTGGCCTCCTCTCTGCCCCAGCAAACACTCAGCTGCTGCGCATTATAAGCTTTTGCTCTGGGCACGCTGGACTCGCCCCCTGCCTACCCACCGCTCCCCACCACCCGGTGGCCGGGTTTTCTTGATCGCTGGATCACATGAAATGCAAGCAAAGCAAGCAAAGAGCGCATCTGCCCGTCCTCGCAGCCCCACACACACGGCACGCAAAGCAGCGCTACGGGGGGCCTGTGGGGGGCGTGCACCCCCCCCCCACACACTGGAGAATAATCGCAGCCCACCACACACAGACACGCGTGCGAATCGTAAACTTTTTTTTTCGCCGAACTGTCGCAGTGCAGGAACACCTTAGCGTAGCACTGCACTGCACAGCGGAGCAACCCACAGCCACTTCTGGAGCTGTTCACAACACCATCGCACACCAAGGAGGAAACGAGGACCATCACCACAGGCCAGGTTGGGACGTTCTGCGCCTCCACTCGCCTTGAAGAGCGTACACCGTTGTGCACCAGAGAGCGTCTGAGGGAGAGGGGATTCACACGGGCTGAACTGCGTGTCCCTAATGCCCCCAGTCACATCACCCTTCCGCCTCCACTGCCCCCATCCCCGGGCCCCCCCTCCCCCACCCACCCCACTCCTGACGCTTTTGTTTTTTTGGGAGAGAGAAAAGAAAACCAGGCAGAACAGAAAACCAAAAAAAAGGGCGGGGAGGAGAAGGGGGTGAAATCAACGCGCATTTCGGCTGAAGGAAGGAGGGACCATGCCACAACACACACACAACAGCCGCAAGATGAGAGGAACGTATCTTTCTTCCCCGCCCCCGCCCCCCCGCCCCCACACCCCCCCCCCGCTGGTTCTGCAAGTTTTTTTTTCTCAGTCAAGGTGGGGTGGTGGCGGAGGGGAGGATGTGGGTGGGTTATGGTGGTGGTGGTGGATAGGGTGGGGAGTGGTGGCGGGGCACCTCTCTAACGACCACCTGACGGCCATCAGGTATCCGCGGTGAGGGAGGGGGAGGCAGGAGGGGTTCGGGGGGTTGGGGGGTCACACTGGGGGGTGGGGGGGTGGGGGTCACAAAGATAAACCGAATCCAAAAAAAAAGAGAAAAAAAATCCCGAGGACACCCCCACTCCTCTCTCACCCGCCTTTGGCGGCACTCCTCGTATAAAAAAAAGGAAGGGGGAAGTACATGGGACAAAAAAAATACGCCACGCATATTCCACTGGCCTCCCCCCCACCCTCCTCACGCCCACCAGGGGCAGAGATCACAATCCACAACAGGAGAAGGCCACACCCCACCCACCGGGAGAGGTGGAGGAGTATATATTCCTGTGTGCCAGGAGGCGGGAAGGATGTGATTTACGGGCCATTTTTTTTCATCACGTCAAACTCCCCCCTCCTCAAAAAAGGCTAATTTTTTTTGGAGAGTACAATATGTTTTTTTAAGGAAGGTATAGTGGTGTAACCCCGGTATTCCCTTGCGGCCTTTTTTGCAGTTGCACTGCAGATCCTCGGCGCAGGGTCAAGGGTCGGGTGGAGACCTGCCCTATTCTTCCTCCTCAGCAGCCGGGGCGGCGGCTTCCTCCTTCGCCCGGGCCTCCTCAGCAGCCTGCTCCTTCTGCTTGCGCTCCGCCTGCTCCTCAGCCATCGCCTCCTTCTCCGTCTTGCGGAAGGACTCCCAGTGGGTCTTCTTCTCGCGCAGCTGGTCAACGGTGGCCTTCACGTCGTCCGTCGTCACAGGCACCTTCACACCGACGAAGTCGAATGCGGCGAACTTCTCCGTCCCAATCTTCAGCGGCTTGGACACCTTGGACACCTTCACCTCAGCGGCCTCCGCCTTCTTGGCAGCCGGCTTCGGCGCGGGGGCCTTCTTCTTCTTGCCGAAGAAGAGCGACTGGTCGTCCTCCTCGCGCTTCAGCACCTGCATCACCTTGCCCTGCACCTTCTTGCCCTCGATAGCGGCCGAGGCGTCGAAGGCGGGCCCGGCGGGGGCGACGGGCGCCTTGCGCTCGTCCTTCTGGGAGAAGGCGGCCTTGCCCTTCAGGTAGCCGATCAGCGTCTCAGCCGCCTTGATCTCCGCCTCGTAGGGGTCGCGGCGGTGGATGGAGGCCAGCTCGAGCTCCTTGGCCTTGCGCTCCTCGTCGCGCTTCAGGTTCTCCGCCTCACGCTCCTTGCGCTGGGCGTCGCGTGCGGCGTCCAGCTTCTTCCTGAACTCCACCTGGTAGTCGTCGTACTTCTTCTTGTCAGCCGTGAACTTGTCACGGATCTGGCGGATCTTCTCGAACTTGCCGTCCATCTGCTTGTTGATGCCCTCACGCTTCACCTTCAGCTCGCCGTACTTGTCAACAACCTGTGTGGTCTGGATCCTCAGCTCCACGTCCTGGATCTTCTGGATCAGAACGGCAATCTCGTCACGCTTCGCGTCGATCTGCGCCTTCAGGTCGCCCTTCTTCTCGTCCTCCTGCACACCCTCCTCCTTCACCAGCTCCATCCCGCTCAGCTTCTTGTAGATCTCGTCGACCTTGCCACGCTTGTCCTTCAGGTTGCGGATCTCCTGGATCACCTTGCGCTCACCCTTGGTGCCGCCCGCCCCACCGGTCTCCAGCTTGAACTCGAGCTCCTTGATCTTCTTCTCAAGCGCCTCGGGGGTCAGGATGTCACCCAGCTCCTTGTGCAGCGCGCGCACGTCACGCTCGGCCTCACGGTTCTTCTCGCGGATGTTCCGCGATGCGTTGTAGATCTCGCTCTGGTCCTGGCGCAGCTTCTGCACTGCGTCCATCACCTTCTTCTTCTGCTCGATGTAACTTGTGCGCTCGTTACGCAGCTCCTTCCGCGGGTCATCCTTGTCGTTCCGGAGAGCGTCCTGCTCAGTCTTGATCGTCTCGATCTCAGCCTTCAGCTTCTCGATGTCCGCACGCACGGACTCAACCTCCTTAATCATCGCCGAGTGGTCGGGGCGCTTCGGGGCATTGGGGTCCTCAGGCACCAGCCTCCTCTTGGGCTGCACAGGCTTCGGCTCAGCGAGACCAACAGGCATTGTGCTAGGCGATGTCAAATCTGAAGCAGGGCATGTGGTGTAGTGTCGTGTGGTGCAGTGCGGTGTGTTTCAAACCTGACATGACGCGGCGCCACGAGCAGGCCACACTGACGGGGCCGAGGGAGCGTGGGGATCCTGTTGTGACCTGACAAACAGGGATGGGGGCGGGTGGGGCGGGGCTCGCTTGAGGCCTGCATGTGCAGCAGCTGGATACAGACGACCCGTATGCAGTCTTGACAGGGTGGCGGAACCCACCCCCGCCTGCCGCTGTGCACTGGGGTACACAGGGGGCCAGGCGTTATGTGTCACAGCACGCAAGGCGCAGTCTCACTCGGAGGGACAAGCCACTCCGCTCGTTCGCTGTTGCGCTGCATGGCCTGGTCAGCCCAACGCACGCCACATCCCAGCCCTGCCCACCATTTAGTCAGGCTAGAGTGTCGGGTGCGTGGTGCCGCAGAGAGAACAGCACATCTCAGGTGGTTGCCAGTCCAACGGGACAGACACTCGGGCATCCCCCTTCACCGATACCATTGGCTGTCATCGCCGGAGTTTAAGTCTTTCTTATTGTGCTGCGTCTTCTGGGATTCTAAACCCTGCTGTCACTCAACCCCCCCCCCCCCACACACACACACACACTCCCAAAACCATTTACCCTGTGTACGCACCGGTGCGGTACATTGTATCTTATGTTATGACAAAAAACAACAACAACGCGACACACCAGATCAGAACCAATAATGAGAGATATTGGCCTTTCGGTCACGGGATTTTGGGAAACGGCTGAGATATGGGAGGCGTCCCCTCTGAAGCACACTCCCCAGGTCCGGCTGGCTGCTGGCTGTTATCTTCTTGCGGATTTTCACCCCATCATCCCACAAAGGGTCGGATACGGTTTAAACATGGCTGCGAAGGGGTTTCGACTTAGAGAGAGAAGAGAAAAGGGCGTGGGGAAGCAGAGCCACGCCAGGAGCAATGATGGGCTCCCTTTACTTGTCACCCTCTGCCTCGACCTGTTCTAAGGGGTGCAGGGCTTCGATTTGTGTCAGTGGCATGCCGATGCGGCACCTCTGTTATTCAGATGCTGGCCCTCCTGCACTCTCAGGAGTAGCTTCTCATCTGATTTGTTTTGAATTCTTGATAGAGTCGCGTAGAGTAGCTCTATAGCTACAGCTGCAGCTCCCGTCAACATTTCTTTTGAATTATTTTGCTCTTTTTCACGGCATTTCCGGTTCGATTGTTATTTTCCCAGCAAGAAGACAGCCATGCCGGAGAGCCAGGGAGGGCAGTTCGCCAGCGTTTTTCATTCAATCCCCGAAAAGGGTTCACACACAACCCTCATGCCACCTCGACACAACAGAACAGAACAGATGCAGCGGGGTAGGGAAGTGGCAAGTGTCCCACAGCAGCCTGCGAACGAAAAAAACAATGTCCAGGAGTTCTATATGCGGCCTGGTCCGCCGTGGGCACTGTCTCTGTGCCCACGACCCACCCCCAGGCCGCACGTACACATCGGAGCTAGCTGCTGTGGGAATACAAACTGGGGTTTCGTGTCGAATGTAAAGGTGAAGGCGAAGGGGGAAAACAACAAGGCCTTTCGTCGATTGCAACGCAGTACGCCGGACGGCCCTAGCAGACCTGCCCGAATCCAGTGCAATCGGGCCAGACGAAGGACACGCCGCATCCCCAGACACGGGAAAGATGCGAATGCCCCGCGGTCGACATTCTTCTTGGCTTCTCCCGGAGGAGCCTGCACGGTGGGAGAGCATCGCGGTACCCCCTCTCTCTCTCTCTCTCTCTCGCTCACTGGAGCCCCACCAGCTTCCGCTTCCCCGAGTCATGCCCGAAGGAGTTGGAGTGCGTGTCGGGGTTCTCGAGGTCGCTCTGCGAAGGGGTGCCTCCGTTGCTCCCCCCTGAGGGAGCCGGGGGCTTGTCCTCGTCCCTCTTTGTGTCCACCGGGCGGGAGTACATGATCACACCTGCAGAGGCACAGCTGATGGCAAGCACAGTCTCCAGCCCGATGGGGATCCCGAACAGCGCCAGGGCCAGCAGCGCGTCGACAAAGATCTCGATCGCAGAGGCGATGGTCTTCCGCACGCTGTCGAGGTATTTGATGAAGAGCGACGTGATGATCCCGATAGACGCCAGGATGCCGATGATGGGCAGCACAAGCGGGTGCATCATGCGCGACATCTCCTCCCCCGTCGTCGCGGCCCACAGGTCCTTCTTGCACATCCCCTGGGGGCACACCGCCAGCCACACCACGTTGCACACAATGCTGTGGGTGTACATAAACATGTTCTGCAGGTTGACCCCCGCGCTCCCCTTCTCCTTCAGGAGGAACTCGTTGAAGACGCTGGAGAAAACGCCGCAGACGATCTGGAACCCGATCAGCAGCAGCGACATGACTGTGGCACTGGGCTTGGAGGGGTCGTGCTCCCCAACCAGCAGGGGGTAACCCTTCTGGCAGAGGCAGGCGATGGTCAGCAGTGCGATGGAGATCCACTGGTTGGAGTTGAGGCTCTTGCCGAAGAGGCCCTGCCAGGCAAGGCCAGTCGCAGCCAGGCGCATCTGCATCAGAATGACGTATGTCACAGGGTCGGAGAGCTGCAGGTTGACAAAGGTCAGGTTGTCGTACAGCACGTATGACGCAGCGGGGAGGAAATACTTAACGAACACGACACGGTTCTCCTTCCACTGCTGGAACATCAGGGAAAACCCCCCGTCCTGCTGAAGGTACATCGCGCCTGCGATCAGAAGCTTCATGAAGCAGACGACGACGAGGAGCGTCGTCTGGTCGTACTCCACCTTCTGCTTGGAGCCGTAGATCAGCATGCGCAGGGCACACCACAGCCCCATATACCCCACGAAGATGCCCTTCTTCGTCGGGGTGTCCAGCCCGAGGATCGCCATTTTGAGAGGGGATGGGGGTGGGGCTCCTGAGGGGAAGAGAGGTAGAGAGGTGGGGAGTGGAGATAGAATAATGACGGGGGTGTGTGTGTGTCGTGCTGCTCTGCTTGCTGTCTCAAGTTTGACGGGAAAAAAAGAAAGAGAACAGCCCAGCAGGTGGAGGTGTAGGGGGAACGGGGGAAATGGGGGGAGGCTTACTTCCAGATGAGATGGTCGCCAGGCTCTAGCTCATCATCTCTCACTGCCTCCCTATACACAGCCCCCTTATAAGTATACGCCACGGCAATGGCGCAACCAGGGGGCGGGGTGTATTGCATCGTGGGGGGAGGGGTGGTGTGCAAGGCTGTAAGCTTCAGAAGAGTCAGGTCTGACAGACAGGTGTCTGCTCGTGCCATGCAACATCGGCCCTTCCCGGCCGGTTCCGTGTTGGGAGAAGATACGATCAGAGGGAGGGCGATCAGAGGAAGTGCTCGCGCATAGCTGTCTTCTGTGCGAAGACTTTGTCGATCAGCTTCTCATTTATCTCATTTCCCGTCGTGTTGTTCACATCTAATGTAAGGACGCGGCTGTACCGCTGCCCCTCCACGGCAAAGGAATACCTGTCGGCCATGATGTATGGATGTGACAGTGCCTCCTCGCGCAGCACGATACACCTCACAACACTGGCTATAAAGTGACACAGTTTGACATACCGAGGCAGCCCGTCATCACCCACGCCCTTCGGGCGGACATCCGCTGTGACCACCACCTCTGGGACAGGCTTTGTCTTCGTCGGCTTCGAGAAGGCGAAGTGCACGACAGGGAACTGCGTCCCTTTGTGCATCAGCACAGAGGTGAACTTGTACGACAGGTTCTGCTTGTAGAATATATCGGACAGCTCCTGGTGCATCACCTTGTTGGCCTCAACGCCTTCGCTCATTGCGGGCAGCACCGCCTCTCTCCCGAGAGGGCAGCGCCGCACAGGCTCGGGGCTGGGGCTAGCACAGGCTGACCCCAGGCGTTACCCCGCGCTGTTCCACCCAAGCACGCCCGCCCCCTCGGTGCGGCCTCCGCCACGCTCACCACACCACGGCAATGTGTAAATAGGGTTGCGGGGAGCGTAGGCAGCACGGTGTGTGAGGGCCTGCCTTGAATGTGTGGGGAAACACAGAAGAAGCGGAAGTGGCACATAATGAAGGCCCCAAGGCGTGGTGTATGCTAAACACCTGAAACCCGAAAAAGGAACTGATCTTGGCTTGGAATCTGATCCCTTTTGTTCATGCAACTTTGAACGGTGGCAAGTGTTTTCCAGGATACCGAACCGCTGCGACAGTCTGGGTCTTTTTGGAACTTGTAGTAGCGCGAAAAGCTGGCTGGAAAAAATGCGTCGAAAAATCAGCAATCGGGATTGGGTTTGGGAGGTGGCCTTGGGGGTGGGGGTGGGGGTCATGTCGCAACACGTCGTTGGTCGGCCGAAGGGGGTCGTGGTTAGGACGGCCAGCTAGAGTGGGGAGAGGCAGAAAGAGGAGCTAGCAACAGGGCGAGACTTGCTGTGGCGTGGCAGGCACAGCGACCCTGGGGGTGGGTGGCCGCGAGACGCAGCACAGCCTTCAAGATCAGGTGGAAACCCCTCACGTGAAGGCTGTGCAGGCAGGCACTGGCGACAACCCTGGCAGCTGAAGCGTCTTGCTGCCGTGAGTGCAGCACCGAGCAAAGTCTCTGATGCGATGAAGATCGTCACACAGACACGCGCAAGAGGGGCCCGTCACGGAACCCTGCATCACGCAGCAGAGGCAGCTGCCTGTCATGTTGATTGCACCGCCTGCACGGCCTGGACAAAGTCTGGGCCTTTGTAGGCTTCTGCAACGGCAAAGACTCGCGCCTTCTTCTCAGCGGGCGCTTCGGACTGAGTGTGATGTGGCGTGGCAAAAAAAAATAGAACCCAGCAGAACGCAGGGCTGTTCCTAACTGGGGGGCTTGTTCCCCACTTTCAGGATTCTGAACTTTTTTTCTAAGAATTTTTGTAAGGGACAGGGTATAAGATAGACTTTTTTTCTGGCGCCGTTTCCCGGTTTTTCTGGTTTTGAAAATTTTTCGCGCGCGCCTTCGGCGCGCGCGACCCGCGCAAACCCTCCCAGAATCTGAGAGGCCCGGTGCCTGCGCGCGTCCTGTCGTACTGAGGCTGCTTGGTGGGGCAAGCGCAGCAGGTTCTACTTTTTCTTCTACGAACTCTTAGCACAAAGACATGCACAACACAAACAACAATGCTCTAAGGGGCGGGGCAAGAGGTCAGGGGAGGGGGAAGCAGAGAGGAAGGGAGGAGGACGGGGGCGGGGGGGGCGGCGGAGTGAGCCGGCGGGGAGGGGGGGGGGGCGCACGAGCCCCGGCACCAACCGACTCAGGATCACACCCACCATGGTTGTGCCAGGCTCTGCCGAACAGCAGTGGCGTGTTGCTGTGCCGCCCGCAGCTCCCCGAAGGGACAGTAGCTGAGCTTTCGTTCTTCCGATGTGAATGCGTCCACGTACTGACGGAGCGCCGCTTCCGGAATCCCGTCCGGAGTGACACTACCCTCCATACAGATGGCCAGCGTGTTCTGCAGCTTGGCGTCGCCCATACGGTTGCTGAGCCTGTTCTTGATGATGCGGAGCTTGGAGAACATCCGCTCAGCACTACTTGTCGACAAGGGGATGGTCAGCACAATCTGCAGGAGACGCGAGGTGTGCGGGAAGGCGAGACGGTTCAGCTGATTCTTCAAGAATGCTTTGATGAGAGTGCTGAATCTGCGGCTGCGGGTATCCTCCTGTGTTTGTGCGGTCTCCTTCAGCTTCATTCGCACGTTGGCCAGCTCCAACTCCAGCAGACCCCGCTCTTCGGCCGGGAAGTACGGTGCACTCGGTTCCGTCTCCTTCTGCACCCCGTCGGCATCCTCAAATGTCATCACCTTGGGCTCGCAGAAATGATCGCAAAGTGCTTTGAGCTTCTGTGCCGCTGCTGCTGCGTTGTCGAAGTCGGGGCACCAGGGATCATACACAGAGAATGCTGCAAGCACCCCGAAGTCATCCATCAGCCCCTCGATCTCCTCCTTCAGGGTACGGAGGTAGGGCTTTGCGTACTGCTCGTGATACTGTGCCACGAACTCCTCCGTGATGGGAGGGCAAGAAGGCCGGGCGTCATTGATCAGTATCCAGCAGGATGCGTAGGTCGGAGACAGGTCGGGTCGTTCTAACAGCTTTCCGATCTTGCATGCATAGTGTGTCGCGATGCGAGGGAGATCACCGAAACACAGGCTTGCATGCTGTATGCACCGCGAGAAGGCGCCAAGACAGTGCATCACCTCCCGCATCAGGAATAACCCGACGAGGGTGCTGCTCTCCTGGTACACCGCACGCAGGGCAACTGCCTTCTCATGATCCAGCTTGTTGATACACATGACCACCCCTTTGAGGCAGTCAGTCAGACTCTGCGCACAACGCTCATGCGAACACCAGCGGGTGTCTCCAACACTGCACAAGTCGCGCTCACGCCAGAACCCGAAGCCATCGATCCTCTCCAAAGCGGACATGCATTCCCGAAAGCACCGGAGTTTGCCTGTGCCATTCCCAGCACCCCTGTACAGCAAGGCAAACGTGCTGGAGACAAGGTCGTAGCTTGCGCGGATGACAGGGTGGTCCTTGGCAGTGTGCATCGCAACAAGATTGAGTGCATGCGCCCGACAAGCCGCCCAGAAGGAGTACGGTGCTTTCCGTACCTTCACCTGCAACTGAACACCCTTACGACTCCCGCCCATGGTGTTGCACGAATCCGACGCAAACGCAAGCATCTTGTTCCAGAAACCGTCGCCAAGGTCGTCGAGTTGTTGAATCAAGAAATCTGTGATGTTTGTCGCAGTCTGTGATGTGTTCAGCGGAGTCATGCGCCAGAACAGTTCGTTGGTATCAAAGGTGGTTGGGTCGATGACCCGGATCAGGATGCAAAATTGCGATTGGCGTGTCACATCCTGCGTCTCGTCCGTGATGATGGATACGAACGGGGATCTTTCAATCTTGTGCTTCACTTCCGCCATGGCGTGGCTTGCCATCAGACCCACTACTTCGTCGTAGATTGTGTTCGAGGTGAGGTTGTGGTATGTAGCATTGAAAGACTTTACTTCTGGGGAAGTGTAGCTGTCACGCACGCGGAGGGATGCGAGGGTCGTCGTGAGGGCTTCGTTGTTGCTGCAACAGTACTGTACGTCGTGCAGCAGGCGGCAGAGCATCTCGGTGTTCTGAAGCTGCTTCACCTTAGAGTTGACCCAGGCCCTCTGGTGAGCTGTGGAGCGGATCTCTCCTGCAGTCCCATGTCGGCGCACCGAGTCTTCTCTTGCCAGCCACTGTGCCCACTTCTCGGTGTGCTTCTGTCTCGTTGCCTCGGTGTGCTCCTTCGCGCGGGAGGTGAAGCGGCTCTTCACCTCATTCCATGGCAGGCACCGCCCGACGAAGACACCGCGCTTGCTTGCGTCAAAGCAAGCGCGGCACGCCAGCCCCTCGGGTGTGGGTTTTGCCCACGCGTGGGATTCGCGCAGCATTCCCATCACCCGGCTGTCCCCCTGGATGTCCTCCGGGACATGCACCATCTCGCTGGCGCGGGGGAAGGGCTCGGCAGGCGCATCCAAGCCGACGGGCCCCGCGTACTGCGCCATCAACTTTGCCTCCACGTAGGCGTAGACCTCGTGCTTGTGGAGGGAAGGGTACAGGCAGTCGTTGGAGTTGCGCACGGGGGTGGTGGTGTAGCCCCTCGCGCGTTGGCGCTCATTGGCGATCGCGGCCTCCAGAGCTTCAGCTGATCTCTCCGCATTATCATCAGCTGCCATCTCGACCTCAACTTGCCGTGCAATCGCAAGATCTGCGACGAGGGCTGGGGCCTGCTGTGTCGGGGCAGGCGCCGGCACGGCCTCGCTCTCCACCAACGGCATTTCGTCTGCCTTTGTCTTTGCCAGTTTGACGAGGCTACTCAGGGGCTTCCTCATATGAGGTGCCACCTCGTCGTCCGCGCGAGCAAGAGCATCGAATGCCTTGCACAGCGCGACAAGGTGCCTGTTTGAGGCGGCTTGGTGGTTGCTGAAGCCGCGGATCGAGCACTGGTTGCAGAGGAAGGCGTGCAAGTTGGCATATCGGTCTTGCCCGGGGTACTTGCCCGCCTTCCACTGGTCATACCCAGTGTGATACTGCGGCCCGCCCACCTCCTGCACCGTCCCCCGCACCGCCCTCTGCGATGCAAAGCCAAACGCGCCCAGCTGGGCCTGATGCGCTCTCCGCTTTGACATATCTTCTTACAGTATGCCTGCAGGCGCGTGGGGGTGTGGGTGTGTCGTGGGTGCCACCAGTCAGACACCTGACATGTGAAGGCTCGGTGTGATCCCTACGGAGGACGGTTCTGTGCCAGTTCTGCGGGACCATCACACAATGGAGGATCTCGAAACTTCAAAACAGAAGAGACCTGCATGACGAGGGCATCACCACCCACCGGGCCCCACCGGGCCACCCGCTAGGTCCATTTTTTCTTCTCCGCTTCTCTGCCTTCTTTGGACTATTTGAGCTCCGTGCGGATCACGATGGGGTCACTTTCTATTTTTTTCTGGCGTTTTTTCTGACTGTTTTACTGTCCCAAAGTTACAAAAAAAACGCCAAAAATGAGACCGGCCCTTTTTTTTTTTTTTCAGAAAACCGGGAACCGGGAAACCCTGGTTTTGAAAACCGGAAAACCAGACCTATCTTATCCCCTGGTAAGGGACCAAAAACTTTTTTTCTAAGAATTTTGTTAGGGGAATTTTTTTTCTAAGGTTGTTTCGCAGAGGAAAAAACCTTTTCTCATTTTTTCCCAGTCGACACGGCGCGCACAGGGATGGAAGGGAAGTCTGTCCCCCGTGCAGTTCGCCTTGCTGGCCAACTGGAGAGACAGACGTTCACTACCGTGGCCTCCGGCGGCTGGGGGGCTCCGCCCCCCAGACCCCCCTGTGGCGTCTGTCTCGTACTCGAGTCCTTCGAATCCTATCAGGTCGGGGTCCAACCATTCCAGTCGCCTCAGGAGGACGCAGCCAACTCGCACAGAATCTGTACACCCACACGGACAGATGTTCGCTACCAGAATCAATCTGTACGCCAGAATCTGTACGCCCACACGAACAGATGTTCGCGACCGTGGCCTCCGGCGGCTGGGGGGCTCCGCCCCCCAGACCCCCCATGTAGCGTTTGCCCGCCCATCTCACTTCCCCGGGTACAGTGCAGCGTAGGAGGTCAGCGCCGCATCCATGAAGCGCTTCTTCGAAGCCTGGTTGACATCGGACAGGAGGTCGGACTTCCCCACCTGGGAGATGCACTCGCCGCGTTCGCGACATGCGTGACACGCGGCACACTACCTAAAACGTGAGTGTGCCTTGCTAACACGGGCATTTCAACGGTCTGCCGGCGACCGTTCCCCAAACCAGTAAACCAGCAGTTTTGGAAAATCGGAGAGGTCACCCTACTGCGCTGAATATGGTCCGCACCACAGCAAAAATCCCCGGGAGCTTTTGGGCTTTCAGACCTGAAGGACCAGCAGGTGGGTGGTGAGTGGCAGCTTTGTAACTGTCCTTCAGCTGCTGGCATGTCCAGTCCTGCGAGAGTGCCAAGGTGTATTGAGTACCTGCGGAGCACAACCCCCGATGAGAACGAGCGCCAGGTGATCCTCATTCATTTTCAGCTGTAACGCGCATGAGGGGCAGTCTCTGCCGCATGCATCTCTCAAGAACTGGGCACACTCTAGAGCTGTCACATGATGACGCGGAGAGAAACCATAGAAAAAGTCCCGCCTGACGGGCACGCGCCTGGAAACTGTGGGGGGGCGAGCAAAAAATCCCTTGTAAAAATTCTTAGAAAAAACCTGGTTCCCCGACCCAAAAAACCTGGAAAAAGGGCTCGTTCCCCGCCCAGGCCTGGCAGAACGACCTGATAAAATTCCCGTTGTAAAAACTCAGGTGTCCCCTGGTGTGGCGTGCGACTGTGCTCTAAGATACCTCCATGTCGTACAGGCTGCACAGGTTCTGCGTTGTGGTCTCGGTCAGCCCCGTCGGGTTCGCCGCCACCGTCTGCTCCAGCTGGATGATGGCTTCTGGAAGGCGCTCGCTGTACACAGCACACACCGCCTGTGGGGAGGGTTGGTCGGTGAGGCGCAGAAGACAAGGCAGTTGAGCAAAAACAAAAGGAAACCCGACCCCCTAAACACAAGGCGACACTTCACCCCGACCCCCCGCTGCTCGGCTCACACCCCTGAACCTGGCATCACAGGGTTGCCACACCACCCTTGTCGTGACACACCTTATTGTTCATTGCTGCGGTCTGCTTGATGTCGTTGTGCTTGCTGAAGAACGGCTCCGCCGCCGTAACATCACCCTTGCACACATGCAGCAGCCCGCTGAGCGTCGCCACCGTCCGCTCGAGGCACTGGCGGCGAGCCTCCGGCACACCCTCCTCCTGCAGCTGAGCCTGAAGGGTGCCGATGATCGACTCGACCTCCCCGATGTGCCCCGCCTGCATCATGGCCGCCGCCCGCCTGTGCTGCAGCTGCACATCCCTGCTGTGCCTCTCCTCCCCGCACAGGTCCGTCAGGATCTTCAGCACGGGCGCCACATCCCCCGCCGCCCCCAGCTTCGACGTCAGCTTCACCAACACCGCGCGCCGCCGCCGCTCCCACAGATCCACCCCCTCCGCCCCCTCTGCTGGGGCATCGCACGACAGCTCGGCGATACGACGCTCCACCAGCGCGAGGAGCTGGTAGAGAGCGTGGGGCCCCTCCTCCAGCGCACACCGCAGCAGGCGCATGGAGAAGGGCGCACACGACAGCGCCTTCGGCGCCAGGCACAGATATGCGTTAGCCGACTGCCCGCCACCCCCGTCGTGCCCGAAGGCGAAGACACCGAACACATCACCCTGCTGGAGGACACGGAGAGCTTCGTCAGGCTTGCCTGTCTTCAGCTTTGCCAAGGCATGGATGTGCACACGGCGTGCCAGGTCCTTCATAGCTGCCACATTCTCCGGCAGGTCTTGGTCGACCAGCAGTGACAGTGCCTTCTCGGTGTCGGGGTAGAAGTCAGCCTTCTGCTTAGGCAGCGAGGCGATGTCTGCCCACGCCCCCTGCGACGCAAGCACTTCCGCGATGCCGATGTAATCGTCTCCCATGCTGTGCAGGAGGTCTGCGAGCTTGGCGCGCGCCGGGGGTGCCGGGGGGATTGGGTTCCCCGGGTTGGCCTTCTGGAAGAAGTTGACGACCTTCTGCTGCCGTGTCTCCGGCGGGGGAGGTGCTGCCCGCGGCGCAGGCGTGTAGTGCTGCGGGTTCTGCGGCCCGTAAGGCGGGGAGGACGCGGCAGCGGCGGGAGGCATCCTCTGCGGCGCTGCGGCCGCGCCGTGCTGCATCTGGCGGTGCTGCTGCTGCTGGGGGTCGCCAGCCGAGGAGGGGGCAGGCCGCTGCCCTGACATCCCCGCAACCCCTCGTGTTCCCTCCCCCACCCCCTCCCCTCACACAGTACCCCCCTGTCTCCCTGTGGCGCGGTTGGGTGGGTGTGGGTCTGGGTGGGGTGGGCAGGTGGGTAGGCAGTGAAGAGTGAAGAGGGATGACTACCCAGAGTGGGTGTATTTCTCCGGTGTAATATAAAGTAGGAAGAAGTCACAACTGGGGGGGAGGGGGGGACTGATACTGAATCAAAGGCTCAGAGTTGCACCCTCTGTTTGCCCCAACGGTGTACCTGCCAGTGCATGTGATTTTCCCTCCTGGAAATACAGAACGCTTCCACGAATGAACTTGAATGCAACAAAGCTATATATGTGCCCTCCTCCGCTTCACAAACGCTCGCCAACAAAGAACCCATGGGCAAGCCGCCTTATCCCAGAGGGATCGTCACACATATCGCACGTTCCTTCTAAGAGGGGCCGAACAGGGGGGGGATCAGGCAAGTGGACCATAGCCAGGGCACGGCCTGCCCCGTTTCACTGTTTATGCAGGAACACGCACCCCCTCTCGAGCGGGTCGGGTGAAGGGTGGGGGTGAAGCTAGCGGGAAGAAGCGCGGCGGGGCTGACAGGGGACAACCACACCACAACGCACTGCGGTGTGATGCCTGCCAAAGGCAGCCAACGCGGCGCGGGGTGATTCAGGCGTTGAGAGGGGAGAGGCAGTTGGGGCTGCTCTACTGGCAAGGCACCGTGTGCAACACCACCCCCCCGCCTCAGTCCAGGTCGGGGTCTGTCAGGGCGCTTGCCGCAGGTGCAGGTGCAGGGGCGCGGGTGGCAGGGGCAACGCTCGGCTTGGGTGCAGGCGTGGGCGCAGGTTTAGGCGCAGCGGCAGGCACAGGAGCCACCTTCCCCGCAAACTTCCCCCCGCTGAAATAGGCCACAGCAACCTGTATCGTGGCGTGGGGTGTGGGCGGGCTGGAGAGGGTAGGGGGTGTCAACAGTGTATTTCTCCTCTGTATGCGAGGGAGGGCTGCAGCCGCAGAGCGGGGGGGGAGGGGGGTGGGGTATTAAAATCGAAAGTGGAGGGAAGCACTAGGTTGTTCTCCCCTTCACTCGTTCTGCAGGGTTGTGCCTGGTTTTGGCCATACCTTCTCCAGCGCTGCCCCGAAGAAGCTGTCGCAGCGCAGCAGCGCAGCCACCTTGCTGTGCTGCGCCACTCTGTCGAACAGGGCCTTGTCCCCTGCTGCGACAGCCCTGTGCAGGAAGCCGATGAAGGCGAGGGGGGTGTCCTGCGCAGCCGACGCAGCGACCTGCCCGGCACCCGCATGCGCCCCTTTGATGAGCAGCAGCAGGTAGAGGCGGAGGTGGAACAGCGGGCGTTCGGCAGCCGGTGCCCCTGCCACCCAGGCGCTGAGCAGGCGCAGGCAGACACCCGGTTCGCCTGACAGCACGGCGTGCTCCTGTGCCTTGGCGAAGCTTTTCTCGGCGATCAGCGCGTCCGCAAGCTCAGCCTGCAGGCGGGGGTGTTCCTCAGCAGCAGTGTCGACACGCCTCAGCACCTCCACGAGGTACTCAGCGCGGGCCTTGGAGGAGACGGATGAGAAGGACACGCCGGAGGCAGCGGCAAGGCCATGCTTTGCGACAGCCTCTGCGGCCAGCTCGCCTGCAAGCTTGCCCTGCTCCGCGAAGAGAAGATGCTGCACGCCGGCAATAGCGGTCTCGGCACTGCCGCGGGCGAGCTGCCCTTTGAAGAGCATGAACGCCTCGTAGAATTCCTTCTGAGCCATGTGTGCGTCAGCGCGCTGCATCAGCCGGCTGCGCTTCGTTGCGGGTTCCATGGTCGGAGAGTGGGTCCGTCCCTTCCCCAAAGGGTCCCTGTCGGAGAGCTGGGGGTAAAGAGTGTGGTGGAGCTGAGGGAGTACCGCGGGAAAGTGTGGGGGCCCACTGAACGGTGAGGGAGGGGCGGAGTTGGGAGGAGGGAATCCCAACGCTGCGAAGCTTGCAAGAAGGAACCATCCCTGGCAGGCACTGGGAGGGGAGGCGGGGCGGGGTGGGGGTGGGGTTCGGCGGGTTCTCGGCATCTTGTTTGTTTCGTATTCTTGTGGTGCGGGTCTGTGGTGTGGCGTTCCACCGTTTTTCCACCGAGCTCCCCATTCTTATTAGCTTTACGGTGTCCGCCTTTGTTGCCGCCCCTGTGTGGTGGGGAGGCGGCGCACATCTTCTGGAAAAGGAACACGGGGAACGGGGAACGCAGAACGGAGAACAACAGAGAGCGGAAAAGAGAGGGGGGAATGGAATGGGAGAGAGAGAGAATGGGGGGGTCACAGCAGGTGCCGTGTGTTGCGTGTGAGAAAGAGCCGCTGCCCCAACCCAAAAATGAACCAGGGCAGCAACACCGTCACAGCACACCGCCCCGCGGAACAGAGCTTCCGAGGCAAGCGTGTGACACTCTCCCTCCCTCCCTACCCGCCTCAATATACTATGAATACACAAGGGGATGCCGGCAGCATATGCCGGCCTATAAATATAAAGCAAATGCAAAAAGCGGGAGAAAAGCAAGCAAATTATTGTTTTTTTTTGGCAGCGTGGCATCAACACAGCCACCCGGTGAACCCGGTGGCGTGTGCCGTGTATGCCGGAGAGGAACTGGAGAGGAACACACCCGACCAGCCGGTTGCCCGGCTGGCGGAACAGAGACAAAGACAGGGCCAATGGAAAAGGGGCGCTGGGGGCAATGGAATTGCGAATTGCGTGCGGTTTGCGCTCTTGCATTTTGGGATAAAAATGCGAACAACGCAGAGAGGGAGAAGTGCGTCTTTTGTGTCTGCGTCTGTGTCCGCGTCCTCCGCGTGTGTGACACCGAAGCACACAAGCGCCACGAAGACATGCGACAAACTGCTGGGGATGAGGAGGCGGGGATGGGACACGGCACAGGGCGGGCCTCGCCGTGCTGTGTGTCTACCGAAAGACACACGCAACACATCATGTCGCGCCACACACAGCCAGAAAGGCCAGAAAGCCGAACACACACAAGGTACCGCACAGAGGGGCAGATGGCAGAGGGCATGGCCTGCCTGGGCCACAAACACATGTTTTAACAGAGACGCCACAAGTAACGGCCCATCAGTGGCAGGCGCCCCACTCCCACGCCCTGCCCCCCCTGTGCGGGCGTGCGTGCATGCGTGCGTGCAGCCGGCTTGGCTTGGCTTCCAAAGGCACGCTGCAAGAATCACAGCAGACGGGTAGAATTCAGAGGGGGGGCGTGGTTAACGTGCGCAGAGGGCACGCACACCACACCCCAAAGCAAAACAAAACAAGGGGCAAGGGGCCAACCGGCCCCCTTTTGAAGCGAAGAAGAAAACATGGCAAGAAGAGCGGGCGAAGCAGATGCGGTCAGGAGTGCTGACGAAAAAAGGGGGGAAATGGCGAGGGCACCCGGGAGAAGAATTGAAGCAAAAGGGGGCGGGGCGGAAAGAGGAAGGTGTAGGCGCAGATACAAGTTGCAGAGGCAGCGGCAGAGTCAGAGGCAGGCGCAGAGAGAAAGAAATTGGGTCCTTCTCCCTGCCCCCGCCCCTGCAAACCTGCAAACAACAACTGTGTGAAGGCAAATTGCAACTGCGACTGTCCTCCCCCTCCCGTCCCCACCACCACAGGTCCATCGAGCAACCCCTCCGGTTTCTCTGATTTCTCTCTCACTCTCTCTGCAGCAGTGAGTGCCACCCGACAAAAAACCCCCCTCCTTTTTATACCATCTGTGCCCGTTGCATTTTCTTTTCTTTAGTTTAGTTTAGTTTAGGTTCGTGTCATTTAGCCTACCTTGCAGTGCCCCCCCCACACACGCATTCCTTTTTAGGTTGCGTCTGGGGGGGTATCGGTTTTTTCGAAGCAAAGCAAACCATCTCCAAAAAAAAAACAACAAAAAAAAAGGCAGGGAAAACGGTGCAAACATATCCGGACGCGTCGCGTCGCGGCAAGCCCAACACAACCCTCAAGCGCGAATGTGCCTGCTTCCGCGCGCACCTCCCTGGCTACTTCCCGACCAGTAACTTACTGGCACAGCAGCGCCACGTCGTCAATGTACGCCGGTGCATCCTCGTCCGCCGACAGCTCCATCTGGCTGATGGCGTCCAGCCCACGCGGCAGGTCCCCGCCGCCGACGTACCTCCTGTCCACGTACACCTGGAACTGCGCACTCGCCCAGTCGAACTTCACCGCGAGCCACTGGAAGGTGTTGGTGCGCACCGTGGCGCTGGCGGTCGCCGTCCACCCGCTCCACGACGTCGTGCTGCGGGTGTTGAAGTACACCCGCCCGTTCGCGGCGTGCACCAGGTACAGCACCGCTCCCGACGACGCCTCCAGCCGCACCCCGACCTGCGTGTTGTACGACGGGACCCGCACGTACGCGCTGAACAGGGCCGGCTGCAGCGGGCCCAGGGAGTACGCGATGGACTGGCCCGCCTGGGTGAACATCAGCGACCCGGCACCCGACCTGCGCGTCTGCCTGCTGATCGCCACCCCGTACGCCCCGTTCCCGACCTCTGCGTCCGAGTCGAAGCCGAGGGTCACGGTGCGCGCGCACGCGCTGCTCCCGGTCGACGGGCCCGGGCCCGGCGCAGGCGCAGGCGGCGTCGGGGTGCTCGGGCGCGTGGGCGGGGCCGTGGGGGTCGTGGGCGCGGGGCCCGTCGCAGTCCCTTCCACACGCACCTGCACGGAGCACGTCGACGACGACCCGTCCGACCCGGTGAACGTGGCCGCCACCACGTACGTCCGCCCGCTCATGTCGCGCGTCGGGGTGATGCGCGTCTTCACGACCCCCATGTCGCGCAGCGTCGCCCCAGAACCCGCGCTGCGCTGCACGGCGGACGACGGCACAGTCGTCTCCCCGAACGTCACCTGCACCGACCGCGACGGGTCGTACACAACGCTGAAGTCGACATCCCACGCCGACCCCACTGCCAGCGTCGGGATCTGCTGCGTCGTCACCGACGCCATGCACCGCGGGGCGCTGAAGGTCGCAGAGCACTTGTTGTACAGGAACTCAATTGCTGCCACATCCCCTGAGCTCAGCCCGTTCCGCTGCCCGATCGACCGCGGCGCCACAATGGTCGGGCGGTACCCGGTCGCGAACCCGTTTGGCCCGTAGTGCATGATCGACCCGTAGTCGTACTCCCCGAGGTCGTGCCCCGCCGAGTTTTTCTCGAAGTTGTTCTCCATCCCGCGCTGCACCTGCGAGAAGTCGACCCGCACAAAGCTGTCACGGTCCTTGCGCGACTGTTCGTGGGAAAGGCCAAGCGAGTGGCCCACCTCATGAATGGCTGCACCTGTCCCGCATCCGCTCGCCAGCGTGATCTGGTTCACCCCGTAGCGCGTCTGCCCCACGGGGGAGCTGCACCCGCCGCCCGACACAAACCGCAGGTACGGCCGCGGGCAGCCCGAGTCCGACTGGCACTGCTGGAACCGGAAGCACGTCCGCCCCTCCCAGTGCCGCACCGCAGCCGCCACCCTGCTGTCCGAGTACCCGAGGGACGAGTCGATCACGTAGTGCACCGTCTCCCCGCGCGGGAACAGCTGCGACGAGCTTGTCAGCGGCGACGCCCCGAGGATCGCGCCCGACCGCGTGCCCGTCTCCGCACCCACCTGCGGCGCCTTCTCCTTGTCCTTGTCCCCGTAGCGCGGCACCTGCACGTCCCCGATCAGATCGAACTCGTACTCCCAGTCGGGCTTCTGCTGCGGCTTGTCTTCTCCGGGGCGCGTCGCGGGATTGTCCCCCGTCTTCCCCGGCTTCCCCTTCCCGTAGCGCGGCACCTGCACGTCCCCGATCAGGTCGAACTCGTACTCCCAGTCAGGCTTCTTCTGCTGCTGCTTCCCGCCCACAGTGGTGTCAACAGCCACCACCGCAGCTGCCGTGTGCAGCAGCACCACCGCCCCCACCGCCATGACACCCCTCATCGTGTGTTGGATGGTCGTTGTTGCTGCGGCCGTGCCTTCTCGGGGTCTGTGCACAAGCAGGGCTTGCGTGTGTGTGTGTATTCTGAGCTGAATCTGTGAGTGTGCGGGTGGGCGAGTTGGTGGGCGGTGCTTAGAATCCCAACACTGCAAATCTTGCAAGAAGCAACCATCCCATAACTGGCAGGCACGGGCGAGGGTGGGAGGGGAGGGGGTGCGAGATGCCGTCGATCACAGCCAGGACTCCAGACCTGCCTGTCCCCTGGAACTCGCCTTCTGTGTCGGAGCTACTTGAAGCGAAGTCTCCGCGGGACCGCTGTGAACACACTTCTACCACCCTGGGAGACAGCAGACCCAGATGTGACTGTGGAGAACCTGTGAACACATCCCAGAGACCGCGCGCGGAACGCGTGTTTCGATCCGAAGCTCACGAAGCAACGGCTCTGTTCTTCCCCCTCCCTGCAAATACCGCGTCAACCACTCGCTCAAACCGGTCCCATTCTGACTTCGGTTGGGACCAATGTCGACCGCATTTCTGTGACTGATTCTTGTAGCCTCCGAGTGACAGGATGCAGGTACACGACGTTGTCCACAAAGGGAAACTCCGCGCAGCCTGCTCCGGCTATTGCTTCTGTTCCCACACCTCGTTCCCTTTCAGTTGACACATCCACCATTCCTGCTCCTCTGTCACAGCACGACGGCGACGGAGAGGCTGCGCTGGGGCATCGGGTTTGTGTTTGTGTTCAGCAAACTCCCACACGCATGCCTCTCCAGCCAGAAAGGCACGTCAGACGTACAACAGCATTTGAAAATATTTTTGAACGGTTTGGAAAGATGGGCACGGGTTCGTGGGCGCGGTTTGGCAAGTTCAAATCATTATCTTTATCGTCGTATGATTCCTTCGGGGAAAATATAGGCAGAAGTACAAAACCTGAACGCGGGTGCTGAATTGCGCAAACGAGGAAAGAAAGGCTTCATTCATTCTTTGGTGATGTGTTTCATACGAAACCCCAGGAGAGACGATTTACGTGCCTGAGGGGTACCTACGGAACTGTGAGGGGGGGGGGGCTTAAGAACGTTCAGAAGGAATTGCAGTGAGCGTTGAGACTTTGAGTGGAGAGGAACGACACGGACCATCCCCCGCTGTCGTGTCTTCGTGGTGGGGGAGGGCCCCTCTGGACCGATCGCAGCCCACCCCCACACACATCCCGACTTCGCGTGTCCTCTTCTTGAAATTCCCCATTCTCATGGAGGGTACCTCGGCTTGTGAATTTCCTGGCAACCTGCCGGAGCAATGTATCAAAGCACCCACACCCACGTCCGTATCGAGACGTGACCTCTGTTTGGTGCATACCACATGTGACTCATGGAGGAGGAGTGCATAACTTCTCGAAGGAGTGCATAACTTAGGCCGACCACCCGACCCCTGCCGATGCGATATTCACAGCTACATAAACCACGACGAAAAGGCAGCCCCTATGCCAAGCCCAACGGGGCGTGGGTGGAGCACCTTCCTTCCGTCTGCCTACTGCCCACGCTAACCACAAGCTGTCTGCCTGTGTTGCAAATCCTGCACCCCTGCAGGATTCAGGAGTGTCGGGCCTTCGTTTTTTTTATCATATTTGCTGAACCCGTTCTGTTCCGGGAATGCTTCAGTTTTCTTTCGATCGGTTTATTTCTGTTTCGTTCGGGAGTGAGCTTTTCTGGGGGGGGGGGGGGGGGGTAGAGGAGGTGGAGGTGGGGGGTTAGCCTGCGCTGCACGAGAGAGTCCCCGGAGAGTCACCCGCTTCCCCCCCCCCCCAACCCCACCCCTCTCGTTCCCCGCAGCGGGTATCGCATAGTAGTTAAGACCAACACGGCACATCATATCATGCAGGGAGAGAGCTTCGCTGGACAAATGGAGGACAAAAAAAGAGTGAGCCCTGCTCACAATTCAGATGCTCGATGTCGCGACCAGGCTCTCCACATGTTCTTCTGCCTTACGCCAGCCAAGCCTGGTGGCACAAGGGTGGCGCCAGGCGGCCTACCGCGAGCCACTCGTGGCTGCGGGTTTTGAAACAGGGTCGAGGGACGCAAAAAAGATGTGCTTTGAATTCTTGTTGGAGCAGTGAAGCACAGCCCCACAACAGAGCTGAGCTGACAGCTGCACTGTTTTCTTTTAATTGAAGCCGGGCGTTGTATTTTTGGGGGGCAGATGGTTTTCTGGCACCGTCCCCACGACCGCCCGGAAAACCCCCCTGCGGTCTCGCAGGGCTGCAAGGCTGAATATAAACGGGATCCTGCCTTGATGCCCTTTGTTGCTGAAGAAGCCGATTGACGTTCCGCTCCGTTCCCTTTGCGTTCCATCAGGACGATTCACTTCGTACTTCTCATTTGGTGCGCCCAACACTGCCACCAAAGTGGAGGGTATGCCGCCAGTGTTTACAGGAACACTAGAGGGCAGGGGGGTGGCAGTGAAGGAGAGCAACGTACGGCAGAAGGGTAAGGCACAGAAGAGCCTAGCCCTCCCTTCAATCACACACAACGGCCCGCCCCCGTTCTGCCTCTGCTGATGCGATTTTCCAATCTGTTGTTGCTGTGGGCTTGGCGTTCCACAACAAACACCCACAAAACAAAAAAAATCGCCTTTTCTTTGCCGGATGACGGGTACAGCGTATGGGCAGTACACAGCTGGATGTCACTTCCCGAACGAATTGTTCGTGCGCGTAAAAAGCAACAACTAGGCTTCGATATGTGCAAACCCCTGGAGGGGCTACGCCCAATGTTCCAAAAACTGCTTCTGTTGGGGCGGGCGGGGCTCGGGGGGATCGGGTGGGGAGGGTAGGGTAGGGTGCGGGGTATCCCCGCACCCCGAGTGAAATAACAATGTGAGCCCCATGAGTCTTTGACACACCACGCGGGGTGCCCGACACACTCCACACACCCGCACACCCACCGTCCAACTTGCCTCTGCTGCACGGCCGCGGTTGCTTTCTTCACACCGAATAACCTCCGCTGACGCATTCCGCTTTCGACAAGGGCGCCTCTCAGTGTTCTCGCGACCGGAGGAGTCGGAGGAGTTCCTCAAAAAAAATAAAAAAAATCTGACGCCGGAGGAGTGGAGGAGTGGAGGAGCTCCTCCGGGGAAAAAAATATTTGGGACCTGGCTGCGGAGGAGCCCTTTACAGCAGTCCTGAAACCGTTTACCGCACCGTATATTGCTCTCATGACGAAAGAGCAACACCAACCGCATGTGACTCTCCACTTTGCTTCGACTGCGGAGCGTACTCGGGGACCAGGCTAACACATGTTCACTACCGTGGCCTCCGGCGGCTGGGGGGCTCTGCCCCCCAGACCCCCCTGTGTGACATGCATCCCATCGCCAAGTCCTTGTATGCGATCATGACACCTCGGGAAAGAGGTGTCATCTAGGAACGGAACGCTTCAGCATCCTCCTTCTGGCCAACTCAGACGGAAGCTGTTGCGTCGCATTGCATGCGTGTCGCGTCGCATGTGTGTGACTGTCGTTCGCACCCGGCCGCTCAGGATCGTGGTCTCGCGCGCCGAAGGCGCGCGAGAAAAATTTTCAGGGTGGAAAAAAATTTTCCAGGTCCAAAAAAACGCAAAGAAAAACTCCTCCGCACTTTCTGAAAATCCCAAAAGTCGCGAGAACACTGGCGCCTCTGGCAAAAAAATAAAATGGGCTGGGTCTGGGCATGTGACATCTTGTGGATCGATCTATGGATCGATTGTTTTCGTTGCTCCAGCAGCACCACCAAGCCTCTGCTGGATGCGTGTGACGGGGTACGGCTTCCTGAGGAGGGCCTGGACCCTGGATCCCAAATTGTGTGTGTGTGTGTGATATGCATTGGGCAAAGCACCAACAGAGCCAACAGCGCCGCCTGCACTCCAAAACACCCAACGGCTCAGGCTGTGGCTGCATTTTTTTGCTGGATATTTACTTGTGTGCGTGATGAAGGAAAGCGTGTGACTTTTTGTTGAAGAACCTCTCAGAAAAAAATCGATTCGCAAAATACAAAAGGTGAAAGAGACTAGAAGAGAAGAGAAGAGAAGAGATGACAAGAAACAGTCGGGAATCATCAGGTGGAGAAGGCGGTATGGGTGCGAGGGGAGGTATATGTGTGGACAATCGATACAAGACTAACGCAACAGACACTCACAATATAGGAGGATACAGAGAAGGAGGAGAGAGTCCTAGCTACCGGCTAACTCTCGGCAAGATTTTCGGCGCTTTCCACCTATAAAATAGGGGGAAATGTGCCAAAAAGGCACTGTTTTTCGGCACCCAGACAAGACCTCCCTTGAGGTTCATTCATCATGCGAGACAGACTGAGAGAGAGAGAGAGGTTTGTTTTGCGATGTTGCTCTGCGAGGCGAATAGTGATGCATCCTGCAGCAGATGAAGCGCCAGAAAGGCGGTATCACCGTGCTGCTGACACCGCCTTGTTGCGCCTTGGCACGCATATGTCAGTGACAGACAAAATTAGATATCCTTTCGCGGCGTATTGTCTTTTTTGCACAAGAGTGAGAGAGAGCGGGAGATAGAAAGAGAGAGAGAGAGGACGGAGGAGACTACCACTGCACTGGAGAGGGCGTTTCTGGTGGCTTGGGAGATATCCGGTACACCTCAAAGCTGACCACTCACCACTGGAAGGCTTACCGGATGAAACCGTAACACTCCACGCTGCACGGAGGGGCTTCCCAACCTTCAGAATTTCAGGAATTCTCAGGGGAAACCCCCCCCCCTCCCCTGGCCCGGCTGGCTGGGAGAGGTTTGGGTTGAAAGAACTCTCAATGGCGTGGCGCCGTCAAAACCCATCACTTTCGCTGCAAAATCCGGTCGGTTGGAACACCCCCTCCTCCCCAGCCTGCTACTGAACTTTCCTCCAGTATACTTCCAAGTGTGTAGGTATGGCCAGGGCGCGTATTGTGTTGTTGCTGTTTACTCTTCCCACCCACTCACCCACCACCCGCCGTGGCGACAGGGCAGGCACCAATCGCCCTGGAGTGGAACGAACTGCTAATGCCACCGTGTGCCCCACGCCCCATTGCGGTTTCTCCCCGTCTCAGATTGGCTTTTGGATCAGAGCAGATAAGTAGATAGAGCACTTCAGGACAAAACTGTTGTTTAGGCAAAACAGTCAACTTCGGTTCTAAGGTATGTTTCCCAGCGCATGCACCACGAACATCGCGGGGGGAAAATATGCCCCCCGGATCTTCAAAGGCTCGAAGGGTTAATGCGTTGGTGTAAGGGAGGGGGGCACGAGCACCAATCGATACGCCCTCACATCTCGCCCGGCGTGCACAGCACACAGTATGCGGGCGGGATCGCCATAAGGCACGCAAAGGCAGATCGCTGGCTGTCTGAGGGCTGGCTAAGCCCTGCTAATTCTGGAAAGTGGCGAGGGATGGTACCTTTTCCCTGTTCCCGGGGAGGGTTTGGCTGAAAGGCCGGGTATTTTTTAATGATTTTCCGGCATTCTCAAGAGAGAGAGAGAGAAAGAGAAGCGCCACGAAACTCCAGCAATTATTCCAGGCAGAAATCTCCCACCCGGCACAATACACTCACCCCTGTTCGTTCGAGGTTTTATCTTTTGCTTTTGTTGTATCGCCAGGTTTTTGGCGCACAAAC
Organism: Rhynchopus euleeides; assembly: GCA_963210315.1. Lineage (NCBI taxonomy): Eukaryota > Euglenozoa > Diplonemea > Diplonemida > Diplonemidae > Rhynchopus > Rhynchopus euleeides. Next base: position 1,789,857 of record OY723309.1, on the reverse strand, counting down.
AACGCATTATCCTTGTTTCTGATTCAATTTTGAAATGGCGCCCCCCCAACACACACAGGTGAAGTGCCGTGAAGTGACCATATTATGGCAGTGTGTGGGGGCTTCGTTCAGAAATGCAGAAGATTGAGGCGCCTCACAAAGCCAAGCAGCAAACCTGACAACACAGCGGCACGGAGCAAAGGCTCCACAGAGCAGGGCTGGGCATCGAAGGCCCAAACACCCCTCTGCTCTCTTTGACACAACACCGCATCACTCCCCCACAGACTCAGGCGATGTGGGATGGGCCACTCACAGCTGGGCAGTGCACCAGGCGCATGAAGGGGAATCCGCGCGCGCGTCACACACAGTCAGCAGTGCAGAACTCACTGGGCACCTTGTGCTGTATGGAGTCCTCCCCGCTGCCACCGCATATATTCAGATTTTGTTTAGCGGAGTAGGGCCACCGCCGAGCGAGCTCCGGCGATGCCCCCCCCCCTAGGGCGGGTCGAAAGCCTGTCCCAAAATGGGGTTTTTCGACATAGCAGCCGCGGCCCTCTATTTGACCTTCTGACCCCCCAGAACCCACCATACCCCGGTTTTTGGGCCCTAGGAGTCCGATTTTCGGGCTCCCGAGCCCCGGAAAGTCGATTTTTGATGATGTCAAAATTTTGTTCCCTATACTGCACCTCAGGGTCACGCACGGGTTCGCCAGTCTACTATCAGCCCATGTGCAGGCCCACTTTCTCGACCTCCTCCACCCCTTCCTCCCCTGCGTCCTCAAGACCCTCCATAGGTGCCAATCCTGCATCTTTCGACCCTCTTCCCACTCCAGCGTCGCACCAAACTGTTGAATGCGGGCAGCCACCATCTCCTTCTGTATACACTGCCAGATCATGCAAAGATGCATACTGATGCAGAGTGGGAACCGTCATCAACTTGCACAGTGTGCGGTGCTTGGCTGCAAGGGACAGGCGGCACAACTGGCCACTGCTCCGACACTGAGATGCTGGTCTGGCCAACGAACTCTTTGTAAGTTGAAAGGTCTCCTCTGTCGGGAGGGGGGTTTGCGAACCAACCCTCACGACTTGCTCATGGCTTGCTGAGCAGGGCGTGCAATGACTTTCTGATTATTCAGGACGTGCATTCGAAGCCCGCGCACTTCTTCTGTGAAATGGTTGTTGCGAGAGTTGCACTGTGTGATTCCTTGATCCCCTTCCTCGCCTCAGCGTACGGAGGACGCTTGAATGTCCCGAGCATATCCTTCGCAGCGTCTTTAGCCAGTTCCGCGCACTCGTCATTTACATAAGGCGCGTGCAGCATAAATACCCGGACACTGTTCTGAGACCAGGTCCCACAGGACCCTGGTCTTGAGCGCCAGAAGAGAACCTTGATGATAAGCTCGGGCTCTGCGTTGCAGCTGGGTACTCGCTGCGCTCTTCCACCTCCCTTGACTGTCTGCATCCACAGGAGAAATGCTTCGCAGATAACGGCAGCAGTGGCAAGTGTTTAGTCGGGACAGTTCACCTGCCTTGCATTCTAAGAGAGCATTCTCATGAGGGCATCAACACTAATGCATCACTGTCGGCTATGATGACATCCTCCCTGTTCCTGGCAGCTCCGAGTTCAATAGCAGGCCACCCAACGACTGTGTCAGATGGCAGTATTCGATGGCATCTTCTCACTGTCCGAATCGTTGGGATACGACGTTGTTTGTGGCGCGGATGAGCGGTTGCATCAGAAAATCACAGCCGCAGGATGGTGTGCGCTCGGACGTCCCAGGATGAGAGTGTTTTACTATCTGCCCGTGGCAGGCGTCCGTGCCATGACCCGGAGGTGCAGTATAGGGAACGGAAAAATTGACATCATCAAAAATCGACTTTCCGGGGCTCGGGAGCCCGAAAATCGGACTCCTAGGGCCCAAAAACCGGGGTATGGTGGGTTCTGGGGGGTCAGAAGGTCAAATAGAGGGCCGCGGCTGCTATGTCGAAAAACACCATTTTGGGACAAAAAAACGGGGCTTTCGACCCCCCTACCCCCCCCCCCACCCTTCACACAACGGGTGGAGGGGTGTGGGGAGGGCCGGCAAAGCGAGATGTGATATAGTCAGGTGGTCGGGGTGGGGGTGGGGGTGGTGGTGGTGGTGGGTGCTTCTGAAGAATATTCCGAACTAATTAGGCCTCCCCCCTGCAGAAGGCCATGCATGTCTCTCGAAGTATAAGGAAGACGCACGAATCATGGGGCAGGGGGGGGGGGGGGTGGAGTCCCTCTTCACTCCATCAAAAAGCACCACCTCACCCGAAGCAAATAAAGAAACACGCGTGGCTCACCTCCGAAAAATAATATGAGGGGCTTCAGTAATGTTGCTGCTGCGCCACCTTCTGCTGCCACACTAGAGTGAGTCACTTCAGCGCAGCGCCGTGACGACAAACCGCTTCCCTCCTGCCGAAGACAACCCGTTCCCATTGGCTGGAGAAAACAAAAAAGGAAAAAACAACCTGCCTGCCGCCCGCTGAATCGTATCGCGAAACAGCAAGCCGTAACAAAATCATTGCAAACCAACCGCTGCCTCCGATCGATTCTGATGGAAGTGGAGCGGGAGGCGAGTGTGCCCTTCTTCCACCCACACGCACACCCATGCACCTGCGTATCCACAGCAACATACATCGCACGCACCCACTATATTCGCTTGAACAAGCGAGGGTGTCGGGGGGGGGCAAAACCCCCAGTGGGCGGGTTGAGACAAAGAAGGGGGAGGTGGGGCGGGGCGGGGATACGGTGTTGGCAGGCCGTGGGTTGTTTGTGGTCTGTTGCAAAACACCAAATAAAATATAGCGGGATTGGGGGGGGGGGCGAACTATATATCCCTTGCATCATTTGGAGATCCCCGCGTAGTAAGCTAAGAAGAGTCACGTTGGAGAGGGGGAAAAAGAAGAAGGGCGAAGGGCGAAGGGAGGGGCACGGGCACAAGGGAACACCCAAAGGGGAAAATAAACATATGAAATGCCGTGTCATGTTGTTTGTGCGCCACCTGTGTGTGTATGCGTGTCCCAGACGTGCGCTGACAGCAATATTTTCTTGCCCTGCCCTGGGGCAGGTTATAGCAAAAATAAACCCACAACAAACACTCCCGCAAGCAAAGGTGTAATCCCCACCCCCCCCCTCTGAGTTGATACTCTCCTCTGAAGGCGAGGAACAGCTCTGGCTGAACTCAGGGGCGCCGCCTGGAGCAGAAGCCAGTTGGGGATTGAGGGGCGAGCTTTCTGCTCTGAATATCCTGGAGTGGGCTTTTTTTTGAAACCCCACCACGCACCGCCACGGTTGCCAGGGAATCCCATTCGGGGTTGAAAAGAGCGATGCCACGCACAACACACGCGCGCCCCACCCCCCCCCCCCCCCGATTCGTTAACGGTTTTTGCCCCACCCCCCCACCCCTCAGATGAGGTACAGCACAGCCAGAACGGCAAACATCACCGCAAGGGGCACCAGAACCGCGATGGCAACAAGCAGAGTGATGGACAGCGTGCTCCTCCTCTTCAGCACCTCCGCCCCGTCGGACTGCACGGGGCACAGGTCGGTGGGGCACCTCCCCGCGTTGTCGGAGATGTGCAGGTCCGCGCCCCACTCTATCAGAAGCTCTATGGGGGTCTGCCAGCCCGCCTTGGCAGCGGCGTGCAGAGGGGTCCTCCCGTTGATATCCTTCGCATTCACATCGGCACCCCAGTCTTTGAGGAGGCACATCGCCCCGACGGAATGCTGGGCGCAGGCGATGTGCATCAAGCTCCTCTTCTCGGAGTCGGTAACCTCATGATCGGCACCCCACTCGCGGAGGGTTCGCATCGCTGCTGTGTTGTCGTCGCACACTGCGAAGTGCATCGGGGTCCACCCGTTGTTGTCAACCAGATCCACGCTGGCGTTCCACTCGCGCAGGACAGACATGCCGGAGGTGCGCTGCGAATCCACTGCGAGGTGCATCGGGGTGGCGCCAGACGCATCCCTGCAGTCGGGGCTGACACCCCACTCCAGCAGCAGCCGCAGCGCCTCCGTGTTCTCCGACACCACCGCGAGATGGGCGTACGTCTCGCGGTTCTCCAGGCGCAGCTCCACACCCCACTCCTTCAGATACCGCATCGCCTCCTCACTCCCCTCCCGCACCGCGTCGTGCATTGCAGTGTTCCCCCTGTGGTCCGCAGCCCCGCTGTGCGCGCCATGCTCCCTCAGCAGGCGGAGCGCATCCACGTCGTTGTTTGCCGCTGCAAAATGGATGGGGCGATACCCAGTCCCGGGGTCAACCATGCTGACCGACTGACTCGCCACAGAAGACTCCATCGGGACAACATACACGTTGCTGTTCACATCCATCCCGTGGGTCCGCCGCTGCGCCGCAGGAGATGCCGGAGAATGCGGCGGGGAAACCTCCGCCACTCTAGGGGAGAGGGTCGCCCCGTCCCCCTCGCTGCCCAACGGGTTGGACCGGAGGGACGTCTCCGCTGCGTTGAGGTGGGGGTGCAGCGCGGGGCGTGGGGTGCGCAGCCCGATCTGGGGGTACTCCTTGCAGTTGGGGTCTGCCCCTGCCTCGAGAAGGAGGCGCATCATCTCGAGGGAGACCCGCCTGCCCGAGGGGGAGGAGAAGGTGTCCCCGGAGGATTTGCAGAGGTCGATGAGCTTGCGCTCCAACCCCTCCGGGGTGTCGATGAGGTTGAATTCGTCGCGGAGCCTCTGCCGTGCCCTGCCGCGGGGGCCGATGCCTATCTCGAAGACGTCCCCCAGCTCCACACCCAGGTGGGCCAGGGTCTCGTCGTCATCGCTGAGGACCTCCCCGTGGAGGAGGACATCAAACCCCCCAGGCCTGTCGTCCACCATCCGCACCTTCCCGATCAGCTTCCGGAGGTCCCCGAGAGTGGCATCCCCAGAGGGAAACAGGTATGAGTCCTCATGGAGGTGGCGCACCACCACCCCGATGTGCTCGCTGAAGGCAGGTGTCGGGGGGCATGCTGCCTGGTCCGACTCTGCCAAGGAGAGCCCGAGGAGGCTCGGTGGTGACGCGGGTAACCCTCTGGGGGAGCAGTCGAGGGATCCGTCTGCCGTGCAGATCCGGAGGTCCAGCGCAGGGGGGGGCATGGTGGGTGGGTGGGTGGTGGTGGGAATATGTCAAAAACAAAGATGCAACAACCACCCAGGGTACAAAACCTGATGAAGGTGGTGTCGTGTGACTGTGCTCTGCCTCTCTCTCCGCTGCAAATTCCCAACGTAAACTCAGATGGTGGTGGTGGTGGTGGTGGTGGTGGGGCTGAGTATAATACCCTCCCCCCTCTCCCCCCACGCCCTTCTCCTCTCAGAGCTTAAAACAACTCAACTGTGTGTGTTCTGTGATGCCCTCTAGTGTTTCTTGGGGGTGGGGGGTGGGGGGGGAGGGGGGGAGGGCTGGGACACACAACGTGCGTTATGTGTGTCGTGTGTCTGTGTCGCCTGTGGGAGGGGGTGTTTGGAGGGCCGTGTGATACAGCCATGTCATGATATCAGACATAAGGCAGCAGTGTATGAGGGGGGAACACTGCCCACGCATTCTGGCTTCTGAGCCAAAGGGAAGCCGGTGTGACAATAAGCTGGAGTTCCTTCAGGAGGGAGTGATTGACCTCGGGGGGGCATGGGCGACATGGCCCGAGCCCTCGGGCTTGCGTACAAAAGGAAGTACGTCATGCTGGAACCGCGAAAGGATCTGGAGGAACTCTGCAAGAAGAGAGTCCAAATATACGAAGAGAAGAGTATTGCAGTGGGCATACCGTTTGATGCGGCGTTCATGCATGATCTTACAAAGTACATGAAGGAACGTCACAAGACTGCTGACAGCAGATCCCCCCAAAAAAAGCTGCTTGACACGGCAGTCAAAAGACGCGTTTACTATCGTGTGCTCCGATGCGCACATTGCAAGAGACACAATTCTTGTGTGGACGAGTTACCTGTCCAGGAAAGCCACAGAAGGCACCGTGCTTCTGTCAATGCACAGCGGTATATACCGCGCATTCCACATGCAGTGGGGAGATATCGGACGGGGCGGGGTGGGGGGCAGCGGCGGGGGCACATGTGCACTATCTGCAGAGCACATCAATCATACGCACAGGACAGCTCGCCGCCAGCTGAAGCTTGACTGGCGGTCGGGCTGTTGTCGGCATTTCCCTTCCAACCCTTGCTTGGATCCCTTGCAAGCAAGCCAAGGGTGAAAAAGAGGTCCGGGGGTTGTTTCTGGGCACGAGCGGCAGTGTGGTGTGGCCCCTATGAAGAATAGGCGTTGCTGTGAAAAAGTGATTTTGTGTTGCTCTCTCAAAACACCTTTCGGAGCATCGCAGACCTGCTACTGCCTGGCTCTTCCGCGTGCTGCATGTAGACACGCGCACACGCACCCACTGACTCTTTCACTGTGACAAGCAAGCTTCTTGTTTGGGCAAAAAAATATTGGCACTTCCAGTTCTTCATCCCGTTCTCTACCGCACGTTGTTCATCTATCTGATGTGTTGCCATCTCCACACACACACACACCGACAACCCCCTTTGGCTCATGGAGGGGTGGGGGCGGTGGTGTGGAGAGCGCGGCTGGCAGAACAGAACGGCACTTTCCGCACGCAAAGGTCACGCAGATAACGCCAACAAGATGAGAGGGGAACGGACGCACAGTGGACCCTTCGCCCACGACCCCACCCCACCGGGTTGTGGAGCGATGCTGTGCGGTGTAACAGGGGGAGCGACTCGAGGTGCAAAAACAGAATGGATACTTTTTTTGCAGCTGTTTTTTTTGAATTGATCACGCACGGTGCCTAACCCCCATATATAATTATTATATTATTACACGGTGCCTAAATATTGTTGATTTTTGGTGTCAACAATCCCAGGTCCGTCGGGGCCGTCCGGGCTACTGCCCAGACCCGTTGACACCGGGGACCACACACACACGTGATTTTTTTATATTAGTGTAGACACACACCGTGCACTTGCTCTTGATGTGATCTCCACACACACACCACGCACCACGCACGCACCACCACCCACATCCCCGCGATTTTTCCTACTGTTTTCAACACCTCTCTATTCCTAGCGCTAAGCGAAGCTAAGCTCGGGCGGGGCGGGGGAGTGAGGACTGGTGTGGGGCGAGAACATAGGTAATAAAAGTATATTCCGCTCCCCCACACCGGGCGGGGCAGCACTGGCCACAATCTGTGAGAAGGGCCGGATCAGCGCCGAATCCAACAGCCCACTTCCGCAACGCAGGAGTAAACTCGGCGCGCAAAAAACATAAGTATGTGGCGGAGGCTTCAGCTCTGTGCCAAAGACTATATCAGCGAGAGACACGAGGGCAGGCCGCAAAAAAAGAAAAACTCGGAAACCCTGCAGGCTCACATCTTTTTAGGCACTTCGTTAGAGCGCAATTCACCCAAAACGTTTGGGCAAACAGGGAGCCGCCCTCTCGCTCAGAAGTGCACATAATATAATATGAGCCCGCCCCACAAAACAGGGTGTCGCAGGGCGCCCTGCTTTGTGGATCTTATTTCATAAGAATGGGCGAAATGCATCGCTTCGCGAAGGCACTCACAGGGGCAGGGGGGTAGCGGGGTGGAGGGGGCAGGAGGAAGGTCAGCACAGACTACAGAAGGCCTGCCAAGCGCTCGTCCTCATGGGTTTGAGCCAAGCAGGTCCGCATCACAGTTTTGCTTTGTTTTGTTGTTCGAATTCTTTGTTTGGCATCTTGCAGTGCGGCCACAGCCCGTTAGAGCTGCTAGCTGCGTGCTGTGTTCGTTTTAGTTGCATTCTTGGGGTATACCCTATTTCGGAGGGGGTTTGATTTCGGAGGGGGGGAGGGGGGGATGTGAGGGGAGGAGTGTGTGTAACTTTTTCCGGAATTTTCAGGGATTTTTGGAAAAAACCTCCCGCCCACCCTCTCTGGAGAAAGAGCAACGGGGGCATGAACTCGCAGCGTGCCTCGTGATAGAATCCCGGCTATCTCGATCAACACTATCGAATCCCGCAGTTTTTTGAACCACCCCCCGGAGAGCTGAAGGCCCCACTGCCCTGGGCCGTTTGAGGCATGCCGCAACATGCATGGTAATGATTGGGCAGGCGGGGGGAGGGGGGGGAGGACAGATGGCGTCGCTCTGTATCAACCTGTGCCAGTGTGGGGCCTCCATTGTGAGGGATTCTCTTCTGCACATTGGAGTGAAGCCTGTGATTTACAGCCCAGGACAGGGGTGTGTGGCATTAAGGTTCGCATGAATTTCTGAGGGTGTCTCCAGGGTGTATTTGCATATTCTTTTCTGGGGCACATGATGTGCCACGCAGTTTCCTGCGTAGGACAGCCCCCACGCACTCAAAACATGTTGGGGAATAAACAAGCAGAATGAGGAAAGAGGCCGGCGTGTGCCTCCCACACACGTGCAAAACTGGGTTGTGCACGTCCCTGTGGGGAAGGCCACCGGTTCTGTGACTTCTGAGCAGCATAACCCCAATAACAACAATGCAGTATGCATGTACTCATCTTGGATCAGAGCAGGTATTTTTCCTTTCTGTGTGGATAGACGCAGACAATGGTGTGTTCTGATTCGTGAGCACGGGCGAGAAGAATATGACGAGCGGCTGTCGGGGATACAGACTTTTGGTTGGTTTGCACCTAGGGTACCCCGAGAGAATGTCACCCCCCAAGCGGAGGCCGAGGGGAGGTGACATTCTTCAACGGTTGCCCTGTCTAGCGGCTGGGAAGAAGGCCACCCCCCCTCGCCCTGGCCCTCGAGGGGGGTGACATTCTCTCGGGGTACCCTAGGTATCGGAAAACCTCAATAACTAGGGTTGGTGCGTTGTTCAGACAAAGCAGGATATGTTGGACGGGGAAGGAGCGCACTGGGTATCTTTTATTATCGAGGGTCAACTCCAGCTTGTTGATGTTTCGGATCTCTCTATCCTCAACATCCTTTACCACACACGTAAGGTTGTTCCAACATATTGATAGACATCTTTCGGTATGCACATCCATCAAGATAATACATATATGCATTGGTATGCACCTGATACCTCGTCTGCGATGGGACATATCGAGAAGCCAGGCGGTCCGTGGATTGTCATTAGTTGCCGCCTGGCTCGATCGATATTGAGGACATACAGGTGGCCCATAGAGAAGACTTGTCATCCCTTCGCTGCTCTCTATGGGCGACCTGATCCCATCGCAGTCTCGCTCATACAAGGGAGTAGCGCAGTAGTCATCAGGTGTTGTCAGGGTCGGGATCTGGCCTTGAGACATCCGATCTCCAGCAGACGTAGTCGGCGGTTGGAGTCCAGACCCATGTGTCTCAACGCAGGATGCAGGAGTAGTAGATACCATCCTGCGCTGTGATATCGCACCGATCGCGTAGGTCACATTGTCGGTCTGCGCAGGCTGAGCAGGCTTAGCGGACAGTTGGGACAGCTGATGAACTCACGTAGGGACGATCTGAGAGGTCCGTTCGCCCAGGTGACCGCGTGATTCATGCACCGTTGTCCAGGTCCCGCGCAGTCGTCTCAGAGAGCAGGAAGCCTCCACCGTGGACGAACTGTCAATCGCAGACAACTTCTCCACTTCGCACCAGGTACGGGTGCGATGTTTTCAACAGCTTCTGATCATCATGATGTAGTGGCGGTAATTCGTATTGTATCGCTACTCGGCTTCTTGCGCCTGGGCCTTCGCAGACAGCAGGGCGCGTACGGATGGCGGAGTTCACACCGGACGCAGGGTTGACGAAGGCCACCATGGAGGCATCTCCAGTGATTTTCACTTCATAGCCTATGCAGGCCTGCATGAGACAGCGGATCGTGTGGGTTGACATGGTACGCTTCACGCCTCTCATGTCAGCATTGAGGAGCGCACATCGGTGAATACACTCGTCACATCACCCAGCTTTGTATCGGGGGCCACGACGCGGGCAGATTCGGCGTGAACGCAGGCATCACCAGCTGTTTTGCGAGGTCCCTCTTAAGCTGAATGTGTTTGACACGGTGACGAAGGGGTCAACACACGTAGTCCGTTTCGAGTCCTTCAAGACAAGGCCCCCGGGTGCTGCGATGCGGAGTATCTGCTCGTCTGTTGTCTATCCTCATCACCTCCGTGCACCTGAGGGTTCCTTGCAGAAGCTCGGTATACAGCGGATCCAAATTGCTGCGCAGTGGCTTGGTGTCGAGCATGTCGCTAGGCCTGCCATGCCTCTCCCGGCGGGTGCTTCCTTACTCATGCGCCGGGTTGACCTGTTCGCTGTCGTCCGCAGCTTCGGGCTTGTCGTGGCCGAGAGTGCACTGCTGGTCGCCGCTGCCTCATTGTGGTGGGAGTATCTAGTGCAGCGGGTGCACTGGCTCAAACCATCAGCGCGAGGATCCGATGTTATACACACAACTGGGGGGGGGGGGGGGGGGGGGGCGTCCATCTCCATGCCCGATCGGGATGAGACATTTGCCGGTATAAGGAAGAGGAACCGGTTGTGCGCGTGAAACAGGTATCCTCATGCCTGATTGCCCGGAGAGTTGCTTCGAGGTCGATGTAGGGACGAGAACATACCTGTCGGGAAATGAGGACGGCACTTCCGCGTATCGGGTACTATCAAAAGGAGGGCGTCGCCTCCGTACTAGATACTCATAATACGGATATCGCGTCCATGCCTAGGAAGCTATCGTAAGAGAGGGGCGTCACATTCACGTCCCTGGTGTTCTCAATAGGACTTCACGTCCGCACCTCGGGCGCTCATATTGCAAAGGATGGACGTCACCTTCGTGTCGTGGGCGCGGTCACAAAAAGGATGGCTTCACCTCCGCGTTCCCGGACGGAGGTCGCCTCCTTGTCTCGGCATCAGAGCAGAAGGAGTCGTCACCGATGGAGGTCACGCATGTCTGGTGCGTGGCTACGATGTATCTGTGCAACTGCGATACCTAGGCTGCTATTCCTCAGGGTCGAAGATCATGCACAAGGATGCGTCGATAGTTGCTTTAGGGAGCTGATCTGGCCGTGGACAGCTTCCGGTCCTGGGCTGCACACGAGGTAGGTGTTGAGGGTCTCCGTGATTTGAGATCCCTTTGTTTGTTGATACGCGGCCTGCTCGACGGGTGTGGTTCCTACGGTATTCTGGTGTCGAGGGGCGTTGCGTTGTGTGCCAGCTCCACATCTGTCGCCTCTGACGCGGGGCAGCAAACCCACCTACTTCGGATCGTCAGCATCCGCAGCGCGCTATGCGCTGCGCCATACGTCGAGGAATGAGCCTCATTGGACCGATCGCTGTCTTTCTCGCCTCGTCTTGTGTGTCGAGCAGGGACGTTTGATCAGTCTACCGTTATCCGTCATCGGCGTACTCCAAGGCGCATCCCAGCACCTTGATATGCGGCATCACGAATCCTCTGCCAGTACCAACTCCCCGTCCTTCTTCAGGTGTGAGGGTGCACATCGAAGTGCGTCGGAGTGAACCTCACGCTCAGCTGGGCATCGAGGCGAGCATCGCCACCCTGTCTCTTCGACGGCCCTCCGTCCCAGAGAATCGCCTCGCGTTGGATCTCCGCAGCCTGCGCGCGGTGCTCTGCACGTCCATACGTTGCGGGTATCTTTCGTGGCGGAGACGCTTCGTGCAACTTCCCTGTGAGGCCTGGGGTTGTTCGACATCCTCGTTCGCCTGGCCGCGAAGGGTTTCTATCTCGGGGTTTACGGTCCTCGTCTAAGGGGTCAGATACAACGGGAGGTTACTGACGCCATGACAGGTCACGCGCCACCGCAGGGCGGCCTTGTGCGAACCCTGGGGTCGGCGTGGATGAGGGCACAGTTGAGCATCCGGCCGCAGCCGAGGGACCACAAAGGGAGGGGGCAATCCCTGCGGATGAAGACGTCGTGAGAGGTCGTGGGAGGTCGTCCGACAGCCGTGCAGAGGTCGGCGCCACCGCGGATGGCCACGCATCTGCGAGATCGGCGGATAAGCGGCGATCGAGAGGGGGTCGAAGGCGTTCTCCTGTAGGGATGAGTTTTCCTCCCTACATGTCAGCACCTCAGCGTCTTTGGGGTTGCGAGGCGTCTGTTGCGTTTGACCTGTCATTCCTTAGTACACGCATGATGTGGCATCCCGTATCCCTTGCGGCGTTCAATCACCATATCGGAGGTGCATCGGCGGGAGTCGTAGATGCCTTAGGCAGCAATTGACGTGTCGTTAAGAGCAGAGGGGTCGCTGCCGGGAACAGCGCGCCGGTGATGCCCGGGTTTACCCTGGCATGATGGTTCCTTTTCGGTCCCCAGAGATGCAGCCACGGGAGGGACACGGCGTGGATCTTCGTCAAGCAGCGCAGACTTCACTGAGCGCCTGCCCGTGATCGCTACTGTCTCAACACGGGGATAGTCTAGGTCAGCACGTGTCTGAAGCCCCAGGCTCATGACGTCTTGGCACAGCCCTATTACTGGTCAGCTGATGGGCGCTTGTGACGAGAGCTTGCTAAAGGCTCCTATCTCACTTGCAGGGTGTGACGGGCATACTGACCGAGCCGATCGGGGGAAAGATTCATCCATGTGACAGGCTGAGAGGGCGCGGTGGTTCGGGTTTCTATACGTGGGTGTCGAAGAGACATCAGCGGTACTGCTAGGAACATCAGAGGTAGTGGGGGAGTCGAAGTGGAGTTGTAGGGGGGCGCAGCAGGGGGTATCCAGGGAGTAGGCTAGCCGTATCGGATGATGAGCTTGAGGTGTGATTCCCGAGACGCCTCCAGCAGGTGGCGGAGGGGTTGGGTAGGTCGCTCTGCGACACAGCACCTGCCATCGACAGCGAGATCGGCGTAGCTCTCCAGGGCGTACATGTCAGGCATACTCATGTGGCCGGGGTAAGGCGTGTTGAGTGGACGCAGCCGGTAGCGACAGGTGGACCCGCGGGCACGGACGCTGTGAGTGGAGAGCCGGACGCGTCCTTCGCTGTGTGCCTGCCATGGCTCCATTCGACGTCGGGGCCAATAACACACCTGCCTGGGTGCTCTGTCAGATAGCCGACTGCGCTGGCATCTCCATACCCCGGGCGTCCGAGTACAATGAGGGTATCTTCTCTCTGACCTGTCGTGTATACCAAGAGGGGAGCGCGTCTGAACCGGTTTACGGGCACGCATACGCCAGGTGGGCGGTACCCGTGGGTATCCGACGATTGTGACAGGTGGTAACATTCGCTAACAGCTTCTCATCTGAAGACTCGGGGCACAGCCGTTGTTTATGGCTCTTGCTCAGGAGACCCCAGATCGCGTACATCCGTACGGAGGTGTGTACTCGGTGCCCCATTATGATAGCACTCAATGATCTGTCCATGTCAGGCGTACTTGGGACATAGGCGGGGGCGGGCGCAGCCTCATCGTCCCCTTGGCGCGTGCACGACCGGGGGGGGGGGGTTCCTTTATACTCCTGCGTGGTGAGCCCCCGAGAGCCGTGCGGGCACCCACACTGCCTGAGGGTTGCCATCTACATCTGTCTACCACATGGGCACGAGGCGATGACACTTCCTGCCTCCAATGCTGCCATGAAAGGGTCTCCCGTCTTCGAATGTTGGACGCCTACATGCAAAGGGAAGTGTCATCTCCGAATACCGAGTAGTCACACACAGGGGGATGCCTCCTCCAGACGCTGAGCGTTCCCATACCCAAGGAGGGCGTTGCTGACGAATGCCGAGCGTTCCCACATGAAGGAGGGGGTGACCCCTCCAGTCGTCGAGCGTTCACATACCAAAGGGGGCCTCTGAACGCCGAGCGGGCTCTTCAAATCTCCTTGTCGCGGAGATCCGTATTCGAGGGAAGGCACCACTTCCTTGTGTCGGGAACAGGATATGTGAGGGCGTCTCCTCATTGTCTCGGGCGTTTGTGCGTCAGGAGGGCGTCACCTCCGTGCCTCGGGAATTATGAGGTGTGAGGCCGTGCCGGGGCCAGTTGCTCCTGTTGACTAGCAGAGCCGGGCGCCTGTTATGGGGCCGGTTGCTCATTACATGCTGACCATCAGAGCCGAGCGCCTGTGAAGGGGCCGGTCGTTCACTACACGGTCGTTAGTAGAGCCGGGCGCCAGCTAAGGGGACGGTTGCTCATCACACGCTGACCAGCAGAGCCGAGCGCCAGTTAAGGGGTCGGTTGCTCGCTACACGGTCATTGGCAGAGCCGAGCGCCAGTTAAGGGGTCGGTTGCTCATCTCACGCTGACCAGCAGAGCCGAGCGCCGGTTAAGGGGTCGGTTGCTCACTACACGGTCATTGGCAGAGCCGAGCGCCAGTTAAGGGGTCGGTTGCTCATCTCACGCTGACCAGCAGAGCCGAGCGCCGGTTAAGGGGTCGGTTGCTCACTACACGGTCATTGGCAGAGCCGAGCGCCAGTTAAGGGGTCGGTTGCTCGCTACACGGTCATTGGCAGAGCCGAGCGCCAGTTAAGGGGTCGGTTGCTCATCTCACGCTGACCAGCAGAGCCGAGCGCCAGTTAAGGGGTCGGTTGCTCATCTCACGCTGACCAGCAGAGCCGAGCGCCGGTTAAGGGGTCGGTTGCTCACTACACGGTCATTGGCAGAGCCGAGCGCCAGTTAAGGGGTCGGTTGCTCATCTCACGCTGACCAGCAGAGCCGAGCGCCAGTTAAGGGGTCGGTTGCTCATCTCACGCTGACCAGCAGAGCCGAGCGCCGGTTAAGGGGTCGGTTGCTCACTACACGGTCATTGGCAGAGCCGAGCGCCAGTTAAGGGGTCGTTTGCTCGCTACACGGTCATTGGCAGAGCCGAGCGCCAGTTAAGGGGTCGGTTGCTCATCTCACGCTGACCAGCAGAGCCGAGCGCCGGTTAAGGGGTCGGTTGCTCACTACACGGTCATTGGCAGAGCCGAGCGCCAGTTAAGGGGTCGGTTGCTCATCTCACGTTGACCAGCAGAGCCGGGCGCCTGTTTATGGGGCCGGTTGCACACTACACGGTCATTGGCAGAGCCGGGCGCCTGTTTATGGGGCCGGTTGCTCATCACACAGTCATTAGCGTTAACGTGCGCCACAGTGGGCGCGATGTGCATCCGAATTCTGCTTATACCATCTGTACCTAGGGAGGAGTCGACCGTGCTTTAGGTGTCACAAGAAAGGGGGGTAGTTGGGGGGTAACGAGAACGTGGCTAGCCTCCAAAACCGTCCATGGAGAAAAACTATTTGGTTCTGTACCGAGGTACGTTGATCGAACCAAATGCGGGTTCTCCAACCCGGTCGTGGAGGTTGACTAGCCGATAATAAAAGAACCTTCAATTCCGGCTTTCCCTCAAAATGTGGGTGCCTGCATTGAAAGTTACCTTTATTTGCAACAATGAGAACATTGTTCTGTGTAGAAACACTCCCCACAAGCAGCACCGTGGGCTCCAGGTGAGGACCACAAACACCGTTCATGAGGAAGTATCAAAAAGGAAAGGGGAAAACTGATGCTGGTGTTCTTCAAACGGAGAACACCATCGCAGGACTCCAATACTGCAGGTGTGGAGAGGACGATATACGCTTGGCGCAAAGGGCCTACGTGTCGTGTTTCGCGGTTTGGCCCTGGCCCCCCCTTCCCCACAGCAGAGAAAACGGCCGGTGGGCGCATGCAATGTACAGGGTTTGTGGCAACCAGTGAACACTTCAGAAATTGGCCATCGAAAACTTGATGTGAGCACGTGTTCATCAATCTGACTTGAACCCAAACACACGGGTCATGATCACGGGCCTCTTCTCGAGATCAAAGAATTGGCTGCTGGACAGGGGTCTGGGGGGCTAAGATTTTTTTTTTCCCATGTCGCTCCCGTTCAGGGTATAAGATAGACTTTTTTTCTGGCGCCGTTTTCCGGTTTTTCTGGTTTTGAAAATTTTTCGCGCGCGCCTTCGGCGCGCGCGACCCGCGCAAACCCTCCCAGAGTCTGAGAAGGCCCGGTGCCTGCGCGCGTCCTGTCGTACTGAGGCTGCTTGGTGGGGCAGGCGCAGCAGCTGCTTTGAAAGTTTGGACTCTCGACCAAAAAACCGGTCTGGTGCAATGCTTTTACACAGGGGGGTCTGGGGGGCGGAGCCCCCCAGCCGCCGGAGGCCACGGTAGTGAACATCTGTTCACTACAGTCTGGATTCGCTTGTAAGTAGGAAGGCTTCGCTGTATCGCAGCCCGGCCAGCAGGAGATCACTGGTCCTTGAGGGTTCAACCTTCAGGGTGGAGGAGGACGGGGGAGCGACCACTCGTGACAGGTGTGCGTTGTGGGTGGAGTGGGTGCACGACAGAATGGCCAAAGGGTCCACGAGATCTCTGCACACATTCCGTTATCGAGGAGATGGGCACCTAGCTGTGACGACAGGCAACAAACAAATCTCATCTGTTAGTTGCCCCCAATAGGCTTGGCGACCTTCAAGACTGCTTGAAAGTCGTTTGTGTTCTCGTCTCAGCCCTCCAGACTGCAGTCTTAGACTCCCTCTTAGACATGGTGGCTGGAGTCCACCATGTGTGCACCTTCAAAACAGAAGAGACCTGCATGACGAGGTCACCACCCACCGGGCCATCCGCTAGGTCCATTTTTCTTCTCCGCTTCTCTGCCTTCTTTGGACTATTTGAGCTCTGTGCGGATCACGATGGGGTCACTTTCTATTTTTTTATGGCGTTTTTTCTGACTGTTTTACTGTCCCAAAGTCACAAGAAAAACCGCCAAAAATGAGACCGACCTTTTTTTTTTCCAGAAAACCGGGAACCGGGAAACCCTGGTTTTGAAAACCGGAAAACCAGACCTATCTTATCCCCTGCTCCCGTTGGTCACTGCGCTGCTTTGAGTCAGCCACGTGGCGGAAGCCGGACCGCAGGGAGGGGCGTTGCGCCCGTTGACGCCTCTCGCTCCTCATGTGCCTTGAGTAGCTGCCTGGTGGGTCTGCTTTGAGGCGGGGAATCGCGTCAGGCCAAACAGCCACTGCGAGGACGTCTCCCCTAAAAGAAAAGAAAGAATGTGGGAAGGGGACGGGGGCGAGATGGGTGGGCGGCGCAAGCCGGAAGGAGCGCCCCCCATGGGGCGGAAGCTCACCCGACAGCATAAAATGCTGCAAAAACAACAAAAAAGGGGAAAAGAAACCACGCACACCACAACATCAATAAAACCAAAGCCGTGCAGAAAGGGCCCCTCCGCATATATGAAACAGGGCACACAGCGGAAAATGAGTTACCAGAGCTTGCTTTAGTTTCCCCTCGGAGGAGGGTAATCACAGGGGGCGCCACGTGAAGGCAGCAAGTTGGATTTTATCCCCCCTGGTGGGAAGATCCTGGTGTGGTGCGTTGGAAAAGTGTCACGACTCTCGTTCTGCACTTTTGATTCCGATACCTTTGTGAGTATGGAAGCGTCACTGTCTCACTTCTGAGAAATGATGTTGTCATGAGTGAGGAGCACAAGGGTACGAACAATCACACGACACTTTCCGCCCATCGAAGTGTACTGAATCAGCATACCCTCGCGATGGCCGTAATCTCTACGTCTACGATGGAGGCAACTTGTTGGCGTGTCTGCAGAGCAAACGACTGGGATAACATTCAGTGTTCTGTCCTGGAAATGCTCGGATTGTCTTGAACGAGTTGAACAATTTTCGGCAGTGTCAAAATATCAGCAGATGTTCTTTCGTACGAACGGTCGGTACTGGCACAATCCAACACAGCACCGCACGATGCGGCCGACCGTACCAGATACCCTGCATCACCCACAGACTCTCCCGCGGACAGGCAGGCATGCATGTCTACACCTGTCGAAGGGGTGGTCCTCCTCCACCCCACCTACGGAACCGTCAGCGAGAAGTGCCGCTGCGAGTGGGGCAGCTGAGGGACCGGGGAGGGGCCAGCCTGCCGAAGAAATATTTAAAACCCTGTGCCTGGAATTTTGACCGAGTTAGATAAAATTTTCAGTGCAATCCTTCAGCACCTCCCCCCTAGATTTTTAGGTTTTCTTGACCCAATGGTCGAAATCTGCGACATAGTGGAAATCCCGGGGACATGTCGAATTCGAAAATTTTGGGTTAAAAACCCCCAGGGGGGACCCTTTGGTTTCACCCCCTGTTGGGGGGCCTAGTGGGCGTTCAGGTGAGCTGCGACCCTTGGTTCTGACAGAGTGCAGCAATGGTAATCAACCGTCGTGAACGTACTTTCGTGCCGGCATGGCTCTATTCATGGGCACCGTGGCATGTCGCCGCATCCGTTCCGATCACAAGTGCCAGAGGCAAATCAGGATTCCTGGTCCAGTGCAGGCACCTGCGCTGCAGATACCCAAGGGACTGTTGTGCACAAAAATGCACACACAAGGACATCAACTGACCGAGGCAATGCAGCTCGCAGCCTATCGATTCGATTCGGGGCACAAGCCTCACGAGCTGGTCACGCGATACCACGTTACTCTGCGTGGCGTATTCCGTGCAGCCGAAATGGCTTGGGCAGCAGTGCACAGGGGACCTTCTGCTGCACTGCGACAGGACAACCCAAGCACGTGCCGCGTACATCCAGAGGTGAAGTTGGATGAGGAAGATCAGTGGCTTCTGGGAGGAAGAGGGCGACCGCATCCACGTCGCGGATAACACACTCAGCACACGAGCGGGCGTTGCAAGAAATCCCCCATGTGTAAACAGGGGAAATCGGGCTTTTAGGGGATCCTGGTCAGGAATAAAAATTTCCACACATATTTTTCGACTTCCTGAGGCCAAAAACCGGTGTTCCTGGACCCAGATGTGACATCTGGATGACATACCGTCACTCAAGTAATGTTGGTGGGGTAATAACCCACCAACTGCTACCAGAACCCCCAAATCCACCAAATTAGTACCCCACCAACATATGGGTCAAAATTTTAATACCCCCCCCCCTAAATCCCGCGATGAATTTTTCGGCCTGTGGGCCAGAATAGTGGTGTCTCAAGTGCAGTAGCCCCGCCAGAGGGTATCCAGGGGGGTCAGAGGGGTGTGGAATGGGGTCAGGGGGGTGCATCGTCACCATTTTCTAGATTTTTTTGGGTCATTTTGACGGTTTTTTGGGCTGTGTTCTTCTCTACATTATCACCCTTGCAGCTGACCGGATTCTCTGCAGTTGCTGCGCTTGCGATTGGCTGCGTTGGTGAGGTGTTCCGCACACACCGCCACAACGTCCCCTTTGAGGCAAGCTCGTCAGATGCAAGACTCCATGTGGTGGTCATTGTGGTTTGATAACCCACTACAACCTCTCTCTGGTGGTAACTCATTAGGCTCGAGTCAGGGTCTTGGAACCGGTTGCAAGTCTGAGGCCAAGGAGACTCTATTCCCAGCACAACCGCCCCTTCCTCGGCTTCTGTGTGCAAGACACTTACACGGTCCGAAAGGGCGACACGCGGAGGTAGTCCGCAGGAAGCGGATGTGAAGGTATTGAGCAGAAGACTCTTGCAGCCGCCACCGAGCAGTCGAGTGGGTACCCCGGGTTGAGGTAAGGTGACGCGCGAAGGCCTCGGCCTGGCACAATAGAAAAAAAAAGTACAATGCTCTTTGCTGAGAGCATGTATCAGCAGGCCACCCCATATAGCTTCCTCGCTCCTGCAAAGGTCATCAGAAAATTCCACAGAACCCCGGAAACCTCTGGCGGCTCTCTGAACGTAACCTCACCATGTGCCTCTGTGTGCAGCTCCTCTCATTGTCGACCTGGTTTCTCAGTGATCATGAGAGGGCTTTGGGCATGGAAGGGGTCTGGGACCACAATGAGGCCACAGAATCGATCCAACGGGGCGGGGCTCGATATCCCCCGTCTTTCGTCCTCTGTGATGAATACTGGAATCGAAGCCAACAGTGTTCCTGCAGAAATAGGTGAAAAATGTGTGATTTTGCAGGTTTTCCCTCTCTGGGACCGCATTTGTGACCTCAAATAGTAGAAATGGACCCACAGAAGCCCTGCGGATCCACTGGAATCTGTTTCGGCCCATTATTTTTGAGGTGAAATGGTGCAAAGCCGGAGAAACCCAGAAAAGGGGGGCTTTACTGCAGTAGGGGCCACCCCTGCTCGATGACATCTGAAAAGGCACCTGGCGGCGTTTTTCACCCCCCTGTGCCAGTTCTGGGTGCAGGATGGGTGCGGAAAGGCATATCTGGGTATGGTTCAGGTGTGGAGGTGAGGCCATGGGCCTTCCTTCATCCCCAAAAAATCCAAAATTCATCGCGGGATTTAGAGGGGGGGGGGTATTAAAATTTTCACCCATATTTACCCCACCAACAAATCTACCCCACCAATTTATTACCCCAATGCGCATCGCTGACTACCGTTTTCGTGGCGAACGCCTAAGGAGCCTGGCTGATGGCTACGTTTTCCAGAAAATGCATCCGGCGTACGCGTGGGCGTGCGGCGCCTGCAAACGGCAGTCTATGTAGTACAAGAGACGGCCATGTCCGCACACCAAATCGGTCGTCAACCTCAGCAGCCTTCGAGCCTTCGAGTAGGTAATCGTACCTTTTGCACTTGTGCGCGAAGGAACCGTCTGTGAAAGGCAAGAGCAAAGGCCAGGGCTCAGCCTACTGGGTGGCCTACTGTGTGCTGAGAGACCTGGAATACCAGCCGTACGCAATTTCTGCGTACGCGTACGCAGCGCGGTTTCAGAAAGTGCGGACGGCGTACGCACATGCGTACGCGCAGTCGGGGTGGGTGGGCAGGGGGCTCCAAATCCCAGGTGCCAGAAAAAATCGCCAAGTACAACGCGCCCTGGGGTAATAATGTTGGTGGGGTAATAACCCACCAACTTTTTTCAGAGCCCCAAATCCACCAAATTAGTACCCCACCAACATATTTACCCCACCAACATAACTTGAGTGACGGTAATAAAAATCCAGAGTGCCTTAGAGGCGAGCGGGACATTTTTTTGGGGTTCGTGACTGGGGACCCCCTATTTTGGGGGATTTCCCGTAGGTGGAAAATGTCGATTTTCCAATTTTAAATCACTCTGGGGGCACCTCTGCGGGGCCATATTTTGCATTTTCAGACAGGGGACCTATACCCTACAAACCCGATTTTCGGGTTTTTTGACCATTTTTTGCCTTGTGCGAAAACGTGATATTTTTTGGACAAAATTCCAGGCACAGGGTTTAATTACCGTACCTGGGACCCCCCGTGTATAAGTCCCCCCCCCTTACCCCCGTGTTTAAGTCCCCCCCTGGGGGTCTGGCAGGGGGGGGACTTAAACACAGGGGGACCTAAACACGGGGGTGGGCTGGTCTGGAGGGTCATCAGGTGGCCCCTAGGCCCTCCAGGTGCTGTCAGAGTCGAAAAGTGGGGTGCCAAAAGTCCATCCGGACCGGAATTACCCCCCTACGACAGCAGAGGAAGAGGTCTTCTTGGTCTCCACTGTGCCACCCCCGTGTTTAAGCCCCCCCTGTGTTTAGGTCCGCCCCCCCCGTGTTTAAGTCCCCCCCGGCCGAAAATCGCCTCCAGGGGGGGGACTTAAACACGGGGGGTCCCAGGTATT
The DNA here is from genome assembly GCA_963210315.1 of Rhynchopus euleeides. Taxonomy (NCBI): domain Eukaryota; phylum Euglenozoa; class Diplonemea; order Diplonemida; family Diplonemidae; genus Rhynchopus; species Rhynchopus euleeides. The sequence goes on along the minus strand of OY723309.1, from coordinate 1,768,429 downwards.
CGGAAAAATACTGGAACGGAATAATGTTCCAAGTTCCAGCCGAGACCCCATTTGTTCCAGTTATTTTCCGTTCCAGAATTGTTCTGGGGGGTCTGCGCGGACTTGGCCGTTTTCTGGGAGTCGGGTACTTTCCCAAGGGTATGCTGGCCCACCATCCTCCACCATGGCATGGGGTGGGGTGAGGTGGGATTCACATGTGCCCGAAAAACTGACAAGTACCCGCCAATTTCCCCCATACTCTAATTCTGGAACGGAAAAATACTGGAACGGAATAATGTTCCAAGTTTCGAAAACTCGGGTTTGTTCCAGTTATTTTCCGTTCCAGAAAAAATCCGTTCCAGCATTTTTCCGTTCCAGTATTTTTCCGAATACGGTAATATACAGCCGGAGGGAGACGGAACAGAACTGCGACTCACCGGGAGGCGTGCCTCCACCCGCGCAGGAACGCGGGAAGAATGTGTCACTCCCCCCCATGAAGCAAACTATACGTGAGCCCGCACTACACAGATGTAGCGCGCAAATGGGGGGCGGGGCGGGGCACTGACGAAAAGACTCAGAGCGGGGGGGGAACGAGACAGAAACGCGATTACAGGGGGTCGTCAGTGCATTTTAGTAAATTTCAAGTTGAATTGGCTGAAAACTGACGAAGATTGACGAAGGATACCGACCAGCGAAGACCCCCACAGTCCTACTTACTGTACTACCGAGAGTGGTTTTTGTTGTAACGCGGATACCCTTCCATCCCCCCTCCCCCCGAACCCCTCTTGGATGAAAACCTCGTCGCGCTCCTTCGGTGCCACCTTCTAGCACTGTGTGTAATAATACCTTGCTTTGTTGGAACGCAGACCCCACTCTTTGTGTACACCACTTCCCCCAATCATGATGAGGTGGTACTGCGAGGTAGGTGTCGCACGTAGGTGGCACTGCGAGGTCCAGCCCCTAAGGCTGGGATGCCATGAAGAAGTCTCAGATCGGATACCACCCGATTTTCGGGCGTGGCAGAGTGCCATGTGATGATCTCACGTAAATGGCCAAACAAGAAAGGCCTCCTTTTGTGCATCAGTCCCTCTAGAGGCTTCCAGCAGCTCCAGCCCGAGAGGCTGGGCCTCGCAGTGCGGTGCAGGATATAATACAAGACAGCTGGGGGGAGAGGGGGTACGAAAATAGAAGCAGAAGGAAGCACAAGCATGAGCTCCGTCAGCTGGGGGGGGGGGGGGTAGTGAAATCGCAATTGAAGGGAGCACAAGAATGATCACCCTTCACTCGTTATACAGGTTGTGTCTGAAATCCAGTGTTTTTCCGGCCTGTGTTGTGTTGTTGTGCTGTGTGGGCAATTAGGCTGTGATGGTATGCAAAAATGTTCGTTGGTTCCCATGTTAAAAAAACGTCAAGGCACTCACCTGTGGAAATGTGCGTAACCAGTGTCATCATTGTAGCCAGGTTAATGTAGCCCATGTGACCTGCAGTGATGCTTTCAGTCATTCCATTTGCATGTCAGCTTGTTCGTTATCAAAGAGGAACGTTCAGGGGGGGGGGGTGCAAAAAGGGTGTGGGGTGCGAAGCAGAAGGAAAGGAGATGACCTCCCTTCTCCCAGAATTGGTAGGACTCGTGCGGTTGGGGCACCTCCCGCAGGCGTTGCTGGCGGAGGAGCCCCACCCGGTGCTCCTCTCTCGGGGCCTCTGCGATAGGGGGTCGCGTGACACTGGTTGGGGCTTCCACCCAGCTTACATCGGCACGTCAAACAGACGCAGCCCAGCACCACGGTGGCCAAACAGCGTCAGGGGCTGGAATTTCTGCGCTCTGAAGCTGGTAAGGAACAGCTCCATGTACTGGGACTCGTTCTTGGGCTCGTCCTGAATGGAGGACCAGTCCCCGCGTATCACAGACAGGGCAAACCTGTTGCGCTCCTTGAACTCGTCCTGCTTCTCCGCGTCTTCCAGCTGGTACATCCACTCGTCGTTGTCCATCTCGATGGGGCGGATAATCTCGCCGATAGGCACCACACTCTTATGGGCGTCAACTATCGCCTCGAGCACGCGGAAGACAAAGCCGCCCTTGATCACCTCCATGGTGAACTGGTCAGTTGTGGTCTGCAGGCCACACTCCTTGTTGTACCGCTCCAGCAGCATCACCCAGGAGATCAGCGGGGTCACAACGGTGAAGCGACGCACGCTGCTGTTCCCGAGGTTGCCCATCCGTGCCTTCCCGCAGCCCACCGATGCCGACAGTTTGTGCGGGTGGAGATTGACGTGCAGCTTCGAGGCGGCCTGGCACGCCTTAACTGCAACCTCGCTGGTGTGCTTCATTGTGTTCCACCCGAGGAGGAAGCGGTCGCCGTGGAAGGAGTCGACGGTGCCACGATTGGAGGATGCCACCTGCATGATGTGGGTCACAATGCTGGCATGCGCCTCCAGCATCGAGAAGTCTTCCTCTGCTCCGACGGTGGAGGCCCACCGCACGATGTTGAGCGCAAGGAGGCCGATGGTGCGCTTGGTTGACAGGTATAGGTTGAGGTTCGTCTCGGCCGACACCTTCTGGGACACCGCGGACTGACTACGACTACGGGTAGTAGTGGTGCCGCCGCCGCTGGTGGACGGCTCGTCCGTTTCGCTTTCCTCTTCGGAGTCGTGGTTCCCCATCAGCACCTCAGGCATGAAAGTCTTGAACTCCTCCAGACGCCCGATGGTGGCGAGCATGCCTTTCATCAGCCCACGGATCTCGGTCACCATCACAGACTTGGTTTCGTACCGCGTGATGGAGATATGCGCGGATTCAGTTTGCATGTTGCCGATGGCGCCGATTGCCTCGAGCAGCTTCTTCAGCGGCATCGCGATGTACACCACCTCGATGACAGCCGTGACAGTGTCGAACGCAAGCACCAGTATCACGAACAGGATGAGCAGGTTCAGTGCCTCGCGCACCTCAGACTCCACCGTGGACACAGGGCGCAGCCAGATCAGCTCCTTGCCCTGCGACACAGTGGCGCGTCGAAGGAAGTGCTCGTCCCCACCCAGCTTGGCCCGTGTGAAGGACCCACTGGGTTGCCTCCCAGACACGTAGAAGGCGTCGCGCAGCGTGCCGGTGAAGTGCGACGTGAAGTTCATGAAACACCCCTTGTTCTCTGCCTCCTCGCCCTTGTAGCCCATGTCCTGGCACTCGGGCGGCACCACGGTGAACCCTGGCACTGTCGACGCAAGCACACGGCCTGTGTTGCGGTTCACCAGCATGATGGTGGTCCCCTCCACCTTGGCATGGCGCTCGAACACATCCAGAAACCCAGAAACCCCTGCGTGAGGTACCCCATCGTGATGCGGACAGCACGATACCGGTTCCACGGGTGCGGGTTCGGGGGTGGAACATAGATGGCATCAACTCTATGGTAGCTGTACAGGAAGTCCTTCTTGGGCGAGTGCCACAGATACGGCCCCCCCTGCCGCTCCGCCTGCGCGTCGGCGACACGGGTTGCATAGTTGAACCCTGAACCGAAATCCGTCACGTTGTTGCGGGGGTCGATGGTGTACGTCACACGGTCCTCCGCCCACCCCCTGTTTTTCGGGTACCACTTGTATTCAAAATCCACGATGCTGCCGCTGTGGTGGTTCATTCTGTACACATCCACAATCATGTGCCCGTCTCTCATATTCGTCGGCTTGATGAACGGGCCCGTCTCCCCGAGGAAAAACACACGCGACATATCCTTGAGAATGTCCACCCACACGGTGCAGTACACCAGGTCGTCGACTTCGTCCCGAGCACCATACGGATGCAACATGAAGGCGATATAGTAGAGGGTGTCAGTCGCGTTCACCTGTGCAAAGAACAGCGAGGTCATCCTGCGGGTCCATTCTTGAGTGTCTTGGGTGTTGATCTGCTGCTCAGAATAGAAGAACTGCTTCACGAGCGACAGGGTCTCCACAAACTTCTCGTCAACCGCCGCAACCCCGTCCTGCAGGCTGCGCACCTCACCCTCGCTTGTCTGCCGCACAGACCGCTCCAGCGAGTCCAGCCCTTGGAAGTAGATCAGCAGCCCGCCAGCCAGCGACGATGACGTGCTCAGGAGCATGGCGGACAGGATCACCGCCATGATCGGAATATTGAACTGCCATGACATCTTGCCTAAACCTGCAGCAAGCGTGGTGAGACACGGTGAGATGCGGTGGCTGGCGTGCTCGATACCAACACAACAAGGTTCGCGTGTGTGTGTGTGGAGGCGGGGGGAAGTATTGGGCGTGATATTTCCGGTGCAGAAAACTGCTGGCAGACCAGAGATAAGGCCTCAGAAAATCACACCCGGGGGCTGAGACGGTGCTTTCCTCTGTCGAACGACAACACAGAGCACCACCCCCTGGTGTTGGCGGCGGTTCAGCCTGTGTGCTGCGGAAGAAAGCGACGTAGACACACACACACCCCCCCCCCCGGGGTAGGTAACCCTCAACACCGGGCCCGCTGTGCTCTTCTTCAAGAGCGCATCGACCCCCGGGAATAACTGAAGAGGCTTCGGGAAAGCGCGGGGGGGGGGGGGGGGGGGGGGAAAGGTGGACACATAAAGTGGCAGGAAGGGAAGGGCTAGGAAGGGCAAGCCACGGAGAGCCGAGATCACACGCATCCTGGTGGGGTTCAATCAATGCGTGTTCAACTTCTTTTTGGGGTGTGCGTCTCCTCCTTGGGAGAAATGCCGGGGAGAGGGGTGGGAAAAGGGTTTTCCCAGAATCTTTTTTTTAAACGAAATAGGAGGGTGTATGATTTTCCGGATTTTCCTGATTTTTCCCGATTTTCCGAAAAATTTGCCACTGGTTGACACAAGGGCAAATTTCGAGAAAAATCCGAAAATCAGGAAAAATCAGGTTTTTTTCGGATTGCCGGGATGGTCACCATACACCCTCCGGAAAAAAATCCGAAATTTTTGGGTCAAAAAAAATTTTTTTTTCCGACCCGAAAATCTGTATCTGCGGACTGCCACACTCTGAAAAACCGAAAAATTTCCGAAAAAAATCGAAAATTTTGGCCTTTCCTGGCCTATGTGGTCCCAAAGGGCCCAGGTTGCCCGGTTTTTCACCCAAAAACACCCCAAAATTTTTTCCGCCGCCCTTCGGGCGGCGGATTGGCCGCCTTCGGCGGCGTCGTCGTTTCACTCTGTACTAAGGACATCGGTAAAGCCGAGCCCTTTGTACAACCGTTTCACTTCGACCTCCGTCTGTCTGTGACAGTGCCTTCCCCGTGGCGTCGGTTTGGTGCTATGACAGTGAATCTCCGGGTATGGGTTGCTGTATCGGCTGATTTCTTCTCGCAGTGAGTGAGATCTGTGCCCCGTAGATCATTCGGTTGTTCCCGAGCCTTCGGTCACGTTTCTTCCCGCCTGTTCCTGGCTCCTTATTTGCCGTCACGGTCTCCGGTGACTTGTATCCTCTCACGGTTGCTTCACATTCCGTCGTCGGTTGCGCTAGCCCTTCTGTGTCAGAGTTTCTGGGTTGAGTCGGCAGATTATCGGAAGTCAGTGAGAGCCGCCCGTCCCGCCCTCCCGTCATCCCGTTCATTTGTTGCTGTCCTCCGACTTGTGCCCGCACTCCTGCCATGCAGCACCCCGATCCTTTCATGGCAGGTGACCCCTCTCGCGCCCGCGCCCCCCCCCCCCCCACCCTCCTGCCTCCACGGTGGGATCTTGTAAATTTTACATGTAAAAATACCGATTTTTACATGTATTATACATGTATAATACTTGCATGTCAACTATTATACATGTATAATACATGTATATGCCTGAAATATACATGTAAAATACATGTATATCAAGTAAAAATACATGTATAATACTTGCATGTCAACTATTATACATGTATTTTTACTTGATATACCGTATACGTAAATATTTTGGAACGTAAATATTATGGAACGTAAATATTATGGAACGTAAATATTTTGGAACGCTGGTGGGTTGGCGTTCCAGATTTTTTTCGTTCCATAATATTTACAGGGCTTTCTGCGACTCGGGGACTTGGGCCAGGTGATCGGACGGCATACAGAGTCCCTGACGGGGCCTACTCGTGCACTTTTCGCGCGATTCCTGAGGCAAGCCATCCTCACCACCGAGTCCCCAACTGGCCCTGTAAATATTTTGGAACGTAAATATTATGGAACGGACCGGCCAAAAATGGGCCCGTTCCATAATATTTACGTTCCATAATATTTACGTATACGGTACATGTATTTTACATGTATATTTCATGCATTTACATGTATTTTACATGTATAATACTTGTCATGCAAGTATTATACATGTAAAATACTTGCACGACAAGTAAAATACATGTATAATACTTGCATGACAAGTAAAATACTTGCATGCAAGTAAAATACATGTATTTTACTTGCATGCAAGTATTTTACTTGTCATGCAAGTATTTTACATGTATAATACTTGCATGACAAGTATTATACATGTAAAATACATGTAAATGCATGAAATATACATGTAAAATACATGTATATCAAGTAAAAATACATGTATAATAGTTGACATGCAAGTATTATACATGTATTTTTACTTGATATACCGTATACGTAAATATTATGGAACGTAAATATTATGGAACGGGCCCATTTTTGGCCGGTCCGTTCCATAATATTTACGTTCCAAAATATTTACAGGGCCAGTTGGGGACTCGGTGGTGAGGACGGCTTGCGTCAGGAATCGCGCGAAAAGTGCACGAGTAGGTCCCGTCAGGGACTCTGTACGCCGTCCGATCACCTGGTCCAAGTCCCCGAGTCGCAGAAAGCCCTGTAAATATTATGGAACGAAAAAAATCTGGAACGCCAACCCACCAGCGTTCCATAATATTTACGTTCCATAATATTTACGTTCCAAAATATTTACGTATACGGTACATGTATTTTACATGTATATTTCAGGCATATACATGTATTATACATGTATAATAGTTGACATGCAAGTATTATACATGTACAATACATGTAAAAATCGGTATTTTTACATGTAAAATTTACAAGATCCCACCGTGTCCCGTTCCGCCTCCCGCCCCGTCCCGCCCCGTGCCTGACCCCTCACTTCCCCTCATCTGGCTAATATGACGGAGCGGGGATTCAAGAACCGGGGGAATTCCTGCTACCTCGCAGCCAGCTTTCAACTGTTGCTGAGCAGTTCCCTGGCCGGTCTGAGCAAGACCGCTCCGACGGGGACGTCGCGCAACCGCCGTCAGGCCCTCGCCCAATGTCTGGGTCGCGGCCGTAACCTCTCGGCATTCCTGAAGGCGCTACCGGAGCCATTCGAGCGCGGAGTGCAGGAGGACGCATATGAGTTGCTGTCTCTCGGTGTCTTTCCCTGTCTGTCGGACGCAGAGTCTCTCCCTTTTCAGTTGAGAGAGATCTCCACCTCCTGTTGCAAAGATTGTGGCCTGACTCGTGAGCGTGATGCGACCGACCTCAATATGCTGCTCCTGAGCTTGCCCGCGGAAGACCGGCATGAGGTGATCGATGTGCAGGAGAGGGCTTCTGCACAGTCGAAGGTCTCCTCTTTCGTTTCGCGGTGCCCTGACTGCTTCCGTGCTCATTCACGGGACTGTCAGCACTGCGAAAACGAGCAGGATCCCGACAGCGATCGGGCAGAAAAGTGTCCTGACCGTGAGAGGCATGATGTCGAGCACACGGTGTCTGCCGACATCCACATCCCCGACACCCTCACCGACCTCCTTGTGGTTTTGCCACGGTTTCGGGACGCAGGGCAGCCTGGCCAATTCTTGAAGGATTGCTACAAAGCCACGCTCTGCGAGACGCTGATGATTGGACCCCATCAGTTTTCGCTTCACGGGTACATTCTCCACCACGGGGACTCCATGGTGGAAGGGCATTACACTGCCGTGGTTCGCAAGGGCGATGAGTGGTGGGAGGCGAACGACGACCTGATGAGCCAGATTCCTGCACCAGTCTTGGATGAAACCGAGGCATACATCTTGCTGTTTAAGCGTGATGTCTCGGTGTCTACCCCGCGCTCTACCTCGGTGTCTGCCCCGCGTGATGCCTCGGAGTCTGCCCCGCGTGCTGACTCGGTGTCTACCCCGCTTGCTGCCTCGGAGTCTGCCCCGTTGGCGCCACCCCCTCCACCTGGTCTTCCTCCAGGCTTCCAGAAGGGGGCATCATCATTCCACCCGTATGATGCCTCCTTCGGCTATGAACCCCGTGACCGCAACCCGCTCCTGCCACCCAAGGAGGGTTCTACATCGACTCCACCCATTCCCGAGGAAGTCAACGCCCGCAACCCGCTCCTGCCACCCAAGGAGGGTTCTACTCCGCCCATTCCTGAGGAACCCCGCAGCCCTCTCCAGCCTTCGAAGGGGGAGCGCGCTGCCCCTGATCTCTTCCAAACACCTTCCCCCAAGCGCACGAAATCCGCATCTCAGGGAAAAGGGCGAGAGAGCACCTGTGAGTGGCAGGACCCGAACCCCCGCGAGAGTGCAAGGAAGGGTGCGCTGACACCCGGTGCCAAGGTGCTTGTACTATCTTTGTACGATGCCATTGCGAAACGTGACGCAGCCCTCGAGCCCACGGCTTGGCGGAAAACTCTCCGGGCTTCCCTCAGCAGCTCTCCTTTCAACTGGGATCTGAAGGGGATGTGGGATAATCCAGCATCCGCCCTGTACGATGTGCTGCGGAAGGATAGCGGCGGGAAACGCATCTTCGTCCCCACTGATGTCTTTCAGTTCGCCAATCTTGGAGACCTCGACATGCGTAAGACGCATTACCAGGGGTTTGTGAAGGGCTTACACCGCAACTCCCATGCTTGGGCGACGGCGACCCCGCAAGTGTTCCGCTCAAAGCTCCTGTCAGACTACTTCCTGTGCGACAAGAAGGCTGTTGACACTGTGATGGTGCACCACACCACCCTTTATTCACAGGCACAGCGCCAGCGGTCTGTCCTGTCTCGGGCAAGTAGCGACTCCCGCACATCCGCTGGGGTTGGAGGTGTTGTGCCGGCCGTTGCGACCCCGCCTGACAGAACCCCTGTCAGCCTCCGTGCGGCGTCATCCGAGAGCCCCTACCTCCTTCCGCGGCTATCACTAGAGGTTCACAGAAACCCCCTCTTGCCGCCGAGCATCTCAGAAGACGATGTGTCCCGCATCGCAAACGCAGTTGCAGGTGCCCTCGGTCGCGATGTTGGGCCCGCAGTCCCCGGCAGTCGCAGGCCAGACGCCAATCCGGAGCACCTCCCACCGTCTGAGACGCCGGGTGCAGCCCAGGACTCAGGTACCCTTCCATCGGCATCGCCTACAAGGCGTCGGACGCGATCCCGCAAGTCATCTGTGGCAGATGACAACATCCTCGTTGGATATGGTCCGATGAAAGTGGGTGTCATTCTTCGGAACCCCACGACTGCACAGGACCGGAGGATTGGCAACCGGCTGATGATGCAGGGGAAGTTTGCTGCAAATTACTCTGCATTCATGCAGGCGCTGCCTCAACTGCAAGGTGACAGTCTCCTGCTGTCCCTGTTTCCTCGGGTGGACCGGACCCTGAATGGGAACGGGAGGATCGAGTTCCTCGCCTTGTTCCGCAAGGCGGTGGTGGACTTCTGGCGTGCAACCGAGTTCTCTACCGACCTTCAGCACTACCTCGACGCTCTGGATGCGGGAACTATGCCGGTAGGGTTCACCCAAGCTCTGGCGGTTGGTGCTGGACACTGCGTCACGCAGCTGTCTTACAGGGAGTCCCGGAATCGCATTCGCGCCCACAAGGAGGGACTGCTCGCGAAGCAGCGCGCCGACGACATCCTTCCGGGCGGCGAGGCCTCCTCCTTCACCCTCAGCAACAAGGCTGCGATGAACTCCGAGGAGGTCAAGTCTGTGGCCAGGACGAAGGAGGTGGCGAAAGGGCTGGGCTTCGGCAAAGGTCCCCGATCCGCAGCCAAAAAAAACGCATCGATGAGGCCTTGAAAGCGGCAGAGAAACGAATTGCACAGAAAGATGCATTCGAGGCCGTGTGGGGGAGCCACTGTTCGGACCGGGTGGCTCGGTTCCTCAGGCAGAGCCGGCAGATCCGCCTGAAGTTTGCTGCCCTGCGCGCAACTGAGCAGGAGCGTGATGCTGTTCATCCCTTCCTTGGGGTGAAAACATCCAGCATCTGTGTGAAGGAGTGGTGTATCTTCTTCAATGTTTCCACCACACGGAGCGATGACTTTTCGAGTGCTGCCACATCCTTGACCCCGTGGCAGCTCACCATCCTCTTTGAGCAGTACGGGGACGACACCGACGAATTCGCTCGCCGGCGTCTGCTTGTTGCCCTTGTGTACCTCCGCCACAAGCCCGCCACTAGACCGGAGGCATACCGTGCTCACCTCCCGGGCTTGACGCTCGGGAAGCTGGCGATCTCCCGCGACAAGGAGATTGGTGTGACGTATCTCGCCACTGTTCTGGATGAGATCGGGACGGGAGATGCGGGGAGGGAGTGGTTCCGGAAGCCCTGGGCAGCGGAGAAAGTGTGTCGCTTCGCCTTCACCCCCTGTGCCACCCTCGCTGTGGACTGTTTCCCTCTGGAGGTGACGTACGACACCACGAAGTTCTCCGGCTATTATCACCGGTGTGCTTCAAAGGTGTTGGTCGTGGTTACCCCATCTGGGCAGATTGTTCACATCTCTCCTGTCGCTCCTGGCTCCATGGCTGATGCCGCAATGTGGGGTACGACTACATCGCACTCTTCTGGCATTTCCCGGCCCCCTCTGAGGGCATGTGATGTGGTCATCGCTGATGGGGCATTCCCACAGGCTGCCTCATGCGTTGTCCCCAGCCGCCGCACGAGCCGGAAGGGCGATGAAAATCGCACCCCGGACTACAACCACTTCTATACCAACCTTGCTTCGGCCATAGAGCGGGAGTTCAACCGGGGTTTCGCTGTGGACCGTTCCTGTGTGGAACGCTGCATCGGGCGGCTGAAGACGGGGTGGGCCGTCATGCGGGAACCGTGGAACGTCCCGGCAACCAGGCTCGGGGACGGGTGGATTGACACGTGTATCACTGCTGTTGCACACCTCCACAACTTCCGGTTCAAGTGGGGCTTGCCCGAACTGCCCACTGTCGGATGCTCCAACCTGAACCGTGTCCTTTTGCGCCAGGCGGGGTCCCCATTCGACCGTGCGGCGATGGAGGCCTCCCATCGCAATGCGAATACCGCAATGTCGCACTGGACTGACCATAAAAAGCGCAAGCACTGGTCGGAGCTCATGAATGAGGAGCCTGCCGAGTGGGGGGTCTTCCGGGACGACGGCAGTTACGCCACCCCTGGCCAGGGCACCGCAGAGTCCGAGGAAGCGAGTGAGTGGGAAGATGACGCCGACCCTGATCGCCAGTACGTTGACGGGGCAGAGGAGGCCTTCGACCCAGACCTTCATCCTGTCGCTGCTGCTTCCCTCTCCGGCTCCTGCGATCTCACTACGGACAGTTCGGACAGCAGTGACGATGTGGTACCAGCTAAACGGGCTCGTCTAGGCGCCAGCGGCAAGAAGAGACCAGTTTCGTCCGGGGGCGCTGGTCCTCCTGAAAAAAGGAGGAGGTCCAGCTGACACATATAATCACTCGCATGGAGGTGACGTCAGCTGGGGTGGGGGGTGGGGGTGGGGGGGTGCGGCACACACTAATTCTGGTCATGCTATGTTGTGTCAAAGATTGTGCGATACACGGTCAGCTTCCTAGCGGCCTGATGTTCTTCTGTCCCTTCTGTTGTGATACAGCCACGCCGTCTCATATATGTGCCCTGCAGGGTCAGGGAGGATCCCCATCTGTTCTGTTTTCTCCCTCAATGATCCTGGCACGGACAAACGATCGGCTTGGTCTTCCCACTTTCGAGCTCCCGTCTCCGATATCCCAGCACAGTTTTGGTGAGTTGGTCCAGGGATAGCGGTCAACCCTGAAATTCTACAACACCCCTCATCCTACACCTGAGACGCGGCTTCCTTATCTGAGGGGCCGCGTCCAAATACACGGACTTTGCTAAACTGGACCCAACTCCCCACACTCTTTTTTTGGCCATTTTTCCAAAAAATCCCCCCATTTTTTACAAAATTTTACAGAATTTACAGTTCGTTATACATCCTCCATAGGCCCCTATTTCTCCCCGAGCGAACGCCCTGGCAACGGGTGCCCCTGCCGCTGCACTTCGAGCGCCGTTCACCCCTGGGGCTGCTGGCCCGGCTCCTCTCTGGGCGCCCCCTTCCTCCCCCTCCTCCCTGCCGACACCCACACCGGCGGTACCTGCTTGCGCCCCTCCAGATGCACCTCCTTGGGGTGGCGCGACGGCGCGGGGCGCAGCAGCCCCGCCTCCCACTGCAGGAGGAATGCCTGTAGGCCGCCTGCCGCGAAGCTGCCCCCTGCGCCGAAGGGGAAGCTGCTGGCGGCACCACCCGGCTCCAGCACGCGCAGGGAGGCGGCTGGGAAGCTGCCTCCGATGTGCCCCATCACGGCAGCGGCCTTCGCATGCCGCGAGGCGTTGAGCCACACGAAGGAGACGCGCGAGCCGAAGGGGCCCTCCGCCACCTCACGCATGGCTGACGACGCTGCCTCCGACTCGGCCTCACCGGGCCTAGCAAACAGGTAGAGTATGGGCAGGCCACGCTCCTCATACACGCGCTGGGTGCTGGGCGTGATCTCACCGTACACAGGAAAGGCGGTGTGGCGCACCAGCTCCGCGGCTGCCGTGTCGGTGTAGGGCTGCAGCACCTCGCGCAGGGGCCCGGTGTGGTGGCGGTATATCACGAGGGCTGGTGGTGTGACACCCGCCGCCTCCGCCATCTCCGGGGAGCCCGCCGCGGCAAAGGCGTGCGTGCCACGGTAGGTCCGTGCCAGGCTGAGGAAGGCCTCGCGGTGTGCGTCGTGCCCCTCGCCGAAGTACCCCACAGAGGCCACGCCGTGGGCCGCGCGCAGCGCGAGGAGGTCCGCCTCGGTGTCCAGGTCCTCCACGGTGGGGGTGGCGGCCTTGTCAAGCCACCGCAGCACCTCCGCCGCTGTGTAGCCCCCATTGTACTGCAGGGACTGGGCGTCTGGGAGGTAGACCTTCACGGCGGGGAATCTCCTGATGCCCAGGGTCTGGCGGACAAAGGTGCGGTGCTTCATGGCGTCCATCTGTGGGTGTGGGTGTGGCGCGGCGGTCGGTTTTTCGCCGAGGGGGGGGGGGGGGGTAGGGGGGGTCAAATGGGGGTGACAAACACGATTTTTCAAAAAACCGGCGCAGAGGCCCCAAAGCCCCCGTAAACCCTCCAAACCCCCCCAGATCGGTCCGGAAACCCATCGAACCCCACTTTTCCACCATTCCGGGCACCTCAGGTGCCCGAATTGGGGTACCTAAATTTTGTGCCACCGTTTGGTACCGGACAGTGCCACTGTGTGGGAGGTTGGAAAAGAAAATGCCCCAACACACCACATCTGAGGGTTGCAATGCATGTTGCTTGCCAACCACGTCATCCGGTGGGTGTCAGGCGCTATGTAGGTGGCATGAGCCAGGTCTTCGATGTGTTCTGGCTTGTATATGTACCTCCCTGCCTGCGGCACAGGCACTGCCTTTGTCCCCCACACCAGCCACAGAGAGCGTATTGTACTCGGTCCACGGTTGCTGATTCATTGTGATGCGTTGTATCCTCGAGTGAACGTCACACACTAGTGGCACCACCACCCGCCATCCGAGAGCTGTATTGACTTTGCGCGCTTCCGTTGTATTCACCTCGCCACGCATATTGCACCGTTCAGTACCAGTGCTCTTGGGCCAGGCAAAGTAGACCGCAGCAACTACCAATTCTGGCACAATGGGTACCACGACAGCGCACTTCGTGTGTTCCCGGAATGTACAGCTCGTGTTGCAACAGTCGTTGTCAACACATCCCGGTTGTGGAGCACTGCTGCACAGGAATCACACGACCATCTGGACTTGTTCCGTACCTACAGGCAGCCTCCCGGTGCATGGTGGCAGGGAGGTACATATACAAGCCAGAACTCATCGAAGACCTGGCTAATGCCACCTACATAGCGCCTGACACCCACCGGATGACGTGGTTGGCAAGCAACATGCATTGCAACCCTCAGATGTGGTGTGTTGGGGCATTTTCTTTTCCAACCTCCCACACAGTGGCACTGTCCGGTACCAAACGGTGGCACAAAATTTAGGTACCCCAATTCGGGCACCTGAGGTGCCCGGAATGGTGGAAAAGTGGGGTTCGATGGGTTTCCGGATCGATCTGGGGGGGTTTGGAGGGTTTACGGGGGCTTTGGGGCCTCTGCGCCGGTTTTTTGAAAAATCGTGTTTGTCCACGTAAAAGGGTGGCATTTGACCCCCCCTAGGGGGGGGGGGTGGTGTCGGCTGGGGTTCGGGTTGTCGAGGGCCAGGGTAAAGAGTAGAATGTAGAATAAGGGGTTGGGGGGTGTATATGTGCGTGAGAAACCCAATATTCTTCGCCGTTCTGTGAGCAAGCAGCCTGCAGCTGTTGTCACCCCACCCTGAAGACCCTGCAGGGGTTGGCAAACGTTTGGCAAAGAAGGAGAGGCTTAATGAAGAAGGCATCGCTCTCCCCGACGACCATGAGCTTCGCACCACGGCAGTGATGCAGCAAGCTGGCCGAGAACTCAGCCAGCGGAGATGGATGAACAAAGTCTGCCGTGTTCCGCAACACATGTGCACCAATCGTTCAGTGTAATGCGCTTCTACTACCGCGCAGAGGACTTCGCCAGTGATGGAAGTCAGGACGGAGGAGACGTTCTCCCCGTACCAGCCACCCCAGCGCCTCCGTCCCCACTCAGGCAGGACCGGGTCTGCCAGGGGCGGCTACGCCCCCCATCGACGTGGTGCTGGGCTCCCCTGACGAGTTCTCGGAAGCGGCACCCGTCCCCGCTACGATGGGACCGGGTCTTGGGCGCGGGTCTTAGGCGCGGGACCCACACACGGATGTGGATGCGAGGTGACAAGCCGATACGGCAATGCATAAAGGGCGCGGGGGGGGGGGGGGGGGGGTACTCAGGGGCGTGCATACCGTCAGGAGTGTCGCCCTTCCCTGCAGCTCTAAGGCCAGGTGATCCCACTCCGGAGCGAAGGCCTCGCAGTGGCTGCTGTCGGGGGCATAGAAGCGCACCAGCACAAGGGAGCCTGATGTATCCGCCTCGTAGGTCTCGGGCGTGGTTACATCCACCGCACCGTGCACCGCTGCGGCCAGCACCAGCAGGCACAGCCAGGGCGGGATCATGGTGGCACGCTGCACGATGCGCCTGCAGTGGTGTCCCGTGCATACACACCCTCTCCTTGCAGTGAACACAGCCAGCTGTGCAAAGGGGGGGCATCACAAAAGCGAGAGAAAGGGTGCGGAGGTGCTGGGGTGGGTGTGGGAGTGTGGGGGTGTGTGCTCGAGATACACCATATTCTACTCTAGTCTGCCGCTTGTGGTGGGTCCTGCCCCGTGCGGGCTGGGAGGGCTGAGGGATGGGAGGAGTGGGTCTCACAGAAGAGCGGGGTGGATGAGGCGCGCATCACCGGCCTTCATACCTTCAGCTCCGCTCCGCTGGGTGGCCCCCGCACAAAAGGACCCCACCCCACCCCACCCACACAACCAGTAAAGATGTTACAGAAATGGTTAGGATCGTTCGATACATTATTATCCAACAAAACTTGACCCGATGGGCAGCGGCAAGCACTACCCTCCGGACGAACTGCGTAAAGAACTACGTAAAATCAGCTTTTTTTTTGAGGTTAGGCTCGTTCAGATAACACACAACGGGGGTCTTCGCTGGCCGTTATCCTTCGTCAATTTCCGTCAGTTTTCCAGCTAATGCACTGACGATCACCCCGTAGCGAAGACCCCCAACACACACACACCCCCGCTCTCTCTCTCTCTCTCACCCCCCACCATTCTTCACCGAAGCTTGCTGAGGCAGCGCAGGCTCGCGGTGGCGCTTGGGCTACCGGCAGCCTCTCCTTTTCTCTGCTTCTTACTGGGGGTGCTGCGCGCTGGGCGTGGCATCAGCAGTGTCGAGGTGAACTCGCGCACGCGGGTGGCCGCTGCGCCGCCGCCACCCCTCCCCCTCGTGTGGGTGATCTGCACGCTGCGCGCCCCACCGTGCAGCGCGGCGAGCAGCAGCCGCACCGCCTGCTCCGCTGTGCGCACGCCCGTGCCCCCGATGCTCAGAAGCGCGTCTCCCTCACGCAGCCCCGCCCGATGCGCCAGGCCTGCCACACCCACACGCGACAGGAGTGGATGCCTCCCTGGGCCCGCCCTCGCCGCACCCCCATCAGCAGGCGGCGGGTCTGCCAGCTCCAGCCCCAGCTTCGCCAGCAGCGCGTCAGCCTGCAGCGAGCTCAGCTGCTGGTGCAGCACGGAGATGCCGTCGCCACCCGCCGCACCACCGTCGCTGCTGCCGGACGACAGGCTGTCGGCCTGCGGCGGAGGTGGTGTCCTAGGGATCGCTGCTGCAGCATCGGGCTCGGCAGGGGCAGGTGGCGTGGCCACCCACTCCTGCTGCCGGTGGGGCTGCTGCTCTGCTGCAGGCCCCGGGGTGGTGGCGCGCAGCTCCGCCACCTTCCTGTCGAGAAGCGAGGGGAGGTCTGCTGAGACAAGCCTCTCGAGCTTCTTCTCCATGCGCGCCACCTGCTTCCGGAGGGACGCGGTGGCGTCGGGTGGGGTCGTGGTGGGGGGCGCTGCGGCGGGGGGTGGCGGCGGCGATGCGAGCTGCACGCCGCGCGCCGCCAGCTGGTCCTGCAGGGAGAGGCAGGTTTGCTTCAGGCGGGTGTGGCTGTCAGCGAGCTGGGCGCACTGCTGCCGCAGGGAGCCCAGCATGCTGTCGCTCTCCCGCAGCCGCGCCACAGCGTCGCCGTGCTGCTGGGCGAGGTGGCGGCAGCGCTGGGTCGAGGCTTGCAGCTCATGGCTCAGAGTCTTGATCTGCTCATTCTTTGCGCGCAGCGCGTCGGCAGCGCCCCCATCTGACCCTGCTGCAGGGTGTACCGCGGAGGAGGAGTCGCCCCGCTCCGCCTCCAGCGTGCGGTTGGCCTCGGCCAGCCGGCACGTCTCCTCCTCGGCGCAGCGCAGCGCCTGCTCCGCCCTGCGCAGCTCCTGCGTGCGCCTGCCCAGCTGCTCGCCCAGGGGGTCCAGCTCGCTGCGCAGCTTCTGCGCCTCGTCGGCGCGTGCCTCCAGCAGGAACTGCGCAGCCTCGAGCCGCCCCGCCAGACGCGAGGCCTCCTCCTCACGCGACGCCGTCAGCCACGACACTTCTCGTTCGAGCTCCGCTATGGACCCGCGTGCCTCCGCCTGGCTCTGCTCGTGCAACGCAGCTTGGTCCGTAAGCTCCGTCCTCTGGGTCTGTGAGGGTGGGGGTGGGGGTGGGGGTGGGAGGGAGGGACGGGGAAACTGCAGGAAAGCGAAAAGACAGCCTCCTGTGCCCAACCAAATCCGAGGGAGGGGGTGGCTGACGGCAACCCTTTGCCGAAACGGGATCATTTGGATGCGATAGGCCACAACACTTCTCAGGGGTGTGGGGAACAAACCTCGAGCTCTGCGACCTTGCGGGTCAGCTGCTGCACCTCGTCACGCTGCTGCTCGGCATCGGCGCCCCTGTCGGTGAGGCGCCGTATGGTCTGCTCGCAGCGCCGAAGCTGCGACAGTAGACGTGCAATCTCCTGCTCTGCGGTGCTCGCCACTTGCTCCAAAAGGCCGCTCTGGCGTTGCACCTCTGCCTCCTGGTGGGCCAGCCTTGCGCTGCAGTCGCGGAGTGCATCCGAAAGCCTCCGATTCTCAGCAGACAGATCCTGGATGCGCTGGTCACGCGCCCCGACCTCCTCCTGCAGCTTCGCCTCACACCCGACCAGGCGCTGCAGCAGGTCTTCTGACGACGGCACGGCGGGCAGCACAGGCATGCCCAGCGACTACACAGAGAGGGGCGTGCGCAGGGGGGCACGCACCCGAGTCCACATGGCAGACAGGCAGGCGGGGGGCAGACGCTGCACTGACGGCCTGTGGGCAAGGTCAGCGTATAGGGAGCGAAGTGGAGGTGGCAGAGCACCGGAAGTATGGGTTGGTGGGCTCGGCGCTAGAATCTGGCGTAGGGCTTGGCAAGGCGGGTGTGGGGGTGGGGTGGGAGGGTGGGGGGCTGCGCTGCTTTTGGTATTCACGCATTCCTACGGTGCGTTTGTAAGCTGTCCTGAGGAAGACTTCCTGGAGGACACGGGTGGCCATGGGGCGGGCAGGTAGGGACATCGGGGTGGGCCACCATCCGCAAAGGAGGGTGGGTACAGCTGCAGAGCGGCAAGTAAACAGGGACAAGCAAGACATCAAGAGGAACAAGAGGGTGGCACCAATGCACGCCCTGCAGCGGACTTCTCGCTGCGGCTGTGTTCTCTGCATTTTTGCGTTGGCCGGGTTCTGGCTTGCCGCTGCAGGTGGGCACGGTGCGTCTGTTCAAATGCACAGGCTGGTTCGAGTGCTGTGCGTGATAATGTGTTTGCTGTGGTGTGCGGCAGTGGTGTACAGCCCCAATGACCACACAGAAGGAGGGAATCCCTCAACTAGGCGAAGAAACAAGTTGTGTGAAGCAAAGAAAAGCAAGGAATACACCGCAGGTACGGAAACCTGACGGGATATAAAACGGGATCCTCACCTGGAGGCCCCGTGGTGAAATACAGAGATGCAAGTCACAGACCCAAGTCTGGCAAGAGGAGGAAGAAGTCCAACTCCAACTCTCATGAGCTGGAGCTGTCAATGCGCAGCACTAGCAGCACGCATGGCGCTGGTTCTATAGGTGATGTGGATCCACAAAATCAATATGAAGCTGTGGCGGAAGAGGAAGAGGAGGAAGGTGGCAGGAGGGGGAGGGGAGGGGGAGCACAATGGGCAGGCACAGGCCAGCTCACCACCCTGCCACCTCACAACCCGTTCTCCTGGATCTGGTTCCAGGCCGCAGAGAAGTACCTCGCAAACAGGGCCTTGTCCGATGCAAACCGGTGCACGATGTAGCGCATGCGCCTGTCGTAGCGCATCACCAGGTCGATCGGCAGCATCACGAACTGGCCGCCAGGCCCGCCACGGTACTGCAGGTCTGTCTCGCCGCTCTCGGCCGCCCACGGGCCCCACTGCGGGTGGGCAAGGTTGACGAAGAACTCGTTCCCGAACACGTTGTTGTTCCGCGTCCAGTTGCCCTGGTTCCCGCTGATCTCCTTGTGCAGCGCCCCCATGTTATGTCCACCCATCAGCGAGACAGCCTTCCACAGAGCCGCACGGTCCGTGTTCAGCGAGATCCCCAGCTCCGCGAACTTGTCAAGGAAGTACTGCAGGGTGCTGCGGTGCGGGAAAGCGTCGTGCCCGAAGTGCTTGATGGGCAGCCGGTCGTGCTCCTTCACACACTTCTCCGCCATCTCCGCCTCGCTGAAGTCGCGCCGCCCGGGGCGGAAGTGCAGCGTCGGGCTCCCCATGTATTCGAGCGCCACGTTCCCAGCCAGCTGGTACAGGTCTGCGTACGTGATGAAGGGGTGCGCCTCCTTCACCTGCTCTAGCACCATCCCCACGATCTCCAGCCCCTGGTTGTCGCGCAGGTCCAGCTCCGGCCCCCCGGGGCGCGTGCACCCACCCGTGCTGCCGCCGACCGGCCGCAGCGCAGGGTTATACTGCGCCATCGAGTGCCACGCCATGCGCACCAGCAGCGGCCGCAGCGGCTCCGGCTCCTCCTCAAGCAGCTTCGAGAGGGACGCCACCACAGGCATGTACTGCGCCACCGCCCACGGCGCGATCCCCATCCCCGGGGGTGTCAGCGGGCCGGGGCTCTCGACCCCGCCTGAGGGACGTGGCGGCACACCTGCGCACCCACCTGCACACAGCAGCACGGCTGCAGCCACAGACAGCACCCGGCAAGACATCGCTGGGCTGCGCGGACCGAAGAGCAAGCGGCTGGGCGGGCGTTGCGTGTGTGGATGTGTGTGGTTGAACTGTTGTTGTTAGGGTGTGTGGGTGTGCACAGTGGCGGTCGCATCAATTAGGACGCGGTTGACGCAGCAGCCTGCATGGCCAGCGTACTGGGCGGGTGGGATAGGGACAGGGCCTCCCACTGCTGCGCTGCCAATATATTTGTTCCGCCATCCACACGGCACCTCTGTAAGGCACGGGAGCAGGGCACCACTCTGCATGCGAAGACGGCGCCTGTCCGTTCCGCACACCCCAGCCTGCGCACGCCACAGGGTTACAGCTGCACCGCGCTACCACCCCGACCCCTCCCTGGCTGCGTGAGAAATCTGGTGGCAGCCACCGAGTCCCAAGGAGCCCAAGTCCGAACCCCAACACAAGGTCGAAACCCCGCCATTTGGGACACGATACCTTTGCCCCAACTCCCGACGAACACCGCAAACAGGCATGTCGACGAGAGGGCTGTGGCACGCCACCACCCGAGGACACCCACACCACCCGTCCAGGCTAGGGAAGGGAAGCAGAAAGAAGACAGGTGGTGCGATGCCCCGGCCGCTCAGGCCCACTAATCAACCCACCCACCCACCTAAACCCAACCCAAGAAGAGGGGCATGCGGTATTGCCGCTTGGAAGCGGGGAACTGCATGCGCCCTCACGTGTGAACTTACCACCTGTTGGTCCCCCCCTCCACCCCACACCCATGATACCTCCATTCTCGGGTGTGAACGGACACCGCGTTCGCTCCATCAACAAGGGAAGAGGGGGCCCGGCACATCTTGTGTTCGTTTTGCTTTATGCACGCCCTTCCGTGTGTATCTGCGTGGCCAAACAGCCAAAAAAAAAACTGAACCGCCTGACCTGAGACAAGGCTCTCGCGGAAATTCCACAAAAAAAATGCGATGCCAACGCGACAACCTTATCTCACCTGCCAGGGGCCTCGGAGGAACAACGGAACACGGTGGGATCTTGTAAATTTTACATGTAAAAATACCGATTTTTACATGTATTATACATGTATAATACTTGCATGTCAACTATTATACATGTATAATACCGTATTCGGAAAAATACTGGAACGGAATAATGTTCCAAGTTCCAGCCGAGACCCCATTTGTTCCAGTTATTTTCCGTTCCAGAATTGTTCTGGGGGGTCTGCGCGGACTTGGCCGTTTTCTGGGAGTCGGGTACTTTCCCAAGGGTATGCTGGGCCCACCATCCTCCACCATGGCATGGGGTGGGGTGAGGTGGGATTTCGGACATGTGCCCGAAAAACTGACAAGTACCCGCCAATTTCCCCCATATTCTAATTCTGGAACGGAAAAATACTGGAACGGAATAATGTTCCAAGTTTCGAAAACTCGGGTTTGTTCCAGTTATTTTCCGTTCCAGAAAAAATCCGTTCCAGCATTTTTCCGTTCCAGTATTTTTCCGAATACGGTACATGTATATGCCTGAAATATACATGTAAAATACATGTATATCAAGCATAAAATACATGTTATACATGTATTTTACTTGCATGCAAGTATTTTACTTGTCATGCAAGTATTATACATGTATTTTACTTGTCGTGCAAGTATTTTACATGTATAATACTTGCATGACAAGTATTATACATGTAAAATACATGTAAATGCATGAAATATACATGTAAAATACATGTACCTGGGACCCCCCGTGTATAAGTCCCCCCCCCTTACCCCCGTGTTTAAGTCCCCCCCTGGGGGTCTGGCAGGGGGGGGACTTAAACACAGGGGGACCTAAACACGGGGGTGGGCTGGTCTGGAGGGTCATCAGGTGGCCCCTAGGCCCTCCAGGTGCTGTCTGAGTCGAAAAGTGGGGTGCCAAAAGTCCATCCGGACCGGAATTACCCCCCTACGACAGCAGAGGAAGAGGTCTTCTTGGTCTCCACTGTGCCACCCCCGTGTTTAAGCCCCCCCTGTGTTTAGGTCCGCCCCCCCCGTGTTTAAGTCCCCCCCGGCCGAAAATCGCCTCCAGGGGGGGGACTTAAACACGGGGGGTCCCAGGTATATCAAGTAAAAATACATGTATAATAGTTGACATGCAACTATTATACATGTATTTTTGCTTGATATACCGTATACGTAAATATTATGGAACGTAAATATTATGGAACGGGCCCATTTTTGGCCGGTCCGTTCCATAATATTTACGTTCCATAATATTTACAGGACCAGTTGGGGACTCGGTGGTGAGGACGGCTTGTGTCAGGAATCGCGCGAAAAGTGCACGAGTAGGTCCCGTCAGGGACTCTGTATGCCGTCCGATCACCTGGTCCAAGTCCCCGAGTCGCAGAAAGCCCTGTAAATATTATGGAACGAAAAAAATCTGGAACGCCAACCCACCAGCGTTCCAAAATATTTACGTTCCATAATATTTACGTTCCAAAATATTTACGTATACGGTACATGTATTTTACATGTATATTTCAGGCATATACCGTATACGTAAATATTATGGAACGTAAATATTATGGAACGGGCCCATTTTTGCCCGGTCCGTTCCATAATATTTACGTTCCATAATATTTACAGGCACTTCTGCAGGGGGGCTGGGGACTTGGTGCAGACGGGATGGTGGCTGACATACGGACCCCATCGGGGACTGTCACGGCAATGCACATGCCGAATATCGGTTCAGAACTCATCACCCCACCCCCCCCACCCACCTTCATGTGCACCCAGACGGAGAGAGACCCACAGAAATATATCCCCAGCATGGTGACTGAGCCTGAAAAAGACAGAAAAATCTAAACATGACAACAGCAAAAAAGAGCCTTCCAGTCGCGGGAGTTCCCGGACATCAACACACAAAACGTTCCTGCACCTATCCTGCTCCTTGCGAGGAATGGGTGGCACCCAGAAAGGACAAGGATGGACGGACCACCAACAAGAATGTTCGAAGGAATTCTGTACAACAAAAGGCGGGTCGGAGTGAACACACAGTATCTAAAACATGTACAGGGAAGTACCACTTTCGGGAGATCTGACTCATGGAAGGGCATGCGAGTCCTATGTGCTGTGGTGGTGCATGTACTCCAGAGCTGAAATGCGCATGTTCAGAATGTCAAGCGCTTTTGCCTCGAAGGTCGGAGGGGGGGATGCGTAAAAGTCCCGGGACGGGAAGCCGTCAGTGCTGCCGACCTTGCTGCAGAGGTTGACAGCCCACCACAAGCAGAAGAAGCCGCATCTCCAGTCGTCGCTCTGCACGCCCATGTGCAGTGTCGGGAGGAAGGTGCACCACGGAAACATCTCAGTGATGTACGAAGTGAGGGGTGTCACCAGCTGAGACGGCCCGAGGGAGTCAATGCACTGGAAGTTGCAGCCTTGCCTCACCAACAACACCCAGTGGTAGCCAGCGTTCAACTTCGGCTGAGTGTTGATGATGTAGGCCGCGGCGGAAGCGTTCCTGTCAATCGGGGCTGTGTCGTAGGGGGACGCCCCCATGAACGTAGTCAGCCTCCGATGGGCCAGGACAGAGAAGAGGTACTCGAGGTCGCTCTCGTACAATCTGTATGGAGCGGAGACGGGCCTCTTCACGGGGAACACCACGGTGCGCGCGGTGTGCTGAAGGCTCGGAGGGGCAGGAGGCGCCTGTGGGGGTTCCTGGAGAGCATCCGGGGGAGGACAATCACGGGTGGCGGGAAGATCACCATGCGGAGAAGTAGCATTCATCATCTCATCGTCAGCATCCTCCTCATCGTCATCATCATTGTCATCCTCGTCATCATCATCATCATCCCCGTCCTCGGCGGAAGCTGGGGTCTCGTCCTCCTCCTGGCGCTTGCCGCTGGTCACTTCCTCCTCGAGTGTCAGGAGGAATTCCTCCATCTCCTTGGCACACTTGGCAAATTCTCCCAGCGGTTCCTTCTCAGTCTCGGAGAGCTTGATTTCAGGTCCATCCATCTCCTCGTCTTCCGCGGGCACCTGCAGACCACCCTCCAGGACAGACACACCACCCTCCCCCAGGAGTCCCGCCTTCGTGAAACCACCAATGATCGTGGACTTCTTCACACTCCGGAGAGCACGGATCAGCCACTTCAGGTGCCTGTGACGGACGCTTTTCACGGTCAGAATGATTTTGGACGCCACAACAGTACCATCGTCGTTTCCTCCCTTCTCCCTCTGGCGGCGGACCATGCGCTGCACCTTCTTGTTGTACCACTCAGCGAACTGGGTCCGCAAGGACCTCTTCACTAGGCAGTTCACGGTGAGGTCCAGAGGCTGCAGCACACCAGTCATGCCGGCCGGCACAAGGACAGGGACGACGAGGGAGGCCTCCAACAATTCGAGGACCTTGGGGGTGGTCTGGCCCGTGAAGTTGTCGTAGATCAGGATCATCTTTTGATCCGAGGGGAGGCCCAACTTCTCGACCATCTTGTCCCGGTAGGGAACAAGGATCTTCTCCACCCACTCGATGGTGGTCGTCTCATTGGCCCAGTGAGATTTTGTGTGGGAGAAGCACCACTTCCGCACCTTCCTTTGGTGCTTGGAAGTGGGAACGGCGTGCACCCTCTTCGTCTTCCCCGCGTAGATGACCTGGGGGGGGAGCTGGTGCCCGGAGGAAGCAATCGCCAGCAGACCCGTGACGCTTGCCCGCGTCCCCTGACGAACGTGGACATTCTTCGACCCTTTAGGTGCGTATGTACGATTTGACGAGGGAACGAACGGGATTCCAGTGTGGTCGGCATTCACAACCAGTTCTGGGGGGATGTCGTAGGTTTCCTGGGCGATGCGGACCTCTTCCACGAACTCCTTCTGCGCCGCCTCCACCTCAGGGCTCGGCTTCACAAAGCTGGACGTGGCGACGCGCAACGAGAACCCATTGCGCAGCATGAACTTCCGCCCCCATTCCACCCCCGCCGTAGTGTCCCCCTCAACCCGCTCACTGGTGTCCGACAGCTTCAGGATGGCCCGAGCTGTGGCACTAACCGTGAACGGGTTCACAACCCCCCCTGCACGCCGAACGCTGTTCACAACAGCGAGGACCTCAGCCTCCTCCTGGGGAG
The DNA here is from genome assembly GCA_963210315.1 of Rhynchopus euleeides. Classification (NCBI taxonomy): domain Eukaryota; phylum Euglenozoa; class Diplonemea; order Diplonemida; family Diplonemidae; genus Rhynchopus; species Rhynchopus euleeides. The sequence continues at coordinate 1,743,484 of OY723309.1, read as the reverse complement.
TGAGCAGGCGGGCACGGCCACGTTTCTTCCCAGCGAGAGCAGCGGTGAAGTCAGGTGCCTCCATCCCCGTAGCGACGGCACTCGCCACCTTGCCCTGTTCATTTTTCATCGGACGGCGTACAGAGTCCCTGACGGGACCTACTCGTGCACTTTTCGCGCGATTCCTGACGCAAGCCGTCCTCACCACCGAGTCCCGAACTGGCCCTGTAAATATTTTGGAACGTAAATATTATGGAACGGACCGGCCAAAAATGGGCCCGTTCCATAATATTTACGTTCCATAATATTTACGTATACGGTATGCTCTAATTAGAGTCTAATTAGGGTGTTATTGAGAGTATTTCGAGGTGAGATTACACCCAAGAGAAAGCGCCCAGACCACGCGTTACAGGCGCGAGCCGGGGGACAGGGGCGATATGCCGAAGCGGGCAGTGTCTGAGAGCTCCGTCAGCAGCAGCAGCACCCTGCCAAGGTCCGGCAAGTGAGGAACCCAAAGCCTGCACAGAAGGTATCTGTGAAAATCAGACGCTCCATAGTCACATTACAGCGCACATTCGGATGAAACATTGTGGAGAGGTTGTGGTGACAGACCTGTGCGGAGGTGAGATGTGGCTCTTCTCGCAGCAGGCACCGTACGTAAACACTGCCTGCTGCGGGTACTGCTGCTCCTTTGTGTTCGAGTCCCTTCATTGCATGAGGTTGCAAACATAAACATGCATCGAAGCCGGCGGCAAAGCCGAAGGGGAAGAAGGCCACCTACTCCAGGCCACGCAGGAGAAGTGGCTGTGGTAGAAGAGCGACCTCCCACCGGCCTGCAGCTGTTTTTTTTGTTTACTTCGGGGGCCCTGCACATGCGCGTCGGGTGGGAGAGTGTCAACTACTTCTAGACGCGACCCGAAGGCTGCTCGTAGTGATCATGATCTAGGTTCGTATGAGTCTATAGACTTGGTTTTACCCTTGGCGCCGTTTCTGCCCTGGTGCTACCAGAGTGGCTTGCCATGCCTACAAGGGATCACGGAGACGCCTCGCCATCTGTTCAGGACTCCTGATGCAAGCACCCTTGATGGTCCAGGGGAGCCACCCCCTGCTGTTTCATTCCCTGGCACAAGTGCCCGTCATGGTATGAGAAGCCTGGGCAGTTTAAGGTCATGCCCGGGACCTTGGTGGAAGGTGCCGGGCTGTTCTTTCCCGATGTCAACCCTGCGGATCGACAGCAACGCGAATGTGGCAATGATCGACGTTGATATGAGCAATGACGCCTCCAAGTCAAGACTCTCAGAAGGCCAAAACTGTGTCGACAATGAGGTGGCGCATCGTGCTCGGTGTGGTCCCACACATCCTCGAAAGGAAGGTGCCTCCGCTCTTGGAGCGAACGGGAACGCTCTTGCACTTGGGAGGGTGCCCAGCCAAAGGTTTCTCACAGATACGTTCCCCACAGAAGCAACTGTAGAGGCTGCTGCGCTCCCAAGCATACACAGATCGACAGGACGCACGCAGGCACACTCTCCCAGAACCCAAGAGCCTTCCTTGGGGCTGTCGGGCCAGTCGAAATTTTTTCTGGTCAAAAAAAAATCACAAAAAAACACAAAAAATCGTTTGCTATGTTGGATTAGCGGATCCGCATCGTACAGAACGTCTACGAAAGACGACGCACGAGAACTGATACGCTATATACAAAAAATCGTCAGCTGATTGAGGGTGTGATATGAGGGTTCTATCCAACAAGGATATCAAGGCGGCACTTTCAAAGTCCTGCCAAGGACAGCGCCACGTGGGTGTGTGCTTCTGATATATGTTATGTCATCATGTGAACCCTCCCCAGCGTGTGCCAACATCCCTGACACGCTCACGAAAAGCATGACACGGAGAAAACAGGTGCCGGAACAACCTGCCGAGCACACGGGTGGTGCCACGTTGATCCACGCAGCGATCTCCCATGACAGGAAGCCTTGTCGCCACGGCAGAGTCGCCGCAGACTGTGGGAGAGGTGTCGCCAGTCACCTTGAGGTTGCAGTGTGTCATCAGGCTAAGACCCGTGCCCTCTTCACCTCCCCTGTTAGGTTGCTCCCATATCGTTGCCTGCTTTGGGGCCTGAAGGACATAGGGGTCCAGCAGGCACTTGAGCATCGCAAGGCATGAGTGGCTGTTTCAAACTCCTGGTGCAAGCACCCGTCATGGTCTGGGGAAGCCCTCCCAGGTAGTTTAACGTCTTGCCCAGGACAAAAAATCGCAAAAAATCGCAAAAAATCGCAAAAAATCGCAAAAAATCGCGACCGCCTTTTGTGATTTTTTGTGATTTTTGGTGTCCCGTTTGTGATTTTTTGCGATTTTTTTGCGATTTTTTGTGAGTTTCCAGTGCAGAGGGGGCCCGGTACCTGCGCGCGTCCTGTCGGACTGAGGCTGGCATGGTGGGGCTAGCGCAGCAGGTTCTACTTTTGCCGTCGGGCTCTTAGCGCAGAAACATGCACAACCCGAACAACAATGCTCGAAGGCAAACAAGCCGCGTGACCGGGGTTGAGCTGCTGTAGCGAGGCCGCGGCGTAAAAGAGGGCTGGGCTAGTTTCTACCATTCCAGCCCACCCAGCAGGCAGCACACCACACCCCATCTCCCCACCCAGCGGGACCCCCCTCTCGGATTTTTCAAAACCCCGTTCTTTTGAATATTTGGGGCCCGTGCGGATCGTGGTGGGGTCATTTTGGCCATGGGGTGCCTCTTGATACCCCTTACTGGGAAACTCCAATTGGGTGAAGTACCCCTGTCCAGAGGGGTACTTTCCTACAGGTACCCCCACCCAAAAAAAAATTTCCGGCGCAAAAAAAAATCACAAAAAATCACAAAAAATCGTATTGCAATTTGGGTTAGCGTGCTGGCATCGCAGCCTGGCCCCGAAGGACCATACCGTGAGGAACCGGGCCCGCTATCCTACTTTTGCTCTACGTGACACCACACGGTTTCGCTCTCCTCCTCGTTGCGCTGTAAAGGAGGGGGGACACACACACACTGGAAGCCGGAGATTGCGCCTGCTGGTACTGAGGCGCAATCTTCGCGACGACGCGTTGAAAAGAGCGCGGAATAGCCGCCGAACGAAAGATGGTGGGAGAGGGGATGCAGCGGGTGCGCTTCGGAACAAAAAATCGTTTGCTATGTTGGATTAGCGGATCCGCATCGTACAGAACGTCTACGAAAGACGACGCACGAGAACTGATACGCTATCCAAGTCAGTTACTAAGTCACACCACACGGGCGCGATCTGCTCCTTTCGTTTGTTAAAATAGGGAAAGGCACGTGAACACTGAAGGTCGGAGGCTCCACCGAATGAAGCTCGGAAGGTGATACCTCGGCCGCGCGTTGAAAATAGCGCGGGACCTTCCACTTACTGGGAAGGAAGTCTGATGAACGCCTGATCTGGCGGGGGGGGTCAAAAGGGAAAGCCCGGGCTCGGAAACGTTTCTGCCGATGGATCTTCGACAGACGAACCTTGTGGGGAATGGGATCAATCGCGCAAGGGGGAAGTAACCACCTCCATGCCTTGACTTTACTGTTAGTTGTCGGCCGGCTTGGCGCATCAAACAGGAAGCCGGTAGCCACTGCTGGAGGTTTCGAGTCAGATGGCCCAACGGCCTTTGGTTTTACAACAGGGGCGCCCTGGGGGCGGGGTGAGAGGAACGAGGGGCAATGAGTACCCTTGCAGAGGGGTAGGGGAAGTAAGCCTGGGAAAGGCCGGACGTCCAAGGCGCTAACCGTTGCGCAAGTTGCAGGTGTTTTTCCCGGTGGCGGGATGTCGGGCGCGCCAAGGGCATCCGCCTCTCTCTTTGCGGCAGATGGGACATGAGGGGGCAGGAAGGTGAATCCAGGTTCAGACTGCGACGACTGGGCAGTGCGCTTTGATGAAAGCACCTTTGCTGATTTGCCGAGCCCGCCGGCTGTCTGTGTACCCGGGTCAGTGACAAGACGAAAGGGAGGTGGGGTGTTCTCCGGCAAAGGGGGAGGGGATGCCGCGTCGGGGAAAGGTCTAAGCGACGAGATATCAGGACAAGGGCCACTCAAGGAGCTGACTACGGTGCAGGTAGCTTGTCTTTTGTTGAAAGGCGTGGCATCAGCCACGTCCCGCACGTCAGCCAGCCTCTTAAGCAGGCTAGGAAGAGGCAGGGAAGAGAGAGAAGGGGCTGGCGGTAGCTCGAGGTCGCAGCATGCCACAACCTCGTCCACACCAGGATAAGACACATCTGAGCAGAGGGGCTCCACCCTCACTGGCACTGGGCCACTCTCATAAACATAACTGGCGGCGCTCTCAGTGGCAACCTGTCCCAGTGCGGTCTCACATCCCTCAGATGGGGGTCCATCATCATCATCGTCGGCGGCCGCCGAGGGCGCGTCGGCGGCTTCGTCGCGCTCGCTGAGGCCGGCATCCCCGTCTCCGCCCCCAGCGGCAGGGGGGCTGTCCCCATCCGCGTCGTTGTCGTCGCAGGAGTCCACCTCATCGTCGCCGCCGTTCGAGGGGCCACCCGCGGAGCGCCCATCGCCGCTGCCGTCATCATCAGCAGAGCACATCTCGCTGTCCTCTTCAGTGGGTGGTTCGTGGTGGCCCGCCTCGCAGCAGGTCTCCGCCTTGGCGCATGTACCACACCTCGTCATCTTGTGCTTCTTGCAGCACCGTACAGACAGGCCGTCGTCATGCGAGTGGTGCGCGCGACAGCACGCTTCCAGATGCGTCTGGTAATTGCGCTCCTGGCCATCGCAGAGGTCACACCTCGGTTTGGAATGCGCGTTGCAGACCCGCGCCTTGTCGTGTATGGCCAGGTGATCAGGCACAAGCACTGGAGAGGCGCTACGGGTCGGTCCAGGCCCGGGGGTTTCCCACGCTGCGGCACGCCCCGCTCTGTTGATCCCGGAGTAGTCTGGGTATACGTCACTACCCCAGGTCAGGTCGCCCTTCTGGACCCGCGCGGCACGTTTGGCGCTGTTCTCAATGGCGGTGATCGTCTCAGCGCCCCCGGCAAAGATGGGTCTGGGAACGACGCCACCCCATACTTCCCCTGCGCCGACGGAGGAGAGGCACCCCACTCGGTCCTGCCGCTCGGCAGGCCACGGCTTACCGAGTTGTGTGCGTTGGCAGAGTTGCATCACGTGCTTCATCAACGTCCATAGGACACGTCCACGCTCCCTGAGTGGCGGGAGGGGGAGGTCGCTGGTCCCCTCCGTCGCCCGGGGGAGCTGCATGCCTGTGTACACCTCGAAGTCGAGAGCGAGCTCAATGTTCGACACTACGCCCCTATACAAAAAATCGCAAAAAAACGCAAAAAATCACAAAAAAAATCACAAAAAAACACAAAAAATCGTCAGCTGATTGAGGGTGTGATATGAGGGTTCTATCCAACAAGGATATCAAGGCGGCACTTTCAAAGTCCTGCCAAGGACAGCGCCACGTGGGTGTGTGCTTCTGATATATGTTATGTCATCATGTGAACCCTCCCCAGCGTGTGCCAACATCCCTGACACGCTCACGAAAAGCATGACACGGAGAAAACAGGTGCCGGAACAACCTGCCGAGCACACGGGTGGTGCCACGTTGATCCACGCAGCGATCTCCCATGACAGGAAGCCTTGTCGCCACGGCAGAGTCGCCGCAGACTGTGGGAGAGGTGTCGCCAGTCACCTTGAGGTTGCAGTGTGTCATCAGGCTAAGACCCGTGCCCTCTTCACCTCCCCTGTTAGGTTGCTCCCATATCGTTGCCTGCTTTGGGGCCTGAAGGACATAGGGGTCCAGCAGGCACTTGAGCATCGCAAGGCATGAGTGGCTGTTTCAAACTCCTGGTGCAAGCACCCGTCATGGTCTGGGGAAGCCCTCCCAGGTAGTTTAACGTCTTGCCCAGGACAAAAAATCGCAAAAAATCGCGACCGCCTTTTGTGATTTTTTGCGATTTTTTGTGGTCCGTTTGTGATTTTTTGCGATTTTTTTTGACCCCAAAAACTTTCGACTGGCCCGACAGCCCCATTCCTGCCCCTTTTCGTGACCACTTCCTCTCCCCACAACACAGGCACATCACTCTAATTAGGCGATTATTAGGTGATTATTAGAGTCTAATTATACCCTAATAATCGCCTAATCAGACTCTAATAAATTCATTTTGACTCTAATAATCGCCTAATTAGAACTCTAATAAATCTGGCTGAATCCCGAGACTCTAATAAATACCCAAAACTCTACGTAGACCGTAAGCCGTAATTATACATGTAAAAATCGGTATTTTTACATGTAAAATTTACAAGATCCCACCGTGAAAGGGGGGGTGGGGGGGGGGGGGGGGTAGGGGGGGTCATAAGCCCGTACAAAACCACATTTTTCAACATACCATCAGAACCGCCCTAATACCTGATCTGACCCGAAAATCCGACCCATACCCCCCCGGAAACCGTCTGGAGCCCACTTGTGACACCTGATGCGCACTTTTGTGATGATTTTTTGGGGTCCTAAAAAATGTACCTCAGTTTCGTACCTTGCCTTTGTACCTGAACCACTCCCGACCGCAGTATTTCGTTCTTTGCAAGGAAAGGGTATCACTACGCTCACCCAGCACGCCGAGCAACACATGCCGTGTGCCTAGGGCCTCGCAGAGGTGTCAGATGCTGCTGCAGAGGGGTACCTTGCTCGAAAGACGCTCGCCAAACGGGAGATGTGCGGGGTCCCGGCAGAGAGCGTTGTGGCAGACCTGCGTCAGAAGAAAACGGCACACGACATCCGTGAGGCGACATTATTTCGGGTGCTCCGTCGGGCTGGGTACATAGGAGAGCGAGTGGGACGTGGTGACGACAGATATATGCAGTGGTGCATCAACTGCACGCACGTGCGAAAAGCGGCGTTCCTTGCTGGCCAAGAAAGATGTCACCTGCACTCCTACTCCTCCCACTCCTCCTGCTCCTACCCCTACACCAACTGATGTGGGCAGTGAGTGATGGCAGCTCCAGAGCAGCAGATGATCTAGGAAGCGATGAGCGGGTCAGCCGGGCAGACTACCCCAGTCCGTACCGGAAGTACGAAGCGTTGCGGGCCCGCCACCACCGCCTCCAGGAGAGGACCCGAGGATTAAGAGTAGGGTTGTACAACGCCAGGGGAGAGTATTCCCCTGGCGTTGAGACATCCCTGACGATCTTGCGGTCGCACTGTGGGGGTTGAGTCGGCAGGCAGATGCCTATCCAATGACTTTGTTGAGTCCTCACATGGTACACTCTCATACGTGCTGTTGAGACTGCGTGGTGTACTACACCCAGAAGGTGGCTGAACTCATTCAGCTGGCGCAACAACACAACATTCCCACCAATCAGGTACAAGAAAGACCTTGCCGAGGCACTGGGGAGGCAACATCGTGCCACCTGAGCCGGAACCACCGCAGAAAAGGCAAAGAACGAAATATTGCGGTCGGGAGTGGTTCAGGTACAAAGGCAAGGTACGAAACTGAGGTACATTTTTTAGGACCCCAAAAAATCATCACAAAAGTGCGCATCAGGTGTCACAAGTGGGCTCCAGACGGTTTCCGGGGGGGTATGGGTCGGATTTTCGGGTCAGATCAGGTATTAGGGCGGTTCTGATGGTATGTTGAAATTTTTGGTATTTGTACGTTTTTAGGGGGGCTTATGACCCCCCCTAGGGGGGGGGGGGCAGAGGTAAGACACGGAGCCTTCCTCTCACCCCCCCCCCCTCCCCTCAGTCACTTTCACTTTCACTCCTTCACTCAAAATGCAGGGTTGTCGAGGAGGCCGAAGAGGCTGAGGTGCTCGTTGGTTGTTTGCCAGGGAGAGCAGAGAAAGAGGGATCGATCGAAAGGCAGCAGGCTATCAGGGTTCCGTGGTGGGGCGGGGGGCGGTGGGGGCGCGGCGAGCGGGCGATACGAACAGGGCGCGGGGCACCCCTCGCACAGCACCTCAGCACTCAGCTGTTTGGCGCAAACCACCCTGCCGCGGTTATGCGGTTATGGCACACAATAAATAAGACCCTCCCCCAGCAAGCAGCACGCCTCTGCTCCCAGTTGCTAGGGGGTGGGGAGGGGGCACGGCTCAACTCGTCTCTTTTGGCATGACCATCACCAATGCGTGTCGTGTGGGCATGAGGGGCAGTGAAGGGGGGCGAGGTGGAGGTGTCTACGGCGTTGGAGCCTCGGGCATACAAGTGGATATTACATTCAAATGCGCGTGGGGGTGGGGCGCCGGGCGGCGGGGGTGGGGACAGTGATGCAGAGACAAGTAGATAGGCACGGAGGGGTCGGCCCCGTAGAAGGGGCGTGCCCACTGCGGAGCCCTTCACCTCGAGGTGCAGAGGGGTGCACGCGGTGATTAAGGGGCACGCCTGCTCAACACTTTGAGGTGCCAAGCAGTGCAGCAGTGGCACGGATAGACACGGGGTGGAAGGGGCACATGGGGATCCCTTTGGGATGCGAATGGCACTTCTGCCCCTCTCCGCATCAAGCACTGCGTGGTCCGGCTGCCGTGCAGCCACGCCGTGAAGGTGAATGCAGCACACGCATCGATGCACAGGATGGAACAGCGGTGGCGACAAGTTGTTGCTGGTCTAGAGTGCGGATCAGTGTTGCACATCCGGTAGCGATTTGGCACACTCCGCGGCTGTCCCTCCTCCAGGCGGTGTCCTTCTGCATTGGCACAGCAGTGCGCAGGGCGCTTGCACGCTCGGTGCAACCACTGCCACACTGGGCAGGTTTCCTAACGGGCATCTGGGAGCTATCCACCCTCCGGGGCCTGGCACGGCCCACCCCACGCGGCGCATTCGGCACCGCCAGGCAGGAGGGTGCTCCGGGACACCTCACCAGGACCTTGCCAGAGGCTCTGGGCAGCTTCCCATCTCCCACCATGAACAGCAGGGTCACTGCCTGCAGACCTGGCAAGGGGATTCTGTTGGCTGTCTCGATGTGGGACAGCGACTAGAATGTCACAAGGTATTTGTCGACCAACGCCATGGGCTGGTATTTGTGAAGGCTCACGCTCGAGCAGTGCACCTGTGTGGAGGCAGTGAGGTGGGTGGCTTGGCGAGGCGGCATGGCACACATGGCAACACAGCCTCCCTCGCGGGCCCCCTCGATTCGGGATTTTAAAGTCTCGTCACACACACCACACTGTGCAACATACCTTAGGCAGCGTCACATCGCCCAGGAGGACGTTCTTCGTAGACAGGAAGCTGACATTGCCTGCCTGCGAGGCAGACCCGTGCCCGCACACGATCACGGGGTAGGTATGGTGGGCAGCGGCAAACTGTAGTGTTGGTAGTGTACGTTGGTGTGGAATCATGTAAGTCAACACAGGAGAGAGCGGCTATTCCATGACACACAAAGGGGTGAGGGGGATATGGCGGGAATCAAAATATGCCACGCCCAACACAACCCCACGGGATAGGCCCACCCACACTGCAACTGCACTCCCACACCCGACTGGCCATACCGAGCAGGTTGGGTGTTTGTAGGCATCGAGCTTACGCGAGTCAGTCATGCGACCGCGCAGGTCCCACACGCGGATGACCCCACTCTTGTGTGCGGAGAACAGCTGGTAGGAGGACAGGCGCAGCACCACCTCAGTGGTGGGGTCCGCCTGGGACGATGCGGACAGCTGGGCAAACAGGCGGTGCCCACCACCGGCACGTGCGTCCCATAGACGCACGGTTCCATCGTCAAAGCCGCCGGCGATCTGTAGAGATGGATGGTGTGAGATGAGAGGAGACGGGAGGGCTCACCCCACTTACTCCCAAGCACTGTTCGTCCAGCCATACCGTGCGCAGCCCTGTCGAGTCGGTCTTCAGCTGCCGCAGCGAGGCACAGCGCGGCGGCAGTGCGATGTTCTGCACAAGACGCTCCTCCGACAGGGAGTACATCTGGATCTTGCTGTGTCGGGGGGCAGGGGGTGGTGGTGGCTTGATGCGGTCCGACAGTTAATGGCAGCTTCCCACCGCAAGCCCGGGATGGGGCAAGCCATCCGCTGCATACCTGCCATCGCCGGAGAAGAGTAGAGTTCCGTCCATGCTGTCCCAGTCAGCGCACACCTTTGCCTGCGCAGAGGTGCCTGCGAGGAAGGACGTCTCCAGCTGCATGCCCGTCCCCTGTGGGTTTGCGGGTTTTTGAGAATGCACGTGAGGGGGGAGGGAGGAGCAACAAATAGGCAGACCCCCGGGGGCAACCCTAACACATCGAAAAGCGGAAGGGGCGCCCAGGCCCAGCTGAGACGCAGCAAGGCGTGCATACCTTCGTGCTGCTGGAGGAGGCCTTGGGGGGGATGACCTTGGAATACACCGACACGACACCCCGCTTGTCCGTCACGAGGAGCCGCGGCGAGTCTGTCGCATCGTTCACAAGGAAGGTCTGCGCCACTGGGGCGGGGTGCACGGCGTGGTTCACCATGCGGTGCAACAGCGTCTCATACACCCCGATGTTGTTCGCCGCATCCGTCAGAATCGCCTCATTCGCGAAGCTCCGGAATTCGGAGCACACAATCCGCTCCGCCGTCTGCGCGAGGGGCTGCACCGACACGCTGTCCTTCGAGATCTTCTCAGGGGGGCCGCTCAGCGTCGCGACGAACTGCCTCTCGCCCACCTTCATCATGTGGTTCTGCAGCACGTCTTTATTCGTCAGGTCGCGGTGCCTCTTCCGCTCCGCAACCGCAACCTCGACGTCCGCATGGAACACGGGCTTCCTCCACTGCCGCGACATCCACCGGAACAGCTGGCTCTTTGGCAGCCCCTTCGCATGCGCCGGCGACGCCGCCCCCGCCGCCCCGCTGTCGGCATGCATCGCGTTGACAATCTGGCACAGCCTCGCGTGCTCCATCGCCGCCAGATCCGCAAGCTTCGGGAAGGGGTCGCTGAGGAGGGGCTGCATCACATTCCGCACATCCATCAGCAGGCACAGCCGCAGGTCCGTCACGGAGGAGGCTGCGGGGGGCGCGGGCGTGCCCGCCCCCCCGGGGGAACCCTGGTTGTGCACACCAGGCAGCGACGCCGCCATCGCACTGCTGTGCAGCATGGGGAACAGCGAGGGGTGCGTGTTCTGCACCTGCTGTATCGAGGTGTAGTTGGTTGTCGGCGTGCTCACGCTGAGGAGCGAGACGGTGTCCGGAACCTGCAGCACGCTGGAGCCGGTCCGGGAGGAGGGCTGGGTCAGGGTATCGGAGTCGGGCGACACGTTGTACCTCACGAAGAAGACCAGCAGCGCGTAGAACACCTCCTCGCGCACCAGGGGGGAGGGGTCGTTCACCACGGTGGCCAGGATGCGGAGGAGCTCGACGTCGCAGAGCAGCAGCGACTTCTCGTTGGCAGCATCGCCTCCCTCCGCAGAGGGGGGGGCGGCTGACGCAGCAGCGGTGCTGCCGCTCGCAGGGATGCTGTCGGCACCGAGCCCGACAAATTTCGCCAGGGCGTGGACAGCGCAGGCGCGGACCGTCTGGGAGGGGTCTGAGAGGATCTTCACCAACACCGCGGAGTGGAGCTCGCGCGTCACCACGCAGTATTCGATGGCCCGGGGGATGTCGGCAACCAGCTGTGCGAGGCACATCAGGGCCCACGACTTGCAGAGGGCGGACGCCTCGGCGTGCTCCCCCAGGTCCCCCGCCGCCGCAGCCCCGCCCGCCGCGCTGCTCCCCCCGCCCCCCGTGGCGACCGACGAGGTGTCCGGCGTGCTGGGGAGCCCCGATGCGGGAGGCGCAGCGTCGCCGGCGCCGCCCAGCGGGACGCCCTCCGCCGCGCCGCCGCCGCGAGCCCCCGCCCCGCCCGCGGCGGGGGCCAGCAGCTTGCTGACCTCCGACAGGGGGAGCACGCAGGAGAGGCAGCCAGTCAGCAGACCCCAGTTCCAGCAGGGGACCTGCGCGTCGCGGCCGCAGGTTGCCATGATCATTGAGATGACGAAGAATGCCATCGCCTGGACCTGATCCACAGTGGTGCCCTCCAGCAGGGGGAAGACGGATGCAGGCAGGCTCTGCTGGGCGGCTGCGCCGCCCAGCGGTGGCGCGGCGGCGCTGGGCGCTGCGCCGGCGCCCTCCCCCTCGTGGTGATCCCCCGGGGCGAGGGAGCTGTTCGCAGAGCCCGCAGGGTTGCCCGCGGGGGCGTGGTGTGGCTGCTGCAGCCCCGCCTCGGCAGGCGGGGATGCCGGGAGGGTGGCCTGGTCGAGGCGCATGTTGATGACCTTGAGGAATTTCTTCGCAGGCGGCATCTGCACCTTGATGAGGTCCGCCATGGTTGCCTCCGAGCTGTCGACGAGGAGGAGCTTCGTCCAGATCAGCACCATGCAGTTGATGAGGTCCGGCTGGTGGAGGAGGCGTACGACATAGGGCATGACGCCACAGGAGAGAGCGTCCTGCACAGCCCAGGAGCCCAGGTCGAGGTATTTTGTGAGGAGCTTCAAACTGCGCAGCCTGTGCTGGTGTGACGAAAGCCCCTGGATGATGCAGGGGAGCTGATCGGGTGTCGTCTGCGTCTTCCCCGCAAAGTCAACCGAGACCTCGAATGCGGTGAGCTGGTCCGCAAAGAATGAGGATGGCTTGTAAGCATACGACGTGTTCACGCTGAGGTCTGCATTCAGCATCTTCGGGAGCTGCGAGAGGACGGTCTCCAGGGAGAGCTCCCAGATCTCCCACAGGGGGTGCGCGTGGCTGGGCGGCAGGGGGGGGTGTGTGACGGGGACACACCCCGCGTCCCGCATGATGCGCTCCGCCAGGAGGAAGTTGCGGAAGAGAGACACCTGCAGCATGTCGTTGCGTGGGCGGAAAAGCCGGTTGAACAGCTCCCGATCCAGCGTGCACCACGCGATGGCGTCCGTCACAGCCGTGAAGATCCAATGCAGCTCGCCGAGAGGGGTCTTCCTGTCCTGTGCTGAGCCCGGTATCGCGTTCAGCATCTCACGCGTGACCTTCGGCAGCAGGCACTCCCTGAGTGAGTATTCATAGTACCACTCGAGGGACATCTTCACAGGCGTGGTGAGGCACGACGTCAGGAGGTCTGCCGGCAGTGCGGGGTTGAGGGGCAGCTCCTCCTGCCTCCTGCAGGCGCAGATCAGCATGTCGCGGGGGCGGGACTGGTGGAAGTGGTGGGTGTACCAGTACTGCAGCACCGCACCCGCGTTGCTGCAGTCGAGGATGTAGATCGTGGGGCTCCCGACGCACTGCATGATTTCCGTGATGGTGACGGGCACGTATTGCCTGTGCTCCGTGTCGAAGAACCACAGTTCTCCAAACTGTGTCACCTTAGGCACGCCGTGCCCGTTGTAATGCAGCAGGACACGCCCCTCCTTCGCCTTCTTCCGCACAGTGCTGAGGTGATACATCAGGTCGTCGACGCTGAGTTCGAGGCAGATTTTGTAGGTTGCGCTCTTCTGGAGCTGTTTGTACTGCTTTTCAAGCAGGTCCCCGATGACAACGCTGCCCTTTGTCAGCATCTTAGACTGTGCGACCATAGGGTCTGTCCAGCATTCCAGCTTGGCGCAGGGCTCCACACGAAGCACGTCCGGCGGGTCGACCCCCACGTTGAGGCACAGCAGCAGCAGGGCATGGCTCGTTTTGGACCTGTCCTTCCCGACGCGCCAGTCCTGGAATTTCTCCTCGGTCTCTTCCTTCGACTCGCGCGCCTCCTTCCCCGAACCCTGCCATGTTTCCGGGAGCCGTGTCACGGTGTGCTGCGCCAGCTCCCGCGCCACGCGTGTGTCGGTGGCTGCCCCCATCGCGGGCGCGAGGGGGGCGGGGCACCCTGCAAAAAAATGGCGTGGCGGTGGGCGTGATTCTTGAAAGAGGCAAACAAACAGGGCACCTGAAAAAACAACACAGCAAAGCGTGAGTTCACGATTTGACTTCATTGCTCGGATGCATCGCAGCACAATAAAATTCGGGCGAAAGAAAAGTGACAGGGGGGGGGACTGGGGCTGGGGATATTTGCGGAGTAGGGTCTCACCTCTGCATCTGCGCGGGTGCGCGCCTGCACTCCTCTCTCCCCCACCCCCCGCGCGGCGCGGCATCACACTGTGCGTCTATCCTCCTAGAAGACGGCCACCCCCGCCCCCCCCCCCCCTCTCCCTCTCACTCCCTCACTCGCTCACAGCTCTTCGCAGCAAACTTGCACGTTGCTTGCTTCTTATTCCCGCCCCCCTCCACCCTCTCCCTGCCTGCCATTAAAAGTGTGAATATCTCCGTGAGAAAAATAGAACCCCTGTCCTACGTACCTCACCCCAGCCAACCCGACGACATGCTTCACGTGGGAGCCCATCCCTGTAGCTGAGGGATATACACAAACCTCATCCTCCCTCCCGCTCGTTCAACCGATTTTTTTTTGGGTCTCAACGACCGGGGGGTGACGTACACCGATTCTTTTTCACCCCCGACTGTCGCACCTGGGATTTTTTTATTTCGGGGGGGTATTTTTTTTTTGACAAGCAACCAGTCTGGCAAGAATAGAAAACGACATGCCCAGACAGCGCCGTCCACAACTCGAGAAAACGGGGTTGGGGCTCGTCAGGTCAGCGGTTACGCCCATAGCAGGCAAGACTGCTACGGCTTTAAAAAAACGGCAATAAAAAACACAACCCCCCCCCTCCGCACTAAAAAACCCCCCCCCACCCCGTCAAGAATCCCTTTTTTCCCGAGGAGGGGTGGGCGGGGTCCACCCACGTCTCGTTTGAATTTTGTTAGTGTGGATGATATGCGTTAGCCGCGTTTTCGAGTAAGGAGAGACTCAACGCGTGTCATGAGCCACCGGGTGTACGTGGCAGGTTAGGATAGGGGCGGAAGGCAAAAGTGAGGGGGGGGGGTTAGGGGTGGTCTAAAGCTGTTTAACCCTTTCTGTCCGGGGGGTATTTTTTCGATTTTTGGGAAAATTCGCCTTCCCAAGTAAATTGTCTTCCACTCCACCTTTTTCAACATTTTTTTTATCGGGAACTGCGTTTGCGCAGAACGTTGCATTGTTCCGGTTTTTTTCCCGAAAAAAAAATTTCACATGTGGGCCTCGCCCGAGAAACCAAAAATCGAGGTGCAAAAAATCCAGAAAAAAATTCAGGGCGGTGTGTGACCGCCCAAAAAAACCGGGTTCTATGGCGTTCTCGAACAGTTCTGCTCCAGCGCAGTTCCCGATAAAAAGTGTCACTTCAACTCTGCCGCTCTTCCTCTACTACTTGGTACTTCGTTTGATGCGTTGACGCTTCCACACGCGTTGACGCTTCCACACACACTTACAAACCCACTTGCCTGATGAAGGGGGTGGTGTGTAGAGCACGTTTGGCAGAGCTGAATGACACTTTCCGCGCGAAGGTCGTGTGCGTAAAAAGTGTCACTTCAACTCTGCCGCTCTTCCTCTACTACTTGGTACTTCGTTTGATGCGTTGACGCTTCCACACCCAGGACCCTCTTCCGGAGGGACGTGCTCGTGCACCGGTTGGTCGGCATACATACGGTGCCGAGTGCGGGTTATGTGGTGCTGCGTGTTGGCATCTGTGCTGGAGCTAGGCGTATTGCCCGTTCTGCTCGTGTTCCGCGGGTGTCAGCTCGCTCGTCGGTTGGTACCCGTTGGGGGTTGAGTGCAGCCGCTTCGTGCGTGCTACGAGGAATATGCGCTGCAGGAGTAGACTGCCTCTGTAGTTCGCGTAGTGTACTCGCCGCATGTAGGAGACCCGAGGGAGATTGTCGATGTGCACGTCCCAGCGATGCCCTGTGAGTTGATGATGCGCAGTCCTTGCTCCGTGGCGAAGGCCTTCTTCAAAATAGATGTGCGCGTCCGGTCCGCCCCGGTGCACACCCCTTGTGTGCCGGTATCCTCTCCCTTTTCCAGATTCGTTTCCACGCCGTCGGCGATGCGTCGGACCACAGCGTTTCATGTGCTGTTGGTTCTGTCTGGTGGTGTCGGTTGTCCTCGCGTATGATCTCCATCCGTGCTGATGTCTCCCGGGTCACCGGGTTGGGCACTCGTGTGTTGGCGTCCCACACCGCGTTGTTGTCGTGCGCTCTGCGCCCCATGCGCCGGATAGAAGAGAGTTTCGGGGGTGTAACACAGTAGCGCGCGCGTGACGTATGCCTGCCAGCCTGTTGAGCCGAGGATGCGGGAGGCTCTCCGTGGTGTTGGCGCTCCCCCGAGCGTTTTCGTCAGCTCCTCGCTCTCTCTGCGCCGCCTTCGCCACCCGTGCGGTCCATGTGCAGAACCGTTGTGTCGGTATCCCATGATCGGCGTCGTCGAGGTTCCGGGTCGCGTTGATGTAGTCGCATCTTTCGCGGAAGGTCCTGTACTTCGCCTGCGCTTCGTCGAGTGTTTCGGCTGTACCCACGAAGGGGGCCGTTCAGACGATGCCAATCCTTTGGGGGGGGAAGCACCCTCGCACTCCGGTTCGCAATTGTCGGTGAGTGCGACCGCCCCATGTACATCACCGACGGGTGCGCTGGCCCAAAGTCATCCCACTTGTCTCCGAAACGGACCCCGAGGTAGCGTTGATCTCCTCCTCCACTGGGGACTGATAGAACTCGCTCCGGGCATCGGCGAGCATGACCCAATTTTGCCTCAGCGGTGCGGTGTGTCCCTCTGAGACGTCGTCCAATTTCATGTCTGGCGGTCGCGCCATGTACGAGTATAGAGTCTGTACGTCGACGATGATGCGTTCCCCCTCACTTGGGATGGTAGCGTAAGTTTTGCATGTATCGCGTCTAGCGCGGTGACGTCGTAGGTGTTCAGGTCGTCGACGGGTTGTAGTGTATGGTGTGGTATCATCCTCCGCATGTCCCTGAAGTGGTTGTGTGTTCCCGGGGAGCAGCGCATTCTTGGGGGCTTCGGGGTCGGTGATGGGGTCCCGGGACGTCTCTCAGTTCCTCGTTCAGTTTGAGCCCAGTTTACGGTGCTGCGCCAGGTTTGGACGCGTGTCGTAGATAGGGGCACGGCGGTCTTCACGATGGGTCTCCGTAAAGATCGACGTATCTCTCTGGTCCCGTGTTCTGAGTCGGTGTCTGCCGTACCTTCTGAGGTGTTGCTTTCCGTGCCGTGGTGTCCCTCCTTGTCCTCCAGCGGGTCGTATTCTCGTCCTGGTGTCAGCAGGCATCTTGGCTTCGAAGGAGGATGGGAGGAGTGAAGTGGCAGTGCAGTCGTCACGACGCTCCCCGATGGTGCGCCTTTGCCACTTGAGCTGCGCTGAGAGGTCTGTTGTCTCCCGCGCCCGGAGGTTGCAGGTGGCCTCGATATATCGCACCAGGCCATCTGTCGTTGCATGTCGTGAAGGCTTCCTGATGTCCTCCGCACGGCACGTTTCGCTCCGCCAGGTGAGACTGCCCCCCGTCGAACGTGGTGTGGGGTAGTTGTCTCGTTCGCTCTCCGCGCCTTTGCCATGTATCGGTGCGTCACTGATGCAGGGGACACCTGTTGGAAACGTCGTATTCCCCTCTTGGTATATTGGTCCCGTCGTATGTGGTGCGAGTTCCTCGTTTTCCGTTTTCTTCGAAGGCGCCAGTGGCGCGGTTATTGTATCGGACGCCGGGGGCGTGTGGTGGTCGGTCCCGGTGTTAGTCCGCATCGGGGGCCTGACCGCTCTGTTTGACTGGATGGTTGTGGAACATACCTCGTACAGTATACGCACAAACTACGCGTACGTTTTGGTTGCAAATGACGGTACACATGAAACTACACACAGACTGCGTAACACCTCGAGTGTTCACTATTCTAAAAACGCCAGCGGCGTGGTTGTACGCCGGGGGCGTGTAGCTGGGGGTCCCGATGTTTATTGGCACCGGTGGCCTGTTCTCGGGGGACCCTCAAACGCTCTTCTGACAGTCTCCGAGGGCGCCTTCGCGATATCGATACGTCACTGACGCGAAACCTTGCTGGATCTCCTGCCGCGCTGTGATACCAGATACCAGATGCGGTCTTTCAAAAGGTCGGCTAAGTCGGGCGGGAGGCTGAGGCCTCATCTCAAATGCCAACCTCACCTGCGGTCGTGGTTCCTCTGCTTTCGCGCGGTGTCGATATCCTGGCGTATCGCAGGTGTGATCCACATGGCGACGCCGTTTTTGAGGGGGGTTGGTCTGCGTGTCGGTCTCCCACAGGCTCCGGGGCTCGGAGAAGCGTTGTATGTCCGGTGAAGTGTTGTCCGGTGTGATCTGACTAGTGCTTCCGCCAGGGTCCTCTGCGTCGTCACCACCGCTGCCCGCCGTTTGTCCTGCTGTGGTTGAACCCTCCTTTTTCACCTCGCCTCCGGGTTGGCTCCTGCTATATGTATGTACCCTAAGTTCTCCGTGAGGTGGTCAGAAGAGTTGCGAGATGGTGTATCCCTTCCTGGATCTGGGCCTCTGCTGCCTCTTCTGCATTTTCCTCATGCAGGTCCTTACGTCTGCGGGGTGACATCTCCGTCGGCCCTCCGTCCTCGTTGTCGTCGGTGGCGGCGTTGGCGGCGTCGTTCGCCGCTTGTGTGGCCATGGCTCACGTGTATGTGCAGTGGATCCCGTCTGCCTCACCTCCTTGCCCCCGGAGGTCCTCGGCCTTGACACTCGGAAGTGCTTGCTTGAAGACGCCAGCGGCGTGGGTATTTACTCTCGATCCTCGGAAGTGTTTGCTTGAAAACGCCTGAGACGCGGGTAGCCCCTCTTGACACTCGGAGGCGCTTGCTTGAAAAACGCCAGCAGTGTGGGTATGTACTCTTAACACTCGGAAGTGTTTGCTTGAAAACGCCAGAGGCGTGGGTGGTTCCTCTTGACACTCGGAAGTGCTCGCTTGAAAAACGCCAGCGGCGTGGGTATGTACTCTTAGGGGGTCTTCGCTGGTCGACAAACTTCGACAGTTTTCAGCCAATTCAAACGGGAATGCACCAAAATGCACTGACGACCACCCCGTAGCGAAGACCCCCTTAACACTCGGAAGTGTTTGCTTGGACACGCCAGAGACGTGGGTATTTCCTCTCGACACTCGGAAGTGTTCGTTTGAAACGCCAGCGGCGTGGGTATTGACTATCGACACTCGGAAGTGTTCGCTTGAAACGCCAGAGACGTGGGTATATCCTCTTGACACGCGGAAGTGTTCGTTTGAAACGCCAGCGGCGTGGGTATTTACTATCGACACTCGGAAGTGTTCGCTTGAAACGCCAGAGACGTGGGTAGTTCCTCTTGACACTCGGAAGTGTTCGCTTGAAACGCCAGCGGCGTGGGTTTTGACTATCGACACTCGGAAGTGTTCGCTTGAAACGCCAGAGACGTGGGTATATCCTCTTGACACTCGGAAGTGTTCGCTTGAAACGCCAGAGGCGTGGGTATTTCCTCTCGACACTCGGAAGTGTTCGTTTGAAACGCCAGAGACGTGGGTAGTTCCTCTTGACACTCGGAAGTGTTCGTTTGAAACGCCAGCGGCGTGGGTATTGACTATCGACACTCGGAAGTGTTCGCTTGAAGCACCAGGCGTGGTTTCTCGTTTTATACGCCGGGGCGTGTGGTTGGGGTCTCGATGACTATGGCACCGGTGGCCTGCCGTTCCCGAGAGACCCTCAACCTATTCCTGACGGTATGTTCCTGCTTCCGCTCTTCTAAAACGCCTTGGCGTGTTCCGTACTTGTTTCTCACCGGCGGTGCGATGATTTATGACAGTCGGTCCCGTGTGACTGTTGACGCCAGCGGCGTGTTGCTCATGGGGGACCTTGCTGTTCTCTTAGAAAAACGCGTGTAGCGTGTTTGTTTCCTCTTGTGCGCTCGTGGCGCGTTGCAGTGGGTCCCGGTGGTTGTTATACGCCTGTAGCGTGTATATTGGGACCCTTTGCTGTTTTCTAACCAGACGTGTCGCTTGTTCCGTACTCGTCTGCTGTCCAGTCGTCGTTGCTCATGCTGCCCGCCGCTTAATCCCGCTTCTTTGATCGCTTCCTCTGATTGTTTTGTGTGTGTGTGGTTTGTAGGATTCGCGTGATATGCGTTGACGCTTCCACACACACTTACAAACCCACTTGCCTGATGAAGGGGGTGGTGTGTAGAGCACGTTTGGCAGAGCTGAATGACACTTTCCGCGCGAAGGTCGTGTGCGTAAAAAAAAATGTTGAAAAAGGTGGAGCGGAAGACAATTTACTTGGGAAGGCAGTGGTTTGCACAAGGCAAATATATCAACAGGTGCAAAAACACATGTTCTGAGGTACCTGACTGTGAGCCACCCCAGCGACCCCGTTAGCCCGTTGGGCACCTGGATCGAGGTAGAACACCCTTCCCTGCCCCTCTGGGGCCATGGAGGATGTCCGCCCGATGACTGACGGCATCAAATCTCCATCAGAGAATTCCACCATATTTCACTGATGGGTGGCTGGAGGCCGAAATCGGGTGGTGCATCGGCACAGCCCGTTGGGGCGGATATTCGAGATGCAGAGGTCTGAAAACTGATTTCCCAGATGACATCTGTCGGAAACCTTTCCCTTATCGAAGGAATCGGGCAAAAAGATGCTCGGGAAAGCTCGATACCTCCCACGCAGGTTCAGGAGGCGGTTTCAAGGGCAAAACCACCGAAAATTCCACCTTGTGGTGCAATTTTGTTACAGAGCCAAGTTGGTCAGAGTTTCGCTTTTCCGACCAACTCTTGGTGCATTTGAAAGATTCGTCCACCCCGTTTCCACCATAAAAAGAAATCTTGAAAAATTCGAAATTCAAATAACTTTGCCTGCATAGGCAAAGTGAAAGCCACTGTAGTGGCCATACCTGCCCAAGACCCTCTGAGACCCACCCAGCCCCCCCAGCTCTCGCGCCTGTGATGGGTCGAAATGTGTTCTGTGGGTCTGCATATCGATGTGTTTTTGCGGAGAATAACTCCGGAGCTTTCCACGATCGGGGGAGTCGAGCGAAATGGGGCACAAGAACACCTGATATGGTTGACTCGTAAATAGGGGCCATGAGGGACGACCCAAACCCGAAAATCTCACCTGAGTGTGCAATTGTCCTCCGGCAGTACGTTGGACGGATCTCCACCTTTCCCATGAACCCTTGCTGCATTTGAAAGGATTGAGCTCCCCCATTTTACCATACAAAAAAATCCTGAAAAATTCGAAGTGCATAATTATTTACTTACGTAAGCAAAGTGCAAAGCCACTGTAGTGGCTTCCCGGACAGAAAGGGTTAAAAACGTATTTTTGAGGTACCCCCAGAATACCCCAAAAGTGCATAAAAACCCCACAAACCGACCCAAAACCCTCCGGAAACGTGTTTTTGGGGTGTTTCGCATGTGTTGGGCTTGATTTTTTGGCACTATACCAAAAGGTGAAAAGGTGGCCACCTTCCCGTACCTGGGCCTGGCCACCTTTGGGGCCTTGAACACACACAGATGCCGTGCACAACGCCGGATGGGCAGGTGGTCCAGCAGGAACTACAGTTCTTCGTGGTGCCTTTTCTGGGGCTGAAGACAGTCATTTGCAAGGTGGGGGCAGTTGCTTGCTCCAAAATCGCTCGCAGTACAGCGGCTGCATCCCAACCCCCAAAAGGGCGTTTCTGCTGGCCCTGGGCAAGGCCGTGCCTGGTCTATCAGGGAGCGGCAGGTGGTAGACAGCGCAGGTTTGTCTGGTGCCTGAATTGTGAGCACAGGCGGTATCCTCACCGTGCCAGATGGAGGGAAAAGGGCTTGCCTCGGCAAGCATTACAACTGCTGACCACGAATCGTCAGCAATTACTGCAGTACACCAAGCTGGCCTGTCTGTAGCAGATAGATGTGCTCCACAGAAGTAGAAGCACACGACAGAAGCTGCTGCTTCAATACTCGGTGAGGAGATACTGATGCGATTGCATCACTGCACAAGGCCCTATCATCTGCCACAGTGTCCACCACTTTCACCGGTATCTAAGTACAAGCCAAGCTCTGTGCGCAGTCTCGGGGGGTCCTCAGCCCGGGTGCGAACGTCAGGTGAGGCACAAGTCAGGCAGGTATGCCTGGATTCTGCAGTCAGCGTCGAACGTACGAGTAATGGCTAGATGATTTCCTAGCTGTTGAAGACGGAGACTTGCACAGCCCCGAGAGCACAGCCCTCGATGTGCTGCTCGACCCCAGAAGTACACCGCGTGCCGCTCCCGTCTGCTATTCTTTCTTTTCAGCAGCAATGCAGCACATGAAACGTGGTCACCATATTAAACCTGCGCATGGCAGGGCAGTGTCTCACCGGATCATCGGGAGGGGTGTACAACCACCTGCAGGGCTGGCTCAAGTCGGTGAGAAACTTCTGTGCACCTCCTTCCCTGGATACCACTAAATGGCACGGCACCACTGGGGCCACGAAACCACCCACCATTTGGCGCCAATCATGAGAGGCTGCTCAAACAGGAGCTTACTGAGTGCCTCGGGTCAGCCATTATGTGTCCCCGTACCCTCCTGGCGCTCAGAAGTCGTGTTTCAGTGATGTTTCCGTGCCCAGGGGATAATGTGTCTCTCTCCTGGCCACCCCCAGGTACGGGAAGGTGGCCACCCCAAAAATATGGTCAAAAAAGCCCACCAAACACCTCCAAACACCCCTACACACCATTTTTTTGGGGTTCCGGACCGGTTCTGGGTGGGTTTCATGGTTTTTGGGGGCCTCTGGGGTGTTGTGCAAAAAAATGCAAAATTTACGCTTTTTGGGGGCTTTAGACCACCCCTACTGGGGGGGGCTAAATAGAAGGGGGGGGTCTGGAAATTCGAAATCCAGAAAATTTTAGGCCGAATACAAGGGGGGGGGGGTCTTGTATTCGGCGGTCCGTGAATTTTGGCCAATTTTCAAATTTTCAGCCTGTTTTTTCAGTCCTAACAGGCACCCCATGGTCAAAATGACCCCACTGCGATCCGCACGGAATCCAAACATTCAAAAGAACAGGGTTTTGGACACCAGTGTGGGGGTCCCTGCAGGTGGCTGACTCCTGGGAATATCCTCCCATTATCAAGAGCCAAACCAGACCCACATTTCATGGGTGAAACTTGACACCACCACCCACAAAATGACCCCACCACGATCCGCACGGATTCCGAATAGTGCAATGGAAGGCGAAAATCGCGATTCCACGAGGTCACCTGGAGCAAAATTCGCCAAAATTGGGAAAATTCACGGACCGCCGAATACAAGACCCCCCCCCTTGTATTCGGCCACCCCCTTGTATTTGGCCACCCACTGCAAAAATTGCCCAAAATTTTGGGTTTTGAAAACCCCCCAAAAAAAGCGTTTATACGCCTATTACAAGGGGGGGGGGGTCTTCTATTTAGCCCCCCCCCCAGTAGGGGGGGGGGGGTGTTTTGGGGGTGTTAGCCGTGCGATCAATCTTAATGTGTTACCCCCCCCCATCCCCACCCCCACCTAGGCCCCTCGCTGCAAAAACAACAACAACAACACAGACACAGCACGTCCCCCGACATCACAGAATCTTCACAGGGGGGGGGGGGGGGGGGGGGCCGGGCTTGTCATAATACGTTCCCCCAGGCGTTTTCCAACGTATAATACGTAGCGTATTATACGTAGCGTATAATACGTTATACGTTATTATACGTTCCCATACGATTCCCACGCGATACAGACGGTGCGCACTAGAGGAATGCAGGTACACACACAAAGAGCAGTGCGAGGGCAGGCACGGCATAAACGCTCTCCGGCGGCAGTTCGTATGCACAGCATTCGACCTTGGCTGTGATTTTTTAGCTGCGGGTTTTGGGGCAGCTTTTCCTCCTGTCGGTTGTGTGCCGCTCATTGTTGAGGTATGGAAGTGCCTGAGGGCGAAAGCCTGGGTGTGAACGTATAGGAACGTATAATTGGCACTCTGGGAGCCTCGGCGAACGTATTATACGTATAATACGTATTATACGTATAATGACAAGCCCGGGGGGGGGCGGGGCTTTGTTGCCCACTTCGCACAGCTTGCACAGGACGGGCATGCCTTGGAGTCGCACAGATTTTGAACAATTTTATTATTTTTGCTGCTTGTTTTTTTTGGCCATGCTCCTGGCAGATTTCCCCCCCCCCGCTCCCCCCCCCCTTTTGTGGGAACAGGGTGTGGCCTGCTATCTTCGGCCGTCGGCTTCCCAGAAACACACCGGCGAAGAATTTGGGATAGAGGAAAGGGGGGGGGCTTTGAAGCCTTGTGCCGTGGCCTGTCGGTCATCTCTTTTGCACGGTTTCCGCCGTGGGATCATCTTGCTGAGGGAGGACGGCAGAGGAGAGGAGGGGAGTTCCCCCCCCCCCCCTCTCCGCACACCCCGGGGGAGCTGTAGGTCTCCTCTTCATTGTTTTTACTCGGAATCTTGTCTTGTGTGCGCCCCTTTATTGTGACGGCCCCTCACCCACTCCCCCCCCCCCTAAAAGAGGAGCAAAATTTAACGTTGCAGAAGTTTGCTTCTGAAATTTACTTGACACGCCGTTGCCAACGCGACTTTCATTTTTTTTGCCTTTGAGATGCAGGTGGGCTTTTTGGAAGTGTTTTTTTTCGCCGTAAAGATCCCGCATATTCCAGACACACTCCACAGCCATGCCGCAGAGGAAAATGAGCTTCACCAGTTGTGCCTTTTTTTGCCATGTTCAGGATTAATCTACCGCAAGAGAACATTGTGTTACAGTGTGGGGCAGGTGGGTGGGTGGATGGGTGGTTGCAACTACTGGTGTTTGCATCGCTTTGAGCGCTTGGGAGCCCCCCCCCCCCCCTGTGCTGTGATGTGCTGTGTTGGGAGAGATGCGTTTTCTTCGAGATATTAATTTTTCAGCCAGAACAATTCCGAACTCGGGAACGATACAGGCCCAGAACCAACAGAAAGACTCCGTGTAGAGATAGTGTATGCCATGTGTCACCATGTGACAAGAGAGACCGCACGCAGTGTGACACCAATACCTAAGGTGTATGCTGCTGTGTGCGGGCACTCTACCAAATCTGGAAATCAGACAAAAGAACGACAAGCCGAGAGGGGCAGGAGAAGGGAAGCTCCGAAAGGAACAAGGTGGTCTTCGCAAAAGCGGTGCAGAGAAGCGCGCATATTTCTTTTGTGGTGAATTTCACCGTTAATCTTTCATTAGGGAAAAAAAACACCCCCGCCGAAAAAGAGCTGTTGGCGGTGCCTTTTCTTTTTTAAAAAAAACCCGAATTGTCGGAGCATCCCCCACTCCCACCCCAAACAATTACAAAACACACACACACACACCCCCACCCCCCACTCGTTCCAGAAATGCACTGCCTCACAAGGTAGCCCCCTCCGACGCCACCCCGAGTTAACGTCACGTTGCACGGCGGGGTGGGGTGGGTAAGGTGGGGGAGTTCGGCGTTTTTTTTGTTTGTTTGTTGTTTTTGGGCACCGACAAATCTACCAAAAAAACGCGAGGGGAGACGGGGGGGGGGGGGGGGGGCAGCGGCGCGCCACACCACGGACTAGTCGGGCAGTGACGGGTGGGGTCGACTAGTCGGGACGACGGGTGAAAACTCGACAGGCGGCACCCGTCGACTCGACGGGTGAACCTGCTGAAACGACGGGTGTTCCAGCCATTTCCTGTTGATATGGGCCAATTTCCATTGAAAACTAGGGGAGTACCTTGCATGGCATCAGGTTATTTTTCACGCCGAGCCATCTTCCCTGCACAGACCCACCCCCCCATTACTTTCCATTTACAATTCCTACTTGATGGGGCCTCAAGTGCATGTGCGACGGCTGTTCTCGTGGATTTTCATTGTTCGAGGGATCTTGACTCTGACAAACTGTGTCAGTTTGACAGAGCAACCTACTTCATGAAGGTGATCACTTTTCTGCCAGGCAAATTTTCGCCCCAGCCCCCAACCCTTGCACAACCCACAAGGCAGTCTCCAAGATACCGTACCCTCATCACCACCCAGGCCAAGATACCCCAAGATACCATCATCACCACCCAGGCCACCCAGACGAGCCACACCAATCAATGCCAGCGGCAAAGCGTACTGCAGCGCAGGCCCTCGCCAGCGCTGTGGACATGACGGTGTTTGTACGTGCTTGGATCAACACGTACGTTGTCGAGCGTGATGCTGATGGGTTGAGCCACATGACCCTGAAGCAGCTTCTCGGCAAGCTGACGGATACTACCATCAAGTCGACTGATCCCATCATCAGTCTTGCCCTGTACAAAAAGTATGAGAAGCTGGGGGGTGGGGTGATCAGCAAGTCGACCGCGCTGAAGGATGGTCGCACGATGTACGCTGCCCGTGTCAATAGCGGGTCAGACATCGAGTTTGTCGGGTTGGGCCTCCGGAAGAGCAACGGGAAGGACCACCCGACAGGGCTCAAGGAGATGGCCGACGCCTGCCCCGCGGCACCTATCGGTACCGCTGCAGCTATGGTGAAGCTGTACGAGGCGGAGAAGAAACAGGCACAGAAGACCCAGCAGAAGACCGGGCCACCGAAGGCCAACAAGGTGGCCTACCCCCAGTTCTCGGGGGCTCGCAAGAAGGAGGGCGCCAACCTGTACTACGCCTTCGCAGTGGAGGTGGGGTTTGCGCAGCTCCTCAGCTGTTCCCAGAACGGCCACCAGGTGACGCTCTCGTGGACACGCCTGCGGAAGACTAATGATCTTCCGAAGGGCGAGTACTCCACGGTCCTCATCATCCCGCCAGAGTGCCTGCTCAATCTGCAGGTCAAGGCAGAGGCGCGTGATGAGGACGGCATCATTTCCGTCAAGTGTCCGTTGCTGACCAAGCAAGGTTCAGCAATGGACACGACGGCAAGTGATGGCAGCAAGTGGAAGCTGCTGATGGGGGACGATGATGATGATGAAGAAGATGGTGGGGATGAGGGCACCGAAGATGATGGTGGAGACGGCAGTGATGGCGGGGATGCCAACGCCGACACCATCGGCGACTCCACGCCGACCGTGTTCCACAGTGCAGACCTTTGAGCGAGCCAGGAGGAGAGAAACATGATGCATCAGCGAAATACTGACAGCCCCAAGCCCCTGACCTCTGACCCTGGTAAATGATCACTTGTGCCTTTTTCTCTACGGTTTCAACATTTGGGTATCAACTAGCCACTATCAAAGCTGCACTCACTCTTCCATTGCAGGAGGCACCATGCCGGTCGAGGAGGATATCCGCCTGGCCCTGGTGGGAGAAGGCCTGCGTGAGCACAGGTTCGATGCTCAGCTGTCTGGCCGCAAGTGTGGGGAGATGTCGAAAGCGTTGCGTCAGAAGGTGGCGGAGGCCGGGGAGAAACCCCCTCAACTCGGGCTCTCGCGAAAAACTGTCGCGAAGAAGGAAACCCCTCTGCGCGAAGAGGCTGAATACCGAAAGGGAAACCTGAGCGAGAAATGCAGAGGACCAAAGGCAAGGGGTGCGGCCTGCTGGACCAACCGAGCACCCCGACCCTCCTGAAGTTCGGCGCGATAAAGCTTTGCTGCTGTGTCACTGCGAGGAACGCTTGTTGGAAGGGAGCAACGGCAGCACTGCAGCGGAGACTCGAGTCCCTCGGCCTTGGATCTCACGTCACAAAAAGGGGGCGATGGGGCCAACAATTTCTGGGCGACCCAGAAAACACCACTCCAAAGGCAACGCTGCTCGCATGCATCTGCAAGTCCAAATCCTGGGGCAACAGCGAGGATGTGCCAGAAGTGCCAGAACCAACGCCATCCGGTACAGTGCCTGTGCAGCAGCATATCTGCATTGTGTGCTCCAAAGTTGTCCACACGAGAGAAGCACTGTTTGCGCATTATGATGCTGCACATCGGCCACAAAACAACGCGCCGTGTCAGACTTGCACTGTCACATGCCAGGAGTGCGGCAAACGGACAAAATCGAAGGGACTGAGCCAGCACTACCTCAGTCACCATTCGCGCGTGCTGACACAAAAGCGTTGCTGTGTTTGTTTCGAGCTCTTTAAAACCACTGTAAAGCGCGACGAGCACATGAGATCCGCGCACCCGTAAGTGAGGGGGGGGGGGGTGTTTGGCAGTTCAGGTACGTAGGTGATTTGTTTGTCCTCGAGAGCGGGGTGACGTCGTGGGAGGGAGTTGTTTTGAGGCCCCACCCCCAGGCCCCCTGCCCACCTGGATGGCTCACCCCGGTCCACCGGTGGGCAGCCCCTTCACCAATGGGAACCAAAGGAATTGTAAATGGAAAGTAATGGGGGGGTGGGTCTGTGCAGGGAAGATGGCTCGGCGTGAAAAATAACCTGATGCCATGCAAGGTACTCCCCTAGTTTTCAATGGAAATTGGCCCATATCAACAGGAAATGGCTGGAACACCCGTCGTTTCAGCAGGTTCACCCGTCGTGCCGACGGGTGCCACCCGTCGACTCGACGGGTGGACCCGTCGTTTCACCCGTCGTCCCGACTAGTCGTCCGGGCGACTAGTCCGTGGTGCACACCTTTTTTGAACGATATTTTTTTGTGTGTTCTGGCGGTGTCTCTAACAGCCCCCAGCGAGCTGCTGAACCATTGCCGCTGAGGCCTGGACCCCCCTCCCCCACCTCTCCTTCTCCCCCTAACACCTGCAGCTCTATAAAAGGTGTGGTTTGGGGGGGGGGGCAGTGGCTGGGGTAATTTTCTGGGGGGTCGCTTACAGCCCCGGGGGGGGGGGGGGGGGGGGGGGGGGGGGGGGGCTGGCGTGCAGGGTGCAGGCAGCGCGCGCAAATGCGGCCTGTTTCCGGGTGCCCGCGCGCTGCCGGCGACCGTGCACCCGAGGTGCATGGTTTGGGCTGAATCTGGGTGACGTACGAGTAGGGCTCCCACCCTGAAAATGGGCTACCTGCGGTCACTCCAGGTACCTGACATCACCCGAAAGTGACCCAAAATTAGCGGGACCCCCTCCTCGGGTGTTCCGAAACCCCTTTCTTTTGACTATTTGGAATCTGTGCGGATCGTAGTGGGGTCACACTGTGGGTCGAGGTGTCAAGCTTCACCCATGAAATGTGGGTCTGATTCAGGGTCTGGTCATAGGAGGCTGGCCCCAGGAGGATGTGACTGGGAGGCAGCCACACCAGCCCACCCACCCAGCGGGACCCCCTCCTCGGGTATTCCAAAACCCCGTTCTTCTGAACGTTTGGAACTTTTGCGGATCGTAGTGGGGTCACTTTGTGGGTCTAGGAGCCAAACACCGTCCATGAAATGTGCCTCTGGTTCAGGGGCTGGTCCTAAGGGAATGTGACTGGGAGGCAGCCACACCCACCCACCCAGCGGGACCCCCTCCACGGGTGTTCCAAAACCCCTTTCTTTTGAACGTTTGGAATTTGTGCGGATCACAGTGGGGTCACTTTGGTGGTGTGCGAGCCAAGCATCACCCATGAAACACGGGTCTAGTTCAGGGGCTGGTCAGCGTGGCTGGGAGGCAGTCAGCCCACACCCCACCCCACCCACCCAGTGGGACCCCCTCCTCGGGTGTTCCAAAACCCCGTTCTTTTGAACGTTTGGAATTTGTGCGGATCACAGTGGGGTCACTTTGGTGGTGTACGAGCCAAGTTTCGCCCATGAAACGTGGGCCTGGTTCAGGGACTGGTCATGGGTGAAGGTGGCTGGGAGGCAGCCACCTTCACCAGCCCACACCCCACCTACCCACCCAGCGGGACCCCCCCCTCGGATTTTCCAAAAACCCGTTCTTTGGGATATTTGGGATCCGTGGAGAGCCAGACGTTCACTACCGTGGCCTCCGGCGGCTGGGGGGCTCCGCCCCCCAGACCCCCCTGTGGCGTACGTCTCGTACTCAAGTCCTTCGAATCCCATCAAGTCGGGGTCCAACCACTCCAGTCGCCTCTGAGGACGCAGCCAACTCGCACAGAATCTGTACGCCCACACGAACAGATGTTCGCTACCGTGGCCTCCGGCGGCTGGGGGGCTCACGCCCCCCAGACCCCCCATGTAGCGTGTGCCCGTCCATCTATCTCACTTCCCCGGGTCAGCGCCGCATCCATGAAGCGCTTCTTCGAAGCCTGACTGACATCGGACAGGAGGTCGGGCTTCCCCACCTGGGAGGTACACTTGCCGCGTTCGCGACATGCGTGACACGCGACACGCTACCTGAAACGTGAGTGTGCCTTGCTAACACGGGCATTTCAACGGTCTGCCGACGACCGTTCCCCAAACCCGTAAACCAGCAGTTTTGGAAAATCGGAGAGATCACCCTACTGCGCTGAATATGGTGCGCACCACTGCAAAATCCCCGGGAGCTTTTGGGCTTTCAGACCTGAAGGGGCCAGCAGGTGGGTGGCGTCGGGGGCAGCTTTGTAACTGTCCTCCAGCTGCTGGCATGTCCAGCCCTGCGAGAGTGCCAAGGTGTATTGAGTCCCTGCGGAGCACAACCCCCGATGAGAACGAGTGCCAGATGATCCTCATTCATTTTCAGCTGTAACGCGCATGAGGGGCACTCTCTGCCGCAAGCATCTCTGGGCATCACTCGAGAGCTGTCAATGATGACGCGGAGAGAAATCAGAGAAAAAGTCCCGCCTGACGGGCACGCGCCTGGAAACTGTGGGGGGGCGAGCAAAAATTCCCTTGTAAAAATTCTTAGAAAAAACCTGGTTCCCCGACCCAAAAAACCTGGAAAAAGGGCTCGTTCCCCGCCCAGGCCTGAATGGCATGACCTCTTTTTTTTTGGCGAATTCTCCTCCAATTTTTAGGGGGCCCTCGCTACCAGTCAAAGCTCGTCACAGCTCGTCAGTCAGTGAGGGGAAGTGGGCTGGAACTCACTTTTTCTCACTCAGTCACATCTGGTAGCGAGGGCCCCCTTAGGAGGAAAACAAAAAAAGAAATTTCGCCCGAAACGGTTTTTTTGCCTATACCGATAGCGGAAGCCCTCCCTGCACCCCCCCCCCTCCCCCAACCTGTTGTGTACAAAAAAAATGAAATACACCCTCCGCCCCCACCCGAAGACAAAGAGCGGGTGGTGAGGGGGGTGATGTCCACCCGTGGGGGTGGAAAGCAGAGCGCGCGCAATTCTTTAATGCACATCTGTTGTGTCGCAGTGCCTGATCGCCATGAGGAGTTGGGCACTGAGAGTAGCGGCGTCGGTGTAGCGGGGGAGGCTGAGGGTGTTGAAGCAGGTGTGCGACATGGGGAGCGAGTCCTTCTTGTATTTATTCGCGGTGCGCTCGATGCGGATCTGGAGGGACTGGTGGAGAGGCATGCGCGGGCGGCCCGTCACGAACCTCAGGAAGCG
This sequence comes from Rhynchopus euleeides, assembly GCA_963210315.1. Classification (NCBI taxonomy): domain Eukaryota; phylum Euglenozoa; class Diplonemea; order Diplonemida; family Diplonemidae; genus Rhynchopus; species Rhynchopus euleeides. The sequence goes on along the minus strand of OY723309.1, from coordinate 1,712,436 downwards.
TTGCTTGTCCAGCAGGGAGAAGGACCGGAGGGCAGCCCACAGATCTGCCGCCTCCTCTTCCGGGAAGTTCTCGTGGTACCGCGCGTTCTTCCGCAGCTCCTCGATGTCAATCTCGGGGCGGCCGCAGATGCGGGTCGCGAGCTCAGGCCCCGACAGCAGCGCCAGGGTGATGTTGGGCACAACCTCCAGGATGCCCTGCCGCAGCACGTCGATCTGCAGGTCCCCCTCCTTCAGGCGGAACTCCGACGCGAGCCGCGCGTATTCGTTGCGGTTCGCCAGGGTGACAGGCACGTTCCTCCCACCCGGGACCAGGTCGTGCATCACAGGGTGCCGCCCCGACTCGTGGTGCCCAGGGACAGCGAACACCAGCATCAGGTGCTGGAACTGCTCCTCTGTGAGGTCGCTGTTCTTCGCGATCTCCAGGGTGCGGAAGAAGTCTGCGTCGTAGTGGTCGTCCGCCTGGCAGGGCTCGTAGGCAAGCTTCTTCCAGAACAGCGGGTGGAGGTCCATCGCAAGGATGTCGCCTGTGCGGAGGCACGACCCCATCAGGCGCCCCAAGGTCCCGAGCAGCGCAAGCTCCTGTGGTGGTGTGGTGGTGGGTGTGTTTCCCGCAGTGTCGGTGTTGTGCCAGTTTTGCCTGAAGGTGTGAGGCTTGCGTGCCCTGTCCGTGGGCCCCATCACATCGACATACATCAGTCCCCGAGACGTTCGGGTTGACGAAGAACCGGCAGTCGTCGCATGGCATCAGCAGGTTGGACGTCAGCAGCTCCTGCAAATGGGGGGTGCGTGTCGCATACGGCGAGGTGCATTGATGCACTCATTTAGCCACCTTGATACTGACACACAGACCGCAGACACGGCAGGTGCATACCTGGCAGATGGACGAGAGCAGGTCCTTGTAGAGGCCACCCACATCGATGCCCTCCTCTCCGACAAACTTCACGACAAACGCGGCAGACGAGCACGACAGCTGCACCTTGCCGTCACACAGGTGCGAGTGCAGCTGTGGCAGCAGCGAGGTGGAGATGGGGCTCCCATGCGCCGGCCCGCTCCCAGCAGCCGGCTGCACTGCACCTCCCGACCGCCCGCCAGCAGCGGCTGCTGCTGCTGACATGATCATGTCGACGCGAGATTCTGTGGGTGATATGCAACAGTGAGTGTGTTGATCCCCCGTGTTAGATCCCCTCATCGACAGTGGATATCACAGGTGTGTAATATAAAAGATTCGTGTGTGTGTGTGTGGGGCACCAGGCCTGCAGACCAGAACTCTGATGGCATGCTGTAATGAGGCACCTGTCTGCCCCCCCCCCCCCTTGGTACCATGTTTTCTTGCCATCTGCATACCGTCAGCGTTGGCTGTGGGGTAGCGGTTGAACGAGAGGCACGGCCTGTTCGGGGGCTCCACCTCTGTCATGCGCAGGGCTGTGTCGATGATCCCATCCTTGCACTGCGTGGTCAGCAGACCCTTCACAGACATGAACTTCTGCGACAGCACGGAGTGCTGCACACCGTGCGGCGTCATGTCTATGAAGTACACAATAGGCATCAGCAGCATCGTGTTGATGTTCTGCAACGTGGTGAGGCACGCCGTCAGCTCCGCCTTAGTCAGGTCCGGGATGGGCACCGAAATGCCACCCGCAACCTCCGTGATGCCGCTGGCATCGGCAGTGGTCGGGTTGATGTGGTGCCGCAGCGCCCTGTGGCGTGTGGGAGGTGATGGTGACAGATCACGGGATGCAGAGGCGCAACACTGGGGGATCCCTGGCAACACGGGTTTGGGGTTCACCTTGGCTTGGGGGTCATCTCGGAACCTAGCCTTGCATACCTGTACAGAGCCTCTGGGCTCTGCTTGAACACACCGGCACTGCTTTTCGATGTCGAGCTGACAAGCTGTGGGGTGGGGTGCGTTGGAGGGCACAAGCGAGAGGAATAGGAACAGAGAAGGGGATATTCTGGCCCCCAACATGCTGCGTGTCAACATACCTGAGACAGCGCAGCCCACTGCTTCACGGACAGCACTGGGTGCGCGTTTTCGCGCACTCCGGACGGCCGCGACCAGCGGTAGGCATTGATCAGCGCAGCATCGACTTGAGGAACTGTGGGGTATCAGGCATGGGGTAGAAGCGCACAAAAAGAAAAGGCACGTTGTTTGTGGGCCACATCCAGAACAACAACAACAACAACGCTGAACTCTTCAACTGTTGGATCACGGGGGGCACCCCCACCCCCCCAAAGTCCGTGCGCACGCCCACCCCAACCCTAACACACCTGGCGAGGGGAGGAACGACGTGGACATCGTGTGGAAAGCAGAGATATCCTGCGCCCTGCGGCGACCTGACCGCCTCCCGTGCTCATGCCCCCTGCTGTCAGCCCAGGCACGCGGGATCTCCGCCCTGCGGTGCGTCGTCAGCACCCCAGGCAGCGGCACGGGCGGGCGGGACGTGAGCCTCTCGATGCAGTCCTCAAAGGCCTCCACGAGCCGGAACAGCGCATCCTTCGCACGGCGCGCCTCCGGCGACTTCACGATACCCTCGAGGATGTCAGACGTCCCTGTCGACCCACGCCGGATCCGCACCAACAGCTCCAGCGCCGCATGCCACACGCCGGCATTCGTGCTGAGCGGGGCTGTCTCATAGTCGGACAGCACATGCAGGATGAGGGGCGACATCGCCTCGATACACTCCGTCACTGCAAGGGGAGGGCCCCTGCTGGCCTCTGTGTGCTTCATATACACCTGCACGAGGTCGGCAACCAGAGCCAGCGAATCGCGACGGCGCGTCTTGGTGTGCAGATGCGCGCAGGCGACAAGCGCCGCCAGCACGGAGACACCCTTCTGTGCGCTGTCGGCGAAGGGGTTGTCGGGCAGCACGAGGGAGAGGGGCCACCTCCCGTTGCGCGCAGCGGGGCCGAACTTGTTGAGCAGCATAGGGCGCAGCATGGCCAGCCCGCTGTCGAACAGCGACACAAAGATGTACCGCCGCAGCGGCACAGGCTTCCGCACCTTCTGCGGCACAGGCTGCAGCAGCGGCACGCCGTTCCACTCGATGGGCGACCACCCATGCTGGTGGTGCAGCCAATTCCCGCAGCGCTCCACCTCCACCACCACCTGGTTGGGGAGCAGCACGTTGTGGGGCGTCGACAGCATCGAGGGGGCGGTCCCCACCCTCACGGTGCCCTGCGGGCACTCCGCGGCCCTCCAGTGTTTGAACTGGTGGAACCCGGTGAGCGGCGGGGCGCTGCACGTCGCCAGCAGCCGCCCCATCAGGGTATGCAGCGCCACGGTGCCTCCGCGCGACACCACGCTGTCCAGCACTGCCATGCAGGCCTCCGGGCGCTGCTTGGCGGTGGAGTGTGTGTTGAGGTCGCAGAGAGACGTCAGGAAGTCCCCAACGAGCTCCCACCCCTTTGTCTTCCAATCCATCAGGTCCGGCAGGCGCATGGCGAGCTTGGAGGGCTTGCAGGAATCGCCTCCCTCCTCCTCCGTGTCGGGGGCGAGCAGCGTCACGATGTGCCGCGACGAGATGGCGGCGAGCGCAGAGGAAACCTCATGCAGGCTGAGCCACAGCCGCGGCGCCGACAGGGTCGACACCTGGTGGTTGATACCCGCGATGTCCACAACGCAGTCTGCTGTGAGCCTCTCCAGCGCCTGGCAGTCTGCGCAGGCACAGCCCTTGTTGGGGCCGCACCTGTTGGTGGTGAACATCGGGCAGTACCCACATCTGCAGAGGGACCCGTCGACAACAGCACCGCAGTGGTACTGCCCGTCCTGCCCCCGCACCGCGGGCATGCCTGCGATGTTCATGGCAAAATCGGATGACGAGCGTGAGGACATCTCAGGCGGGTCGACAACGACAGGGGTTGGCGCCGAGGCGGCCTGCGGCAGCATGCCCGCCGTGATGCCCATGAGGGGGGGAGGGGAGGTCGACGACCCGACGCTCTGCGGGGTGCCGCCCCCGACGCTGGCTGCGCCAGCGGCCCGCTGGGATGGCTTGGCAGCGCCGTTGCTGGCGCCATCCTGCGACAGGGAGAACAGGGAGGCAATTTCGCTTCCGCCGCTCGCCATATCGGACGCCAGGGCCTGCACCCAGGGCAGCTCGGTGTCGCCGCCGGCCTGTGGTGGTGGGGTGGTGGGGATGGTGGGGTGGGGGAGTGGTGCCCATACCGCAAGCAGCATCCCGAGGAACCGTCGCGACCCCTGCGGGAAGGATGGCTGCGAGCTTGCTGCTGTCGTCGGCGTCTCGGGCGTGCCCCGCTCGCCGCTGCTGGCCTGTGGGTGGGGGGAAAATGGGTGCGACGTGGGTGACAGCGGGGTGCGATCGTTATACAACCTCCCCCAAAACATGGCGGGAACTTCGGGGGTTTGGGCAAATGACATACCTGGAGAGTCGCGTCGCCCGAAGGGACGAGCTGGGAGATGTCGGTGAAGGCATGCCCGTGGTCGACGTGCACAACCCCACGGCGGAAGCACCTCCCGCACAGGTCGAAGTCGGAGCATGTGTTGCAGCGGTACCACCCGATCTGCCACTCCAGGTCGACCTGCAGCGGATGAAACCCACAGCCATCGCAGCTGTGCGTCGCCCGGCTGGCCAGATGCGCAAAATCGGGATGCGAGTCGATCCGCAACACCTGCCGCAGCGGGGCACGCTTCCGCGCCTTCGTCACCGCAACACCCACCTCCGGCACACCCCAGTCCAGGCGCTGCAGCTGCTGGATCTGGTGCACCGACAGCACCTCCAGGTGGGCCCTGCTCGGCGCAAGCGCCACCTCCGGCGCCCACCCCCTCTCCGGGGTGTACGCCGTCTCCGCAACCTGCGTCAGCAGCACCTCCCTCTTCAGGAGGGCCTCGCGCGTCTCCTCAGGGTAGTGCTGCGAGTATGCCTCGACCAGCTTCAGGGCAGGCACCAGCACCCACCTGCTGACTGACCCAGGCACGACACCCCGCGCTGCAGGCTCGGAGAGGACGCTGGATCTCGCGACACGATCCGGCAGGGCGTGGAGGATGCCCACATAGCTGCTGGCATCTGCGTCCGACACCTTCTCGCACGCCACCTCCGCCAGCCACTTGAGGTAGGGGAGGGGCTCGTTGATCTGCTCCGTCGCCTTCTCGACGTCAATCCTCAGGCGCTGCACAGCTTCGAACGCAGCCTCAGCCACATCCAGCGAGGCCTTCAGCAAGCCGCCTGTGGTGGGGCACGGCATGGGGCACGACCCCCCGGCAGGGCCGTCCGCTGGCTCCAGCCGGCTGACCGACACCTCCCGGGAGACGCCGTCGGCGATGACACAGGCGTTGGGGAGGGTGGCGTGCCACTCCGTCACGGTGGCCTGCATGGGGGTTGTCCCCGGGCTGTGCACCAACACCCGCATCCCGCATTCGGTGAGGGCGGGGAGGGCGCCCAGCACCCGCATCGCGACGAAGAACCCGGCACCCGCATCGGAGTCTATCACGTTGGTGAAGGATTTCGGGTGCTTGCGGAGGGACTCCGCGAACCGGGTGAGGTGGTTGCTGAGGGTCTGCGCCATGGTGTTCTGCCACGTCGGGGAGGACAGCAGCGCGCGGAGGAGGCAGCTGGAGGCCACGGCGAGCGCAGAGGTCCCGGTGCTGCGGAACGGGGAGCACTTCAACATCAGCGTCTCCAAGAGGCGCACCGTGGAGGCTCCGGGGAGGTCGGGCCCCGCAGGGACCGACCTGGGGACCGGCTCCTCCCTGACCCCGAGGTGGTTCGCTGCGCGCCCCACGTTGCTGGTCCAGGCGGGGGCGTTGTCACCTCCCTCCTTCGCGTCCTGCTCCTGCTTTGCGTCCAGCACCGACCGGATCATGTCATCCCACACGTTGCAGGGAGACTGCGACACGACAGGGCACAGCACACCCAGGGCCTGCACCCTCAGCACCAGGGGTGCGTCGGGGTCGCAGGCGAGGCGGAAGAGAGCTTTGGTGGTCCCATCGATGACGAGGGGTTTGAGGACACCCTTCCCGGCAGCGACGCGCACCAGCACCGAGAGGGCGGCGCGGGCGTGGATCCACTTCACCTTGTTGCCGAAGGAGGTGAGGACCGTCTCGATGCCGGAGGAGATGAGGGAGGTGATGGGGTGGATCACGTCGGGGTGTGTCACGTCGTATTTCGCAGCCTTGAAGGCGACGGAGGACATGGTGCGCCAGGCGGAGGCGCGCACCCGCCTGTTCAGCACGGCAACCTCCGAGAGGGGCCGCACGAAGGGGTGCCGCGAGGCGAAGCGGAACGGGGGGCAGAACCTGCACTGCAGCACCGCCTTCGACCCCAGCCAGATCGCGGGGTACCACTCCCCGCCTGGAATCGCAGCGTGGAACCCCAGGAGATGCCCGTTGCGGGTGAAGAACACCTCGTTCGTTCCGCGCAGCACACCGCACCCCACTGTGTTGCCCGGCGTATACCCCACATAGTTGGGCCTCCCGCTGGGCGACGCGTTGTGGTGCGAATCACCCTCCTGCCCGTCGGGGCGCAGCTCCGCTGCGAACGACCCGTCCGACTTCCACCAGACAAACTGTGTCGGCGCGCCCCCCTCCGGAGGGGGCGCCCTCGCCAGCCCAATGGCGATGGTGCTCCGCCTCTCCCTGTCGAGATAGGCACCGCTGCTGCTGCCGACAGGCTGGACTGACGAGACACGCACCTCGTAGTATTCACACTGGCAGGTGGCGTCGCGAGGCGCTGCCGGGTTGGGCGCATTCAGCTTCCACGGGTGGACAGTGTGGAGCACCTCCGTCTCCGCAGAGGCGGCGAGGGGCGACACCCCTACCTCCAGAGGTTGATCACACACCCAAGCTGCGTTGTTGTTCTCTGCCCCAGGGGGGCTGTAGATCGCAGCACCCAGGGCATCCGCAGTGAGCTTGAGGGAGAGGAGGCCACGCCCCACGGTGTAGGCACCCCGCCACAGCTCCGGCGAGAGGTGGAGCTGCTGGAAGGTGGCGAAGCTGGTCTGCGCCGCGGGGAGGGAGCAGTTGTCGTGGAGCTTGCTGAGGGCCCCCACCTTCACCAGCATGAGGAGGTCCGACGCGCTCCAGTCGAACTGCAGGAGTGCCATCTGGAGGGATTCGAGCTGTGCCTGCTGGAGGGGGTCGTTCATCCCCTCGGTGGTGAAGGCGGTGCGGAGGATGTCGAAGAATGCATCCTGCACCTTGTCGGAGGGGCCAGGGCCTGCCCCGTGGCAGCCGGAGAGGGGGTGTGGCCCGCTTGCCGCGACGCATGCTGTGACGACGCGGAGGACTTCGAGGAAGATGAAGCCGCGAGGGGCCTTCTCCAGCGGGAGGTGGAAGACCTGGTTGAGGAGTTCGACGCAGGTGCGGAAGCCGTCGCCACGCTTCTCCGCGAAGCGTTTCTGGGAGAGCAGCGCGGCGCGGAGCTCCTTCACCTCCAGGTTGGAAGATGTGCAGAGGCGGAGCAGCTCGTGGGCGGCGAGCAGCACGTTGTCGTCGTGCTGGTCTGCGGAGAAGGTGCGGCGCTGCAGCTCGCCGAGCTCTGCGGCGCTGCGCTTCCGCGTCGGAGGGGAGGGGCGTGTGTCGTCCACAACACCCGAGTCGCGGACGTGCTTTACGATGAACTCGCAGCGGCGGACGAAGGTGTCGATCACCATGTCATCCCCATCGTCTCCCAGCTTGAGGCAGATCGCGTCGCGGTGGAGCTCGACAGCGGACATCAGAGGCGCCAGCATGTCGACGCTGCCCGATGCGGGGAACGGCGCGGTGAGCCTGATGAGCGCCGCGAGCATCGCGCGCAGCATCGTGGTGGTGCCGATCCCCCCGTTCTGCTGCTTCCCGTTGAAGAGGCGGACCTGCAGCTCCTTGAAGAGGCGGAGCCCCTCCTCGGTGCCCTCCAGCAGGTCGACGCAGATGTCGCGCTGCTCCGCCTCCTCGATTCCTCCACGGAAGATGACAGACCCGGTGACCCACTCCATCTCGACAGTCGACGACGTCACATTCGGCTGGATCCCCGCATGGCACGCAATCTGCGCCGTGATCATGAAGACAGACGTGATCAGATCCAGCAGCCACCCGATGCGGGGCGCCATCTCCGTGCCGAACGCACGGAGCACCCCCGAGACAGGCCTGGCGGAGTCACGCTCACTCCCGGTCCGCCGCCTCCGCCTCCCATCCTTCACCTGCAGCTCCGCGATGACCAGGCGGGACGTCTCGAGCGTGACCCTGGTGGGGCGGACTTCGCTGATCTCCGCGCTCTGCAGGAGAGACCCAGGCCTGTTGGGGTCCCAATACACCACGCTGTAGTCTCCGACAGAGTCGATCGTCAGGGCGACGGACGTCGCTGCCCCAAACTCATACGTGCTGCACGACAGCGAGCTCCCGGAGGACGTGAGGCGCAGCTCATGCCAGAAGGTCGACGCAGCCTCCGTCAGGCTCACCGCGGGGTTCCCCCCCTGCGACCCGGCGAGCGCGATGAGCGTGTCTTTGAACCCCGTCAGCTGTTTGACAAGGTCGCTGTGCTGCGACAGGCGGGAGTGGAGGAGGAAGAGCGACCCGGTGAGGATGGGCGCCAGGTTGGATATGGCGGTGGGCGCGTCGTGCGGCTCGTCCCGCGCGATGCGGAACAGCTCCTCGAGGTAGTGGCAGAGGCGCAGCTCCGCCTCTGGCTCCCCTTTGGTGGCAAGCCCGATGACGCAGCGCTGCAGCGCGGCGGCGAGGGGTAGCAGCGGAGGCGCATCGGGGTGCCGCACCGCCGCAAGCAGCTGCCGCAGCATCTGGCTGACGCTCTCCCCCTTCAGCAGATAATGCGCGGATGCCCCCGCCAGCGCGTTGACCAGCACATCCAACACAGTCCGCTCGCTCCGGGTCAGCTTCCGGGTCCCGCTGCCCCAGCCCTGTTGGAGCAGTTTTTGGAACTGCGCGACCTTCGAGGTGGTGGAGGGGAAGAACACGCCTGCAGAGACACCGGAGCGGAGGAGATCCTCCACAGTCTTGGTGAGGGCAGGGGTGGTCCAATCGTACGACTCGTCGTCGACGATGCGGACCGCATCGAGGTAGAGGTGTTCCAACATGTCCTGCTGCTTCTGGATAGCCCTGGAGGACCACCCGTTCTGCGAGAAGCATGCGTTGAGCAGCGCGGCAGCGCCCTTACAGAGGTCGACATCCTGCTTCTCACACCCGAGGGCCAGCAGCCTGCAGAGCGTCTTCAGGCAGGACACCACCGGGGAGAGGTAGAGCGCGGAGAGCACCGCAGGCGCCATGGAGGTGTGGCGGTGTGCCAGGGAGCCCAGCATGCTGAGGATGCCCTTGCCTGCGACGCGGGGCCAGTCCTCCCCCTGCGGGACGGCAGGCATGTCGTCGTCTGCGATAGACTCGGTGCTGCCGGAGGTGCCGGAGGCGAGGAGCCCCGTTGGCTGCGACAGGGCCCACACGTCGCCCGTCACGGTGTCCAGCGCGAGGGGGCCATCCAGCGGCAGGGTTGTCCCGCCCTCGCTGCCGTCCGCCACACCCTGGCAGAGGACAGGCAGCCCGATGGGGATCAGCTTCTCCCTCAGAAGGGTGCCCGTGTTGGCGTCGTAGGTGCTGATGACACGGCTCGCGTTAGCCGTTGCCCCCGACATCTTCGGCACGCTCAGCATGAGCTCCCGATCCGCTGCGAACATCGAGAGCCCACGCAGGGAGGGGATATACGCAGGCCAGTTGTCGGGGTTCGCATCCGTCCTCCGATACACAGGCATGTCGGGGACGTGCTCCCACCCTGCCCCATCCTGCAGCAGGAGGTGGCGGCGGTGGGCGGAGTGATCGAAGGCGACGACTCCGACGGATTGATCCATAGGCCAATACGCCAGGAGGCTCGACTCCTGGGAGAGGTCGTGCCCACGGAGGGAGGTATGGAGGTAGGCCCTCACCTGGTCTGCTGTGCGGCATTCCGACCACACCCGGGCCTCTGCGACGCAGCCGACGAAGGCGTTGCCGAGGGAGCCGTGCATCGCCCTGTCGGAGGAGCGCATGTCGGGGATGGAGGAGGTGCGGGGGACGCGCACCCCGCGCATGGAGGCCTGCCCGTGGTCCTCCTGCTCCGCAGGCTTGTCGTGCGCGTCCTTGAGGTGCGGCTCCCCGATGAGGTTGCCGTTGCGGTAGAGGGACCACCCGTTGGCGCCGTCGTGCGTCACGCAGAGGTGCACCCAGTGGTGGGTGTCGGCACCCGGGACACTCGCCGACACCCCCCTGTGCTGGTGCTTCGTCGTGCTGCCCACGAAGTATAGGGTATGTCGCTTCTGCCTGTCGATGGAAAGGTGCACGCGGTATTCGGGGGTTCCCCAGCAGAGGATGGTCGCGGGGGAGTCGACGGCGCCGCGCACCCACGCCTCCAGGGTGCAGGGCTGCGAGCGGGAGATCTTGGGCAGCGGGTGGGCAAACTCCGGCAGGGAGTTCCGCGTCAGGGAGAGGGCGGACTGCCGGTGCCTGCTCCGGCGTGTCCGCGTCTCTGGGATACGCAGCGTCACGCTCTTCGTCGGCTCCACCGTCGGCAGACCCGACAGCCCAGAGGGGTCGCGGTGGTGCGCAGTGGGCGACATGGGTGAATGCGACGCGACGCTCCCCGCGCTCGACGCACCTCCCGGAGACTGCGCCGGGGTGGGCGACGGGGCCCCCATCACGGGGCTCGGGCTGCGCGAGTTGAGGTCGATCTCCTCCTCCGCCTCCTTCTCGATGCACACCGCACCCACCAGGGACACCCAATGCGCCGAGGCGCGCGCGATGGCCGCATCCTTCACCTCGTCTGCCTTCTCCGTCCGGTTGAGGTTCTGCAGCAGGGCGCCGATGTTCTCCGGGAGGTTGGGATTCGCCTCCAGCTCCGTCCCGCGGAACACAGAATCCATCAGCGCATCGGTCGCCACATCCACGGGGACATGCCCCGAGCGGACGTTCTGCACAGCTGTCTCCCACTCGGGGTGCCCCTGCAGCTCCACCAGCAGGCGCCGCAACGCGGAGGGGTGCGAGGTGCTGGAGTTGGAGAGCGACCTCTCGTCAACGGGCACGCTGGAGGTGGCGAGGATGACCACAACCTTGCCCCCCTCGGGCAGGTTGCTGTCGGAGCAGCTCACCACCTTGCAGAGGACGCGCTCCTGGGAGCGGTGAGGGTGGCGCAGCCGGACGCGGTACCGCTTCCACGACTCCCCCGCCATCTCGCAGACGGATATTTCGAACAGGACATAGTCCTTATCACGCCTGTCGCGCGTCGCAACCGCCGTCGGGGCCACCGCGACAAACCCGCCGTTGGAGAGAGACGCCACAGAGGGCACGAAGTCAGCATCCACAGGGAACGGCGTGAGGAGTCGCCGGTCCACACCCTCTGCCATCTGGAGGAGTGCGGCACCCGTCTTATTCCCAGGGGTTGCGATGAGGACGGAGGCTGTGCCTGCGGAGACGGCAAGCCCCTGCACCGTGCCCACCCCGACAGCGACGCGCTTCTCACCCCGGAGGAAGGATGGGAGGGCGAGCCTCCTGCTGGGGCAATATGTAGAGAAGAGGAAATCGCGCGCGTGAACCAGCTCATCCATCACGGCGTCGCCGGGGAGGGGCGACTTCTTATGCGCACGCTTTTTGCTGGGGGAGGGGAGGGCCGTCTCCTCCGACCGCTCCTGCGTGACGAGACCCCACGCCACGTCGACGAGGAGCGGGAGCTCCCCCCTCGAGAGGGCGAGCTGGATGGCGAGCTTCACAGCCCCGGGGTGCCCCCTCTGCCAGGCGGTGAGGAGGAAGGCGAGCAGGCGGCGCACCGTGCCCCCCGTGAGCATGGTGTTGTACCCCGTGTGGGGGGAGAGCGAGCAGGGCACGCAGTGCTCGAGCCACTTGTCGATGTTGCGGAGCACGTCCTTGGTGAGGGCGGGGGATTCCAAGGCGACGGTGGAGAGGAGCGAGAGCGCGACGGAGGCGCCGAAATCCAGGGTGCGCTGCGTGAGGGACGGGGGTCGGTCCAAAGGAATCCCCAGCATGTTGCCTGCCCCCGAGTCGCCGATGCCCCCGTCGTCTTCCTCCGACTCGGAGCTAGTTTCGGATCCATCATCCTCGGCAACTGCGAGGGTTTCCTCCGCTGCATCATCTGACTCTGTAAATCGTGCCGCATCCGCCTTAGTTGCCTCGCTGAGAACGACAAGACGTCTAGTGTGTTGCTCCCTATACCGACTGCTCGGGATAATTTTCCCATGGTTCTGAGGGTCGTGGGTGTCTATCGAGTCAAAATCCCCACAGTCATATGTTGGGGTCATATGAGGGGCAGTGTCATGTCTATACGCGCGGGCCACCTCCACAACCCGTTCATCGTTGTGCCACAGATGGTTCAGCCCAAGCTTTGTCGCATCGGGAACAGTCGTCTTCCCAGGCCCATTCGTCGCCTGCCTCGAAGGAACACTCTTTGGCACCAGGATATCTGACGGCGAAAGCGGAAGAGTCGCAGGGTTGGCCATCTTCGTACCACTCCCCCCCCTCCTCCTCCTCCTCCTCCAACCCTCCCTGGGGGGGGGGGGAGGGGAAGGCGGGGAGAGAGGGGTGGTGGGTGTGGTGTGCGGTGTGCGAGGTTGGTGTAGGGAGGAGGAGGAGGATGAGGGGGGCGGGGGGGGGGGGGGAGGGAAGGGAAGGGGGGGGAGGAGGGGAGGGGGGGGGGGGGAGCACCCCCCTCCCCTCTCCCGCCTCCCCCCTTCCCCTCCCCCTGGCTCCCCCCCCCCCTTTTCCCCCTCGGAGGAGGAAAACCTTGCACGCCTGTGTGGGGTGGGGGTGGGGTGGATGGATGGTGAGTGACATCGCCAATGGGCCTTCGCTCAGAAACATCAGAATTTCGCCTTGTCTGTTTGTGCACGAGCTATGTTTTTTTGTAAATAGGCAGGGGAACATTTACACATTCACGTTTCTTTTGAGCATCAACAAAGAACACACACCACGGACTAGTCGGGCAGTGACGGGTGGGGTCGACTAGTCGGGACGACGGGTGAAAACTCGACAGGCGGCACCCGTCGACTCGACGGGCCCACCCGTCGAGTCGACGGGTGAACCTGCTGAAACGACGGGTGTTCCAACCATTTCCTGTTGATATGGGCCAATTTCCATTGAAAACTAGGGGAGTACCTTGCATGGCATCAGGTTATTTTTCACGCCGAGCTATCTTCCCTGCACAGACCCACCCCCCCATTACTTTCCATTTACAATTCCTACTTGATGGGGCCTCAAGTGCATGTGCGACGGCTGTTCTCGTGGATTTTCATTGTTCGAGGGATCTTGACTCTGACAAACTGTGTCAGTTTGACAGAGCAACCTACTTCATGAAGGTGATCACTTTTCTGCCAGGCAAATTTTCGCCCCAGCCCCCAACCCTTGCACAACCCACAAGGCAGTCTCCAAGATACCGTACCCTCATCACCACCCAGGCCAAGATACCCCAAGATACCATCATCACCACCCAGGCCACCCAGACGAGCCACACCAATCAATGCCAGCGGCAAAGCGTACTGCAGCGCAGGCCCTCGCCAGCGCTGTGGACATGACGGTGTTTGTACGTGCTTGGATCAACACGTACGTTGTCGAGCGTGATGCTGATGGGTTGAGCCACATGACCCTGAAGCAGCTTCTCGGCAAGCTGACGGATACTACCATCAAGTCGACTGATCCCATCATCAGTCTTGCCCTGTACAAAAAGTATGAGAAGCTGGGGGGTGGGGTGATCAGCAAGTCGACCGCGCTGAAGGATGGTCGCACGATGTACGCTGCCCGTGTCAATAGCGGGTCAGACATCGAGTTTGTCGGGTTGGGCCTCCGGAAGAGCAACGGGAAGGACCACCCGACAGGGCTCAAGGAGATGGCCGACGCCTGCCCCGCGGCACCTATCGGTACCGCTGCAGCTATGGTGAAGCTGTACGAGGCGGAGAAGAAACAGGCACAGAAGACCCAGCAGAAGACCGGGCCACCGAAGGCCAACAAGGTGGCCTACCCCCAGTTCTCGGGGGCTCGCAAGAAGGAGGGCGCCAACCTGTACTACGCCTTCGCAGTGGAGGTGGGGTTTGCGCAGCTCCTCAGCTGTTCCCAGAACGGCCACCAGGTGACGCTCTCGTGGACACGCCTGCGGAAGACTAATGATCTTCCGAAGGGCGAGTACTCCACGGTCCTCATCATCCCGCCAGAGTGCCTGCTCAATCTGCAGGTCAAGGCAGAGGCGCGTGATGAGGACGGCATCATTTCCGTCAAGTGTCCGTTGCTGACCAAGCAAGGTTCAGCAATGGACACGACAGCAAGTGATGGCAGCAAGTGGAAGCTGCTGATGGGGGACGATGATGATGATGAAGAAGATGGTGGGGATGAGGGCACCGAAGATGATGGTGGAGACGGCAGTGATGGCGGGGATGCCAACGCCGACACCATCGGCGACTCCACGCCGACCGTGTTCCACAGTGCAGACCTTTGAGCGAGCCAGGAGGAGAGAAACATGATGCATCAGCGAAATACTGACAGCCCCAAGCCCCTGACCTCTGACCCTGGTAAATGATCACTTGTGCCTTTTTCTCTACGGTTTCAACATTTGGGTATCAACTAGCCACTATCAAAGCTGCACTCACTCTTCCATTGCAGGAGGCACCATGCCGGTCGAGGAGGATATCCGCCTGGCCCTGGTGGGAGAAGGCCTGCGTGAGCACAGGTTCGATGCTCAGCTGTCTGGCCGCAAGTGTGGGGAGATGTCGAAAGCGTTGCGTCAGAAGGTGGCGGAGGCCGGGGAGAAACCCCCTCAACTCGGGCTCTCGCGAAAAACTGTCGCGAAGAAGGAAACCCCTCTGCGCGAAGAGGCTGAATACCGAAAGGGAAACCTGAGCGCGACGCTTTGCCACATCATTGATACATACCAGTTTCAGGTCGACAGCCCATTGGTAGTGATCTCGGCGGACGGGTACAACCCGGGATCTGGGAGCAGAACGTCGCGGGAACAGCTGGCCGTAGGCATTTTCGACGGTGCCTTCGCAACACGGTTGGTGACAGTTGCCGATAAGCAGAAGGACGAGTACAGAACGTGGTTCACGTTCAACTTCCTGAAGCAAATCGCAAGAGTGCAGAGAGGGGTTTTCGAAAAGGCGAACGTGATGTTTCGGCTCGCCGGCTTTAGGGTAGCAGGGGACCATCTTGAGCTGTGGTCGGCATTTAGTAAGATGGGGTCATCTTCGCACAGGAGCGCGTTTTGTACCACACCACGAAATGACTGGTTGAAACAGCTCCACGCCTGCCACAGGGCTAGCATCCAGGAACTTCATGAAGCTGGGTTTGAGAGCCTGTACGCAGGGGTGTTCACCTCCACAGCGTACACGATCACACCCCCCCTGCACGACATAAAAGGGGTCATCGCAATACTCGCAGAGATCTTGCCTGACGGACCTGCCGTGCAGAAGGCTGTCCTTGGCAGCTCAACGTGTTCCAACATGACGGGAAACCAGGCCAGAGATGTTCTGAGTCGCTTACTCACCATTACCAAGACGAAGGGGGTGCAGCATCTACTCTGTATTGCAATGGAAATGCTTGTGCATTTCCGCTACAACGACATCCCCATCAAGTACCACCAGGAGGGAAAGTGCGCGAAAGAGTTCATCTTCTCGCTCATCGCAATGCACATCCTTGTGTTTGTCCTGGAGTGGGTGTCACCTGGGAGAACATCCGAGGGGCGTGGTGTTACATATATCCATTCGATGAGCCACTGGTTTGATCCAGAAGATGCACACCCCCTCGCCCTGAGTGACGAGGAACTGGAGAGGGGGAATGGCGTCTCCAAACGCCATGCCCTGAGGGTGACATCGCAGCAGACCGCCGAACGGGACCTGCTGCTCTTCGAAATGCAGAGGACCAAAGGCAAGGGGTGCGGCCTGCTGGACCAACCGAGCACCCCGACCCTCCTGAAGTTCGGCGCGATAAAGCTTTGCTGCTGTGTCACTGCGAGGAACGCTTGTTGGAAGGGAGCAACGGCAGCACTGCAGCGGAGACTCGAGTCCCTCGGCCTTGGATCTCACGTCACAAAAAGGGGGCGATGGGGCCAACAATTTCTGGGCGACCCGGAAAACACCACTCCAAAGGCAACGCTGCTCGCATGCATCTGCAAGTCCAAATCCTGGGGCAACAGCGAGGATGTGCCAGAAGTGCCAGAACCAACGCCATCCGGTACAGTGCCTGTGCAGCAGCATATCTGCATTGTGTGCTCCAAAGTTGTCCACACGAGAGAAGCACTGTTTGCGCATTATGATGCTGCACATCGGCCACAAAACAACGCGCCGTGTCAGACTTGCACTGTCACATGCCAGGAGTGCGGCAAACGGACAAAATCGAAGGGACTGAGCCAGCACTACCTCAGTCACCATTCGCGCGTGCTGACACAAAAGCGTTGCTGTGTTTGTTTCGAGCTCTTTAAAACCACTGTAAAGCGCGACGAGCACATGAGATCCGCGCACCCGTAAGTGAGGGGGGGGGGGTGTTTGGCAGTTCAGGTACGTAGGTGATTTTGTTTGTCCTCGAGAGCGGGGTGACGTCGTGGGAGGGAGTTGTTTTGAGGCCCCACCCCCAGGCCCCCTGCCCACCTGGATGGCTCACCCCCCTCCTGGTGGTCCACCGGTGGGCAGCCCCTTCACCAAAGGGAACCAAAGGAATTGTAAATGGAAAGTAATGGGGGGGTGGGTCTGTGCAGGGAAGATGGCTCGGCGTGAAAAATAACCTGATGCCATGCAAGGTACTCCCCTAGTTTTCAATGGAAATTGGCCCATATCAACAGGAAATGGCTGGAACACCCGTCGTTTCAGCAGGTTCACCCGTCGTGCCGACGGGTGCCACCCGTCGACTCGACGGGTCCACCCGTCGAGTCGACGGGTGGCACCCGTCGACTCGACGGGTGAACCCGTCGTTTCACCCGTCGTCATTTCACCCGTCGTCCCGACTAGTCGTCCGGGCGACTAGTCCGTGGTGCAGTGCACAGGCCGGGGGGGGGGGGGGTTAGGGGGGGGTCAAATGCCACCCTTTTACGTGGACAAACACGATTTTTCAAAAAACCGGCGCAGAGGCCCCAAAGCCCCCGTAAACCCTCCAAACCCCCCCAGATCGGTCCGGAAACCCATCGAACCCCACTTTTCCACCATTCCGGGCACCTCAGGTGCCCGAATTGGGGTACCTAAATTTTGTGCCACCGTTTGGTACCGTACAGTGCCACTGTGTGGGAGGTTGGAAAAGAAAATGCCCCAACACACCACATCTGAGGGTTGCAATGCATGTTGCTTGCCAACCACGTCATCCGGTGGGTGTCAGGCGCTATGTAGGTGGCATTAGCCAGGTCTTCGATGTGTTCTGGCTTGTATATATACCTCCCTGCCACCATGCACCGGGAGGCTGCCTGTAGGTACGGAACAGTCCAGATGGTCGTGTGATTCCTGTGCAGCAGTGCTCCACAACCGGGATGTGTTGACAACGACTGTTGCAACACGAGCTGTACATTCCGGGAACACATGAAGTGCGCTGTCGTGGTACCCATTGTGCCAGAATTGGTAGTTGCTGCGGTCTACTTTGCCTGGCCCAAGAGCACTGGTACTGAACGGTGCAATATGCGTGGCGAGGTGAATACAACGGAAGCGCGCAAAGTCAATACAGCTCTCGGATGGCGGGTGGTGGTGCCACTAGTGTGTGACGTTCACTCGAGGATACAACGCATCACAATGAATCAGCAACCGTGGACCGAGTACAATACGCTCTCTGTGGCTGGTGTGGGGGACAAAGGCAGTGCCTGTGCCGCAGGCAGGGAGGTATATATACAAGCCAGAACACATCGAAGACCTGGCTAATGCCACCTACATAGCGCCTGACACCCACCGGATGACGTGGTTGGCAAGCAACATGCATTGCAACCCTCAGATGTGGTGTGTTGGGGCATTTTCTTTTCCAACCTCCCACACAGTGGCACTGTACGGTACCAAACGGTGGCACAAAATTTAGGTACCCCAATTCGGGCACCTGAGGTGCCCGGAATGGTGGAAAAGTGGGGTTCGATGGGTTTCCGGACCGATCTGGGGGGGTTTGGAGGGTTTACGGGGGCTTTGGGGCCTCTGCGCCGGTTTTTTGAAAAATCGTGTTTGTCACCCCCATTTGACCCCCCCTAGGGCAGTGGTGGCAGCGTACGGCCGTACGGTACGCGTACGCGTACGCGTACGCCGTACGCACTTTCTGAAAATCGCGCTGCGTACGCGTACGCAGATTTTGCGTACGGCTGGTATTCCAGGTCTCTCAGCACACAGTAGGCCACCCAGCGGGTGGCTGGGCCCTGGCCTTTGATCTTGCCTTTCACAGATGGTTCCTTGCCGCGCACGTGGCGAATAACTCGCAACACCTGCAAGTACACCCGCAATCATACTGCAAAAGGTACCACTTCCGACTGGAAGGCTCGAAGGCTGCCCCTGGTACACCTGAGTTCGACTGTCGGATTTGGTGTGCGGCCATGGCCGTCTCCTGTGCTCCATAGACTGCCGTACGCAGCGCCGTACGCGTACGCGTACGCGTACGCCGTACGCACTTTTTGAAAATCACGCTGCGTACGCGTACGCAGCCACCACTGCCCTAGGGGGGGGGGGGGTGGAGGCGGGGGGACTGACCCAACATAAACATCACCAAAGGGGGGCTGGGTGGGGAGGTGGGGTGGGTTGTGGGGCTCGGCAACGAAGGGGCAAACCACCCACGCCATGAGGGCGGCCGCCGGAATTCACTCCAGCACCCTCACGCCCCGAGCAGGAACTACAGGTACAGGCATGCACACGGTAAGTCTCTAGAGGGTGGTTCATTCTACTTTGGCAGACTTGCACCACAAGTCTTCTCTGGGGGGGGAAGGACCATTCGCTCTAAGTGGCCCCACGCCCCGAACCACCTCCACCTGGGAGGAATATCGCAGCCGCCTCGCGGAAAGACGCGCTGATGCGGGAAGATGATCCGATGTGGCGCTATGCCAACATCACCCAAAACCCCCCCCTCCTCCTCCTCCTCCTCCGCAAAAAGTCACTTCACCATTCAGCAGCAACCGCTCTTAGCCTGTATTTCGTTTGTTTGATGCGTTGACGCTTCTACACACAAACCCTGAAATGATAATCACACCCTGAGCCTGATGAAGGGTGGGGTTAGTGTATAGAGCACGTTTGGATGCTTGCTGTGGTGGGTGACTTTCTGCTCACACGAGTGTGCGGAAAAAAAAAACCAAACCCGCAAGGTCAGAACCCTTTCAGGTTTTCTTTGACACAAAAACAGAGCAACACCCTCAAGGCACGGGACTGCATCGCAGCACACACACCCTCCGCCTCCACCTTACCCGTGCAGCGGGAGTTGCCGGGTCAGCTGCTTTATCGACGTGGCAATCGCAGCCGCCTCCGCCTCCAGCTCGGCCTGCTTCTGGTGCATCCGCAGGGCCGACGCCTGGATCCCCGCCTCACACCCCCCGGCTTTCTCCGCGAGGTCGCGGATCCGACCCGCCACCTCCATGCGGGCAGCCTCCGACGCACCTGCCGCAGCCAGCATCATGCCTTCGGCATCCTGCCGCTTCCGGCGCACCTCCGCCAGGCGTCGCTGCAGGGTAGCACGCTCGCCACCCAGCTGGTCGATGCGGCGCAGCACAGCGTCGTGCTGGGCATGCTTGGCCTGCAGGGCGTCCTCCACACCAGACGTGCTCCGCGGTGGCGTGGTGGCAGCGGTGGCGATGGTGTCAAACGCCGCCCTCAGCGGCGGCGGAGGCGATGGCGACGGCGGTGCAGCGGCCTGCCGGCCGCCCCGCCGCGTCCCCACCACGCTGTGCGCCGCGAGGCACCTCGACTCCGCCTCCTCCAGCAGCGCCTCCACGGTGCCGAGGTGCGACGCCGTCTCACCCCAATCCGAAGGCTCCAGCGCCACCAGCACCCGCAGCTCTGTCAGGGCAGAGCATATGCTGTTCTGCACAGCCTCCGCGTGTGCCGCCTGTGAAGCGAGTCGGCGGGAGAGGTCCGCCAGCATGCGCTGCCTGCGTGCATCGGATGCTGCCGCAGGCTGTGCGGCCTGCGGGGCGGGAGTGGGGTGTGCCTGTTGGCGCGGGATGAGGCTATTCTCCAGCTGCTGCTGCATCCTCCCGTTGTCGTCAATCAGGCTGGCGAGGGTCCGCTCATACTCCCGCACCACACCCACCTCCGCACGCAGCCCCTCGCACTCCGACTGGAGCAGGCTGCGGACGTGCTTCTCCTCCGCCAGCTCCTGCCGCAGGGCATCGATCATCCGCCCCTGCGACACAGCCTGCGCCTCGAGGTGCGCCACAGCATCGCTCGCCTCCTCATCGCTGTGTGGTGTGTGTGGGTGCCAGAGGGGTGCGGGTGCGTTGCACCCCAAGCCTCCCCCCCTGCCCCACCCCGCTCTCACCACGGGAGGGGGGGTGTTGGCCCTGTTGCCTGTTGCCTAGCTAGGGCATACCCTCTGACGTCCTGCTCGAGGGTGCGGAGGCGCTCCGTCAGCTGTTCCTTCTTGATGGCGAGCGTCTTCAGCGAGACACCCCCCCCGGGGGAGCGGGCAGGCGAGGGCGACACGCTGGGGGGGCGCCGCCTCACCTGGGGGGATCCCATGGCGCGCATCGCTGCCGTGCTCCAGCTGGGCTGGGCTGAGCCGGACCGCTGCGCCAGCAGCTGCTGGATGTCCCGGTCCATACGCACGCCGAGGCGCTGCGTCAGGGCTCGGATCTCATCTTCAAGGCCCCGCCGTCGGAGATCCTCTGCTGCCTCCTCCCGCGTGAGGCGTTTTGTGTCCCTGCCGAGCATGCTGCCCTCACACCATCGAGTCAGGCAGCTGTGTCTGTTGGTTGGTAGGGCTGAAATTGGAAACGGGCTCAAAGTGAGTCAATGCGAGTCGTGCCATGCCGTGCACATCGTGTCCGAAGCGCCAAAGGAGGGTGGAGAGGGGGTGGGGGGAGGTGGGGGGCCAGGCTCCGAGACTCTTATATTATTCCTCCCTCTTAGCACACCTGGTGTGGGAAGGAACTCTACTACGGTACTTTTTTGCAAAGGCAAGCTGTCCTACAAAAGGGGGGTGAGCTCCTGCTGTGCAGGACCTTCGCATGTCCGGGGTGTGGGGTCGGGGTGGGGTGGGTGGGTGGAGGGTGCAGGGAGTGGGGGGGAAAGGCAACACGTAAGGCAGCACACCCCGCCACACAGTCTGCATCCCTTGTTTTAAATGCGCCTGTCGAACCTGAAGCAGGCATCTAAATGGAGATCGCCACTTTACATGCAGGCCATGCTGGCCTGAGATTCGCATTTTCGCTACTCTCTTAGTCTCTACCCAGTGCAGGCTTCGAGGTGTGAGCAGAAGTCAAAGTTTGCAGGTATGAACATCCGAAAACACTCAGGGTCCGGCAAACCCTGGCAGGATGCCCGTCCTGGTGATAATTGTGATAACTTAGCACCCCAAGGGGGTCTTCGCTGGTCGTTATCCTTCGTCAATCTTCGTCAGTTTTCAGCCAATTCAACAGGAAATGCACCAAAATGCACTCGATCACCCCGTAGCGAAGACTCCCCAAGGCATCACTCCCTTCTTTTTACACCATCGCCAACGGCTTCTATTTTCGTTGCCGGGACAACAACGCCAACTAACCTGCATGGGGGATTGTCGCACATCGCCTTGCGCCCAACCCCTCGTCCCGCTTCGTTCTTTCATGTGAAGTTGGGTGGGGAGGTGGTGTGCTCGGGGCGCGCGTATGAAAACGCACAAATCGACACCCTGCACAAAAAGCAAAAATAATCTACGGATGGGCACGGGTTCACAGAAGCGAATTGTTTTGGCGATGATTCCCCCCCCCCCCCACAGAATGGGGGCCCCCGCTACCAGTGACGGCTCGTCGGTGTGATGGGAATCATGGACGCCCCTCACTTCTTCTCACTCAGTCACACCTGGTAGCGAAGGCCCCAATGAAGCGCTCCATAAGGTGAGCCAGATGGAAAAACGGGGAATCGCTTCTATGAAACTGTGCACAGAGGCGCAAGGGAGAGAGCACTTTGAGCCGTTTCTACCGGGAGTGAGAGAGATGAAAGAGTGGCACCATGGAGCCGAATGCCGCATCAGAGATTCAAAACCCTTGGGGCTCTCTGGGGGGTGGCAAGGGTTCCAGGCACATCTTGGGGCAGGGCACATGCAAGAGGGAGCTCGTTGCACACACCACACCACACCACGCCACGCCCGCATTCTACGGGGGAGAGGCTCCTCCAGCCTGAATTCCACAGTTCGCCACAAAAGCGACCAGCACACCCCCACCCTGCGCATGCTGGACTGAGCCGGGCCCCCAGCCCCCAATAATTCCCGGATTTTTGGCGCACAAACACACACACACCTCATCTTCCCCCCCCCCCCCCCCCCCACAGCCACAGGAAGCAAAAATCACCCCTCTTCTCCTCCCCCTCTCCTCTCCCCTGGCACCAACTGCTCCGCTCTTACCCCACACCCCCCACACCCCACCTACGGCAGCATGCCCACCAGCTGCCGCGGGTCGTGCCTGCTGAAGCGTGGTGTCGAGGGCTGGCTGGTGGGGACACTCCCCGGCTCACGTGCAGGGCTCTTCCTCCCCAGCACCTGGTGCGAGGCATCGGGGTCGCGCCAGCTGTGCGCCCCGACGGGCTGTGTGGACCGCGAGCTCACGATGGGCTGCGGGCTGCTGTGTGCGAGGGACCACGAGGGTGTCTGGGCCAGCTTGCTCGGGGGTGTCACAGCGCCGACAGCAGTCATGACACGCTCGCGGTCCGGGCGGCTGTAGGTGGACTGCACCGACTGGGTGGGGTGCAGCATGTCTGTGTGCGGCGGCTTCTCCACCTGGCCCCGCTCAGCGAGGATCGCCTCGAGGGCGAGGAGGCTCGCCTTCTGGTCGCGCTTCAGCACCTCCTCCAGCAGGTCGATCCTGCCGGACAGCTGCCGCATCGTGCCGTCCGACACGCCCTGCGTGAGGGGGCGCTCCGAGAGGCGCCTGCGCAGCTCTGTCGTCAGCGAGTGTGCCTCCTGCGTTTCGCGCCGCAGCATCGCCAGCTCCCGTGTCAGCTCCTCGCGCTCCTTCCCGACGCTGGCGACGTCCGACCCTGTTGTGTACAGAGCTCCTGAGGTGTTTGCAGTGCTCCCCAGCTGCGCAAGCAGCGCGGTCATCTCCGGCCGGCCCACAGACTGCTCTGCCGAAACCTGCTGGCTGTGCAGCTGCTGCATCCCAGACTGTAGGGGGGTGTGGGGGGTGGAATAATCCAAAGAGAGTCCGGGGGGTGAGGGGGGGGTGTGTGCTGTGCGCACAGGCGGAAAATGCGTAGTGGAGATCCAGCATTGCCAAAACACCCGCATGGATTACAGGGTATTACAGCGGGTTTGCAAAGGATTACAATGTATATGATGAACACCTTGGTGTGGGATAGGTCAGACCTGACCCGACATTCAGAAAGGTGCAAAGCAGACTCGGTTGGATCAGGCAGTGCAAAAGGGTAGGTCAGGCGAAACACACCTCGAGCACATGGATGCTCTTGCCGTGGGTGCCGACCTGCTGTGCCAGCACCTCCAGCCTCTCCAGAATGGCCTGCTGCTGTGTGATGATAGTCTGCACCTGCTCCGAGTATACGGAGCTCGGCTGTGCAGCAGGCGAGGGGACAGGGGCAGACGCCTGCACCGCCTGTACCGCACGGGAGGCCACAGCCTGCATGTCGTCGTGCAGGCGGTCCCGCAGGGTGTGCACATCGGATCGGTGCGTCTTGACTTCGTCTTCCACCTTGCGCACACGGCCTGTCAGGCCCTGCAGGCTGTTCGACGCAGCGTAGAGCTCCTCGATCTGTTGGGCGGTGCGGCATGGCAGGTGCGGGCATGTGTGGGGTCGGGGAAGAGTGGGGCAGTGGTGTTGCTATGTGGGGCACTTGCGTTGCCACTCTCGCTTCGAATCCCTCACCTCGCCGTCATCCTCGGGCATTTGGAAGCTGGGCGTGTTTTGGCCGGCGTGGGCCTGGAAGGCCAGGAATCACACCACTCTGACAACACACATTGCCACACAGCAAATGACAATGCAGTCTTATCGCAGCAGATAGTATGCAATACCTTGGGCTTCAGCGTGGCGAGGCCATCGCACCAGTCAGCTGTCACCGACTTGACGTCCTGCGCCAGCTTCTCATTGCTCTGCAAAGCCTTTTTGGAGTTTGCGAGCGACGTGGTGGTGCGCTGCTTCAGCTCCTCCAGCGGCTGCTGCCACCCGTTGTTGATGAGGGTGCCCTGGCACTCGCTGCGCACCTCCAGCGAGTGGACGCGGTTCTTCATCTCCGTCAGGGCTGCGTGCACATCGTGCTTCGACGAGTCCTTCTGCTTCACCGCCGTATCCAGCGTGTTGCAGCGGTCCACGAGAAGCTGCAGCTGCTGGTCGACAGTCCCAAGGTGCGACGCTGCGCCTTTCGCCGCCTCCACCGTATCGTCCAACCTCCCCGACAGCGCATCCATCTTGATGCGCTGCGCACTGTGCGCCTGCATGATCCCTGCCGTCTCACGCTCCACACCAGCAATACGTGCCTCCACAGCACCTCCGTCCTGCTCATACCGCAGCACCCTCTCGCGCAGAGAGTCGACATCATTCTGCACATTCCGCACCGCCTGTGCAGCGGTGCTGCCGATCGTCTCCTGGTCCGCACGGATATGTCGCAGGTCGTCTTCCTGCTGCGAGAGACGCTGCACCAGGCCCTTGGCAACCCTGCAGAGTGGGGGGTGGAAATGGGCAGCAGGGCAGTGGCACAGAGAAGCAACATCACAGATCGACCACCCCACCCCACCACCCCCTTTTCACCCAAACCACTGGAGACAAACAGGCAGCGTGCCCCCAGACTGGCTGCGGCGTGATAAGGTGTGGCTGAAGAGGCTTGCCCCCCCTCGCACATCAAGAATGAATGCGGGGTGATTTGCAAAAAATAATAACATATGCCCAGCCTGGCCGAGTCATATCCTCTACCGCTGTACAAAGGGGGGGGCAGTGCGGTGTTGCGGCATACTCCTGCAGCGTGTGCTCTGCGGATGACACCCGAGTGTGCAGCCCCCGCACCGCCTCATTCTGCTCCCTGTTCTCCGCCTCCGCCTGTGTCTGCACCTCCAGCAGGCGCGGGATGGTCTGCGTCACGGTCTCGCCCAGCGCCTTCTGCCCTGCCGCCAGATCGTCTATTCGCTTCTGCAGCGCCTCCCCGGTCTTGGTATCGAGGCTGTGCCCGAGCACTCCGACCACATCCCCCATCCGCCCGTCCGCCTTGGTCTGCGCCTCGGACAGCCTCTGTGGAAAAGACAGACGCAGGTGGCAGAGGGGGTGGTGGCATTGCAACAGGGGAATAAAGGAAACCTCGACCAGTTCAGATTATGACACCTCACCTCCGTGAGATCAAAGGAGATAGATGCTGCCAGACAGGCTGTGATGTTGGCATCTGCAATCAGAGCAGATACATGCATCATACCGAGCAAAGGTGTGGTGAGGATAACCCATACACATCAACCCACACACAAAGCAGATAAACAAGCAAATCCCCCAATGCCCCAGGCGCTGCGCGCCTCCTTCCTCTCCATATACAGGAGACATACCGTGATCTGCTCCTGCAACCCTTCCACGATATCCGCCATATCGGACAGCTGCGGCTTCAGCATCTCCTCCAGACGCGCCACCTGCTGCCGCGCAGCCGCCTCCGGGTCATGCTGAACCGACACCACCTGCTGCCCCTGCTGCACCCCACCACCACCACCACCCGCCTCTTGCCCCTGCTGCGCCGCCGACACCGCCACCCGCGCACTCCCCGCCCTCGGGGAGTGCTGCGGGCTGCGGGGCGGCCTGCCTGCGCTGCCCCAGGGCTGCGACGTTGATGCGGAGGCTGACACCACCGACACATCGGATGCGAAATGCACGCGATCACCCGAGGCGGCTCCGCCGCCCGCACCGCCGGGGGTCGACACGCCAGGGCCACCCGCGCCCCCCGCCGCCTCCAACAGCCCTGCCATCACATTCCGCACGCTGGATTCGCCCTCCCGGGCATAGCTGTCAGACCCCTGCTGCTGCTGCTGCTGCTGCTGCTGCTGGTGCATCACACTCCCAACCGCAATCCCGCGCCCCTCCACACCAACCCTTCCCAGGCTCGCCAGCCCCTGCCCCACCAGGGCGCCCCCGCTGACATCAACCCCAGCCATCCCGCCGCCCTCCTCCTGCAGGGCACGCCCCTGCTCCTCCTCCTCCTGGAAGCCCAATGCCGGAGGGAGGTTGGCCCCGCTGCCACCTCCGCCGATGCGCCCGCCTACCCCCCCGCCACCCGGGCTGTGTAAGTCGCCTGCAGGTTGGGCGGGGGGTGGGTAGCGTGCCCTGCTGCCTGCCGGCGGCGTGGGAGGGAGGGATGAGGATGAGGAGGAGGAAGTGGAAGAGATAACCGCCGCACCCCACCCCGGCGGCGTCGCCGCCGCCGCCTCCACCACCTCGACAATCACCTCCGATTCGGCGGAAGCGCCGCGCAGCGCAGGGGAGGAGGAGGTGTGACCAACCACCCCCTTCTGCTCCAGCTGCTGCATCGAATGGGGAGGGTTTGGAGATGATCGGCTCTCAGAGTGGTGGCGGTGGTGAAGCGGAGGAGTGCCCTCCCGACACCCGGCACCCGCTGCCCTCTCCGCGGCCCGACCTGGCGTGGCATCGACCGGCCCTAACACCTCCTCGATGGTGACCCGGGTTGGGCCTGCGCCTCCTGTCCCCCTTTCAAGGCAAATCGCCCTGAGCGTCGCAGGAGAAGGCGAAGAAGAAGAAGAAGAAACCACCGCCTGGGGGGGAACCCGAGGTGCCATCCCTGGCGATACAGGCCTGGAAGGGCTCCAGCTGCCCACAGCCCTACCCCCCGGTGTGCCGTGCGGTTTGAAAGAATCAACCCCTGCAGCATGCCCCACCACGGGGGCCGCGGCGGGCGGTGCGGTGCGGCGCAGCCGCACCGCTCCCCCATCCAACACCCTGCTCCCGCCGGGCTGAGGCATGAGTGGGTCGGGCGCAGGGGGTGACCTGCTGGTCCGGCGCCTCTGCATCGCTGCCGTGGAGGAGAAGGAGGATGAGGATGAGGAGGACGACGACGCCGACGACAACGGGGCTGAGATCCCCGCAGAACCCCCGGAGGGGTGGGACACCAGGGGCGGGGGTGCTGGCGGCGACACCATAGCCAGGGTGGCTGGGGACGCCCCCACCCGTGGCAAGCCTCCTCCTGGCAGGTCAACCGGAAGCGTCGCATCAGCAGAAAACGTCGTCGATGGAGATGAGCACGGCGAAGACGCCTGAGGGCGGTGGTGGTGTTGATGCTGCTGCTGCTGGTGAGGGTGAGTCTGGTTCTGCAGCAAATCCCGCCGCACCCCCGCCTGCCCGACCCCCTCCGGGGGCCGGGGGGATGTGGTGCCAGGGTGGGGCGAGACGCCACCGCCACCGCCACCACTGACGCCTCTGCCCGACCCCCCGTAGGAAAAGTATGTGGAAGAGGAGGAGGAGACCGTCGCACACGACGAGGAGCTGGCGGTGCCACTCCTCTCCGTGGGTGCGGTGGCGGCGGCGGTGGTTGTGGTGGTGGTGTGGCACGCCACCCGAACCTCACGTGACACAGAGGTGGTGGTTTGGCGTTGGATGCGCGTCACCCCCTCTGCCACCACCACCACTGCGGCAACCCCCGGTTGGAGCGGCGGTGTGGGTGTCGGTGTAGGCGACCGGGGTGTCCGGGGCGCAGGCCGCGCCGCCCCGGCATCGGAGCTGCCGGACCCACTCCGCTGCGGCGATATCCAACGCGACTCCACGGGGGGCGACCCCGCCACCCCAACACCCCCTCCGGCGCTGCCCCGGCTGGGGGAATCGCCCCCACCTCCACCTCCAGCAGCAGCCCCGCCCCCCGTCGACCCGGGAGAGCCACCTTGCCCCGCAGCAGGCAGCAGGGCTGCACCCGCCCCCACCTCGCTCGGATAGAACACCGGCGAGGCGGGTGCCCCACCTGTGGGCGCCCCCCCCGCTATGGGCGACCCCTGGGGGGAGTGGGGTGTGGAGGAGGGGTGGGGTTGCACGACGGTGATGCCACTGGCGCCACCACCACCACCACTGCCTCGATCACCAGTGGTGGGGGTGGGGGTGGGGATGGTGGTGGTGGTGGTGGCGGAATGCATCATCGCGACCTCACCGCCACCCCCGGGCTTCAGCATAGGGCTGATAGAGGCGGAAAGCGCAGGGCTGATGGAAGCGATGCTGCTCGGGTTTCCAACGGAGCTCCCACCGACACCGCCACCCGCACTGCCGCCCCCAGCCCCCGACGCACCTCCCCCGATCCAGAAGGGCGTCAGCGCATGGCTGCTCGCGGGGGAGCCTTGGGAATACCCGGGGATGGAGGAGATGTCGCTCAGCGTGTCGGCCGCAGCACCGTGCTGCTGCGCCAGGCGTGACAGAGCCTCTACCTCCCAGGGCTGGATCAGGCGGACCGGAGGGGGGTGGTCTGCCCTGCCGTCAGGCGGGGGGGGTGCAGGGCAGAGGGCTAACTCTGCGAACCGCCGGGTGAGCGCCTCGCGGCCCTTCATCGGCCTCCTCGAGTTGTTGAACCGCAGGAGGGATTTGATGAGGGATGCGAGCTTCCCAGGGGTGACCTCGGGGGACAGCGCGACCAGCCCGGAGACCCCACCCGGGTGGAGCAGCTCTGGGGAGGCGCCGGAGCTGCGGAGGAGCGCATCTGCGTCGGGGCTGCCCACCCCGCCGCCCCCCACCTCCAAGGCAAGGGGAGGCCCCTCCGCCTCTGGGGCAAACCCGTCGCCCAGCGCAACCTCTGACACCAGGGGCTGCAGTGCGATCGCCCCGGCGATGCCCCACAGGCTCCTAAGAAGCTGTGGGGGGCAGCCCAACTCCCCCGCGGATATTGCCGCGCCTCCGCCTCCACCTCCGGCAGCTTTGAGGAGGCATGGGGGGGTGGATTGAAGCGAACCTCCCCCGTTTCCACCCTCTCCTGTGGCAGGGCTTTCTGCGGCGATGTCGCAGAAGATATGCGTCAGGCAGGGTTTTGCAGAGCCCTTGTTTTGCAGAGGAGGGGAATCCGCGGCTGGCACGCCGCTGGCGAGGCACTGCCATATGAGATCCGCCCCCCGGGGGGAGACGGGCGCACCCTGCAGGTCGAGCTGCACCAAGGGGATCTGCAGGGAGGCTGCCACGCGGAGGACCTCCTCTGCGCCTTCCCCGGTCAGCCCGTTGAACCCGAGGAAAAGCTCTTGGAGTGGGCGTGGTCCGGTTGGGGGTGGTATCGGGAGATTTCCACCGGCATTGTTTAGATCCTTCGAACCTCCAGCCCGGAGCATCGCGCCTGCCAGCGCCGCAGCCCCGGAGTTTCCAACCCGGTTGGATCGGAGGTTGACCTTCGTTATGTTGGACAGCTTCACCCGGGGGCGATCCGCATCGCCCCCTATAAACTCCGCCAGGGTTTTTGCACCGGATTCCCCCACAGAATTCCCTCCGAGATCGAGTGTGGTGAGAGGTGCCCGGTTCCCCGACACGGTCGACCCACGCAGGGCTTCCACAATAAAGGCGACACCGGCATCACCCACATGGTTGAAACGAAGCGAGAGAGTGGTGAGGGATGCGGTGGCAGACAGCCCTCTGGCGAGGTAGGAGCAGCCTGAGTCATCGATGCTGTTTTTCTGGAGGAGGAGGGACGTCAGGCAGGACCCTGCTGAGGAGAGGGCGTCGCTGATAGGCAGGCAGGCGAGCCCTGTTAGACGGTTCGACCGGAGGTCCAGCAGGTGTAGGGCAGAGGGGGAAGCGGGGCCCCCCGCTGCTGCGGCGCAGAGGAGGTTGCACCCCGTGTCCTCCAGGCTGTTCTCCCCGAGCCTGAGTGCCGACAGCGTCGCGGCGTTTCGTTGCAGAATCTCCGCGGCGTGCTGGGCTCCCTTCCACGTCAGGGCATTTCCCTGCAGATCCAGCTCGCGGAGGGTAAGACGTGTCGCACCCAGCCCCTTTTTAATCGCCTCCAGAGCCTTGTCCCCCAAGGGATGTGTTCTGTTCGGCAAAACACATGCCACTGCGGCGTGCTGCGCATCCGGAGGCACCTCCGCACTGCATATCGAAGGCGACACGGCTGTGTCGGTCGAAGCCCCCGTCACGCTGCGAGAGGGCAGGCCGGACGCGACATCATCCTCTGAAGGCGGTGGGGCAGACCCCTTTCCGGAGTGGAGGTGGGGAGATGCCGTGTCGCGGTGGAGGGAGGAGGAACCGCGGAGGAGGGCGATAAAGTCGACATCGGGTTGGACGCTGAAGGACTCGCATGCACGGAGGTATTCCCGTGCGATGTCACCGCGCATGGGTTGGGGGGTGGAGGGGGGGGGGAGAGAGAGAAAAGGGGGGGGGGGGGGTGGGTTTGCACAATTCTGTCGCGATGCGCAAAAAGAAAAGGGGGGGCGGGAAGGGGAGGGGGGGCGCGGGGGGTAAAGTAATATCGCCGGATGAAAAGATAGCAGGGCTCTCTAAGGGGGGGGGGGGGAAATGTGGCTGTGTTTTGTGTTATGCAACCCGGTGGCAGTTTGGGGCGCGAGTGTGGCTTGTCATCATGTGTCCAGGAAAGTGGGTGGGGGGAGTGTGTGCGTGCAAACTCAGACACCCTGTCAGGAGGAGTGGTGGTGGCTGCGTCGGCAGATGTGGGTGCATGACGGGGGAGGGCGCGGGTGATTCAACGGGAGACAAGATTCGCTGCGTATATTTGTTGTTTGTGGTGGGTGGGGAGGGGGGGGGGGGGGGGTGGGGAGCAGGAGTTGTTCTCCAAACCACACGCACACGCTCTTTTTTTTTGTGGGTAAAACACTCGTATTCTGTTTGAAGTGGAAACTTCAAAGCCTCCCACACCCCCCTCCCTCCCAAAACGTCACACACCCCTAGCCACCTTTCTGCATTTTCTGAGCCCAAGGCATCGGCAGAAAAGTTTCTTTGAGCTGGGTCCGAACTGTCAAAATAAACTGAAGACGGGCGAAGTCTGGGAGCGGCCCGAATTCGCCCTCCCGACAGGCGGTGTCGGAAAGCCTACACACATTTCGGATCCTCTCTTGGCATTGATGGCCTCCAGCCTGAGATATGGATGAACAGGCAGTGGCGTACACACTGTTGCCAGAAGGCATTGTGTTTACGGAGTAGAAAAGCCGCGAATACGCCATCAACGTCAGCGAGAAAGCCTCGCCGGAAGGAGAGACTTGCGAGAATAGCATGCTCGGGTATCGCGGTGTGTCCTCTAGGGGACACTCCACGACGCCAGCACTAACCCAAACTGCAATACGGAGAGACCATGCCACCATCTTTCGTTCAGCGGCTCTTCCGCACTCTTTTCAACTGTAGTCGCGAAGATTGCGTCTCAATATCGGCAGACGCAATCTCCGGCTTCCAGTGTGTACCACCCCTCCTTTACAGCGCAACGAGGAGGAGAGCGAAACCGTGTGGTGCCACGTAGAGCAGGAGTAGGATAGCGTGCCCGGTTCTCAGGGTGTGTCCTCTAGGGCCGCGATGCCAGCACGCTATCCCAAACTGCAATACGGAGAGACAGGAAATAAGAGGGAGAGAGATAGAGGCGGGTTTGCGTTTGCAATTCAGTAAGGGGGAGAGAAGAACCATGTGGGTATTCGAAGGTCGCGAGAACACCCTGTGTGATGTGCCCGGCATAATATGCACCGTACAGTTTTCTGCGTTGTTCGCACAGATGGCACCCCGTGCGACACCTCTCAGACATGCAGAAAAGGGTGAAAGCGCCCTATCACTTCACAGCTACAACCGCTCTGAATTTCCTTTTGTTTGTTGCATTGACGCTTCTACACACAAAACCCTGAACTGATCACACCCTGAGCCTGATGAAGGGTGGGGTTAGTGTGTAGAGCACGTTTGGTTGCAGCTGTGGTGGGACGCTTTCCGCTCACACGAGTGTGCTTCACAAAAAAGGACCCGCCACTCAACTGGCCGGAGAGTGACGCGGAGAAGCATGCACGGGGGAAAAATCACTCATCCTTTTGGGAAGATCCTGTCGGGGGCCACCCACCCCCTTGACGCAGGGTACACTCAACCCGGCCTACCAGTGAACCGCGCGCGATGCGCTGCTCAGGTGGGACCCCTTCTCCAGATACTCCAGAGCGGCTGACACTGCAAGGCTGCTTTTGGCAAACTGCCGTATCGTATCGTGATCTCTGTCGAAGAAGGCCGTGATGTATTCGGGTGACCATTCCCACACCTCTGCATCAGGGGCGGAGAAGCGCTCACGGGCAGCGTCTGCGACGGAGGCAGACAGCTGCCACAGCACCAGCAGAGGTGCCTTGTCGTCTTTGCCGCCGTCAGCCGGGGCAGGATCTTCGTGTTTCGGTAAGACCCACTCGTCAATCGGGCGGGCCATCCCTTGGAGGCTGTCCAAATCGCACACGCTCGGATGCGCGGGGAACGACGCCACCACAGCGAAGGTTTCAATCTCGGCGGCGGCGCTGGCCAGCTTCCCCACGATGTCATGCGCGGGCCCCAATATGTTCACAAACTTCTGCTTCTCCGAACCCATGTTCCCGTGGCACAGCATGCCCGCGGCGATGCCGCACACCTTTTCCGTGGAGACGTTGGCCTTCTGCAGCCCGGACAGCGCGATCCCGGCAAACTGCGTCGCGTTCTCCAGGGCGTGTGGGTTGCGGCGCACGACATTCCACGTGATGAGCACCGACATCCCCCGGAAGCACTGTATGGTGCCATCGGTGCGCTCAGCCGATATCACCAAAACGTTTGCAACTTCTCCGATCTCATCGGATTCTGTGGGGTCCATGGTGGCTGACGTGCAGTGGAACAGAGCAACGACACCCTTTATCGTCGAGAGCTGGGTTGCCAGCAGAAGCGACTTCGGCGCCGCCTCCTTCTTTACCACGCGGGTAGATGCAAGGCTGCGGCGGGACGTAAGGCTGTTGCGACCCACATAAGTCCGCGAGGTTGGCCTCGACATTATAGAACTCTGCAGGATGCCGCCAATCTCCTCCCAGCGCGCCTTCAGCTTCTGGGGGACCAGGTGGCAAACTTCGTGCTTCCCGGACAGGCCTTTCAGCACCACATGCTGCTGCTCCAGCATCAGGGGTG
Organism: Rhynchopus euleeides; assembly: GCA_963210315.1. NCBI lineage: Eukaryota > Euglenozoa > Diplonemea > Diplonemida > Diplonemidae > Rhynchopus > Rhynchopus euleeides. The sequence continues at coordinate 1,679,356 of OY723309.1, read as the reverse complement.
GGTTCCCACCCATGAGCTCGCTCAGCTCGTCGTAAAACTCCCGCGGCACACAGACGCACCCCCCCATTGCCGCGGACTCCAAGCGCGACGCCTTGTTGACGGCTGACCCGGTGTAGTCATATCTGCCTGTCGTCGGGTTGACCTCTGCTGCCACTGGGCCATGATTGACCCCAATCCGCAGTCGGAGCCCGACCCACCCATCCGCAATGGCGCATTGTGGAAGATCTCCAAGCTCCCTGGGCCAGGCATCGCCCATGTCGAAGAGCTGCTGCTGCACGCAGAGCCCAAACATGACCCCTGGGCCAACCGACTCGAAGGCAACCATGAAGGCATCGCCAATCGTTTTCACCTCGTATCCCCCGGTCTCTGCGATGCAGTTGCGGATCACCTTGTCATGGATGGCAAGCGCCTCACGCATCGCAGACGGGAAGGCAACCCAGCAAGACGTGGACCCCTGGATGTCGGTGAATACGATGGTGCCCGACCCACCCAGCCCAGGGGGGCCCACGCGAGACCCGCCCGACACAATCTTGATCTCGGGGAAGAGGCTGTCCGGGAGGAAGGGGCGGTACGACTCTAGGTTGTCAACCAGGCAGTGCAGGGCATCTTTGATGTCTCCCAGCGTCGCGCCGTCTGTGAGATCCCCACTCAAATATGACTCGGCACGCTGGATGTCGAAGCGCACGAGGGCCTGCGAGACGCAGCGTGTGACGGAGACACCCCGGGTAGCCTCCTCCCTTTCGCGGCACATCTGCGTGATGTACTCATAGCTGTTTGAGCCGTGCTCGGTGATGTCAATGCCTGTGAGCTCGATTTGCTTCGAGACGCGCACAGACACCACCTTGCTGATGACAAAAAATGTGATGCCGCTGCTGAGAAGCCCCCACACACCCGTGATCAGGACCCCGAGGAGCTGCACGCCCAGCTGCTCGAACTCCCCTTCGATCACCCCACCCCCGGGGTAGAGAGGGTTCTTGAGAATCATCCGAATGCGCTGGTTTTCGCAGAAGATGCCTGTCGCAATGCCCCCCCACAGCCCGTTGGCAAAATGCACCGCCCCAGCCCCGACGACGTCGTCGATTCTGCAGAGCCGGGTCAGCCTGCGGCCTCCAAAATATACAACGGTGCTGACAGCGCCGACGATGGGGGCGAACACTGGGGAGATAAACGCCCCGATGGGGGTGCTCGCAACCAGACCGCTGAGGATACAGTTTGTCACATCCAGCACTTCAAGGTATCCGCTGAGCCTGTAGGAAAGCAGCATGCCCACGGCGGTGGCAGTGCAGACAGCAAGCAGCGTGTTCAGAGCGACGATGCTTGCGACAGCCCCTCCGTCAGACATGCCGACGCTACCCATGTTGAACGAAAACCAGGTGTACAGCAGCAGCAGTGCGCCTGTCGATACGAGGAAGGCGTCATGCGCCTTTACGATGTCCATCCCTTCCTGGGTGAATACGCATTCTTCACCGAGGTAACGCGGTCCGACCAACCAGGCCATCGTCAGGGCACAGGCACCGGCGTATTGGTGGAGGACGACCCCACCAGAAAGGTCGAGGAGTCCGACCCCGAAGGCCATGTTGTCGCTGAAGACGCTCAGCCAGCCGGAGGTGCTCCAAAAACAACGAACCAGCAAAGGATACCACAGGAGGGAGAAGGCGGCGGCCATCAGGCAGTAGGCGGCCATGCTGACGCGCTCTGTAACAGCCCCGCTCACGATTGTCGACGCGGCAGTCATATAGGTGAAGGACAGGAAGAAGTGGGGGACAGAGGTGTCACCCGCCCCGGCGTTGAACAGAGTGTAGCCCCATGACAGGTCCGCGACGGGGTTGCCTTTTGAATATGCGAGGGAGTATCCGCAGGCCCACCAGCAGAGCGAGGCGATACCGATGTCGGCGAGGTTTTTTATAACGGTGTTCATTACATTCCCCGCTCGGACAGTCCCCGCTTCGACGAAGCAGAAACCGAGCTGCATCAGAAACACTACAGTCGCGGATACTGTTGACCAGAGGATATTCGCCGTCCTGTCGACGCGCGCCAACACAATCTCGGCTGCCTGCATCACCGCAGCAAATGTCTCGTTTACCACAGATTCATTCGACGCGTCTTCATTCCCCCGGCTGATATTCGCAAGAAACTCCGCAGTCTCCTCCGAGTTGTCGATTCCTGAAGCCCCGCTGGACACAATACACGCCGCGACAGCCAACAACACAGGCACCAGGGTGTAATCCCGGAGAAGAGGGCGCTGGGCGGAGGGGCGCCCCTCCACCGCCCCCCTCCCCTTCGAACCCCTGGCAGCCGCGGGGGCCCTCCGAGGAACAGGGGTGCGCGTGGGGGCAGCTCCCCACTGGGTGAAATCACACACCGCGATGCGTGGCATCAGCACGCCCCTTGCAGGGCTGGGCGGTGGCATCAAGATATACGCAGTGCGGTGTGTGGTGGGGGAGGGGGGGGGGGGGGGGTAGGGGGGGTCAAATGGGGGTGACAAACACGATTTTTCAAAAAACCGGCGCAGAGGCCCCAAAGCCCCCGTAAACCCTCCAAACCCCCCCAGATCGGTCCGGAAACCCATCGAACCCCACTTTTCCACCATTCCGGGCACCTCAGGTGCCCGAATTGGGGTACCTAAATTTTGTGCCACCGTTTGGTACCGTACAGTGCCACTGTGTGGGAGGTTGGAAAAGAAAATGCCCCAACACACCACATCTGAGGGTTGCAATGCATGTTGCTTGCCAACCACGTCATCCGGTGGGTGTCAGGCGCTATGTAGGTGGCATTAGCCAGGTCTTCGATGTGTTCTGGCTTGTATATATACCTCCCTGCCTGCGGCACAGGCACTGCCTTTGTCCCCCACACCAGCCACAGAGAGCGTATTGTACTCGGTCCACGGTTGCTGATTCATTGTGATGCGTTGTATCCTCGAGTGAACGTCACACACTAGTGGCACCACCACCCGCCATCCGAGAGCTGTATTGACTTTGCGCGCTTCCGTTGTATTCACCTCGCCACGCATATTGCACCGTTCAGTACCAGTGCTCTTGGGCCAGGCAAAGTAGACCGCAGCAACTACCAATTCTGGCACAATGGGTACCACGACAGCGCACTTCATGTGTTCCCGGAATGTACAGCTCGTGTTGCAACAGTCGTTGTCAACACATCCCGGTTGTGGAGCACTGCTGCACAGGAATCACACGACCATCTGGACTGTTCCGTACCTACAGGCAGCCTCCCGGTGCATGGTGGCAGGGAGGTATATATACAAGCCAGAACACATCGAAGACCTGGCTAATGCCACCTACATAGCGCCTGACACCCACCGGATGACGTGGTTGGCAAGCAACATGCATTGCAACCCTCAGATGTGGTGTGTTGGGGCATTTTCTTTTCCAACCTCCCACACAGTGGCACTGTCCGGTACCAAACGGTGGCACAAAATTTAGGTACCCCAATTCGGGCACCTGAGGTGCCCGGAATGGTGGAAAAGTGGGGTTCGATGGGTTTCCGGACCGATCTGGGGGGGTTTGGAGGGTTTACGGGGGCTTTGGGGCCTCTGCGCCGGTTTTTTGAAAAATCGTGTTTGTCCACGTAAAAGGGTGGCATTTGACCCCCCCTAGGCATACAGTGCAAACGATAATTATTATCGCATACGATAATTATTATCGTACTCCCATTATCGTATATTATCGTATACGATAATATACGATAATGGTGCGATAATTTTTTTGAGATTTTCGGAAAACCAGAAATCAGCCCAGAACACATTGAAAAAGTGGTAAAAGTGGAGCCGGAAGCTGCCATTTTTGCTTCTTTGAATTATTGGTGACGGGGGGCTTCACTCAGAAGTGTAGAATGTCCCTCACAAATGGGTGGCAGACACAACACACATAGTGCCATGACATGCGCAGCACTATGTCTGTCTGGGGCATCCTGTCAATGAAGCTGGCACCGTTGGAAGAAGTTTCAGGCACAGGGGGGCGGAGAGGTTACAGGATACTGCCACGCACATCCGTGACACTCATTTGCGTGTGCGCTCTCGACCCGTGTGTCTATCGCTATGTTGTGACTGCATCGCCATCACCCTCCACAGGAAACACCAGGGATCAAAAAATGTCTCGTCGTCGTAGGATAAAAGACGACACAACAACGGAGGATGACGCAGAGGAAGATGATGACGGCGATGACGAGGAAGAGGGCAGTGATGAGGACGAGCCGGACCAGAAACGCCGTCGCGTCACGGGGGGGAAGGACAAGAAGCCCTCAGCGAAAAAGGCGGCCGTGAAGGGGGGGGGCGGCGTGCCAGGTCGTCTGTCCGTGATGTGGTTCCTGTGCTGTTCGGTGGGCGGGTGGGGGGGGGGGATGACGAATTCTGTCTCGATGTCTGATGACATCGAGGGTGTTGAAGGGACTGGGGGGGGGGGGGGGGCGATGAATCCTGATGACGGACGAGTATGTGAAGGAATCTGACGAGGGCAGTGGTGTTCAAGAATAGTGCAACCCAGTAAGTATCGCATACGATAATCCCATTATCGTATACGACCGGATACGATAATTATTATCGTATGCGATAACATACGATAATGGGATTATCGTATGCGATAATATACGATAATAATTATCGTATCCGTTCGTATACGATAATGGGATTATCGCATCATACGATAATGGATTATCGTATGCGATAATAAATTATCGTATGCGATAATTTTCCGAAAATTATCGTATCTGGTATATGTGCGATAATAATTATCGTTTGCACTGTATGCCTAGGGGGGGGGGGAAGGCGTGCGGCTGCTTTGGAAACCAAAAAACATACATTCGGCGTTATACCCGGTATCTACCGGGTATGTACCGGGTATTTTCGGTATTTCTGGGGTGACCCGTTTGTACCACGTTCTGGTGACTTTCTGGCCCTCTGGCTGGACAGAATGTTCTGGAAAAAAATTCCTGTACGAGTTTTTCGCAAAAATGGGCTGTCAGACCGCCTCCAGGGCAATTTTTTTTGAATTTTGGAGGATCCTTGAAATCGGTAGTGGACAGTAGCGGACAGGGCGAACATTTCCTTGTGGAAAAAGTGCCCGAAAAAAAAATTCGAAAAGGTCCCCCTTACAGAATTAGCCTTTTTTCAAAAAATCGGAAAATTTCGGACCGCAATTTGTACCCAAGAAAGTGCCGAATTTTCGGACTTGGTCCGATTTGAACGATTTCCGTGCCTCTTGCAACCCCCATGAGGGGGGGGCTGCTGTTTCGGGTTCTTCCGGTGGCACATGCTGGGGTGTCAGGACAGGGAATCCTGCTCGCTGTACCCGGTGATCCCTGACGCAGCCAGGAAGTGGAGAGCCTTGGAACCCTGGTTGAGGCCTGTAACACCCGGCCTTCCTGCCACTTGTGGCATTGTGGAGTGGAGGTGGTTATGGAGAAGGTTCTCTCTCCGTCCGGTCAAGCACAACCGTCCTCTCCAGCCAGGGGTCATCTACTTTCCAAACAAGGGCCAGGAACATGCTCAAACAAACTAATTGATCAGAAAATCTGGCTTGCCGTGGAATCATTGAGCAAAATTTGGGGAGTGATTGGTGCCCCATTGCTGCATATGACATGTCCATTTTTGACGATTTTTGGGCAGAATTTGGTGCGTGGGACCTTTCGATTTTCATGATTTTTTCGGAATTTCGTGGGGACCGGTACCCCATTTGAGGGCCAAAAATCTCATTTCCGAGGCCTGGGAATGGTCGCAGTGGCCTCAGATGTTCAAAAACGTTCAATTGACCTCTCCTCGAAAAAAAATTCGAAAGGTCCCCCCTACTGGCACCCCGGATTAGGACATGTCTCTGGGGGTGTCCGGGGGCATTTTTGGCCCATTTTTGGCTGGGGAAAATGGGCCATTTTTCACGATTTTTTCGGTTTTTTGTCCGGACCGGCACCGCATTTGAGGGGCAAAAATCTGATTTCCGAGGCCCGGGAATGGTCGCAGTGGCTTCATTTGGCCAAAAACGTTCAATTTACCAGAGGCTTAGCTTGGGGGGGTAAACTCGGTCAGCTGACCGAGTTTCAGCCAAACCCGGAAAAAAACTCGGTCAGCTCAAAAGACAAAAAAAAAGTATAAATTTTCGGGGAAAAAAGCGGATTTTTCTTGGGGTGCAGCAGCACAGGAGGTGAAGCACGCGTGCGAGCGAACGCGAACACCCCATTCTCCTTCTGTCCCGTATTCGTCGCTAGCGTAAGAATAACGTCAGCAGTCTCGAATTCCGTCTCCCGGCATCATGGTGGGCACGCAGGTGCAGGAGGCTACATCGCTGACCATTACCTGGCACCTCTCCCGGGGATCACTGGCGCGTACCCTTGCCCGGACTTCAATGCCCCAGCACACCCACTGAAGTGGGCACAGGCGCACAAGACTGCCCTTCTGCAAGGTGCCCGGGTGTCTGTTCCGAGATTCGGAGGTTGGGCCTGCGTGATCTGCAGGAGGTTATTCAGCGGTTTACCTCGGCAAACCTCGCTCTCACGTACCCAGCAACATGCAGGCTACCCCAGCTTGCATCTTTGCTTCGGCTGGGCACTGCTTCTGTTGAACGCTTGTTTTCCAAGCTCCGCCTTGTCTCCACCAGGCTTCGCCAACTGAGCAGCGAAAGCCTTGCAAATGTACTTTGTGGAGTGGAATGTCGCGAAGATTCACAGGGTATCCCCGAAGCCACTCTTGCGAGGTCCTAGGGTACCCCGAGAGAATGTC
>OY723309.1:1012113-1072435 GCA_963210315.1 Rhynchopus euleeides | reverse complement strand
TCGAAAAAAAACTTTTGTGAGAAAAAAGTCCACCACTCGGAAAATTTTTCCAAATTTTTTTTTCGGGGTTGTGGGAAACAACGAAACCCACGAACCCACTTTTTTCGAGAAAATAATTTTTCGGATTTTTCATTTTTTCCAGTTTTCGATTTCATTTTTGGGCGGTCCACAGACAACGGGAGGGAAATGTCAAAAAATTTGAAGGGCCAAAAACTCATCTCCCAGAGCAAAGTGACCCCACCACGGTCCGGAAATTTTCCGGAAATGAAATCCGAAATTTTGGTCCATAAACTCTCTGGCGACGATCGCTGGGCCAAAAGCGACAGTCGCTGAATCGCTGAGCGACAGTCGCCATTGTCACGTTGCTGAGAGGAGTCCTGTACTGAGAATGACCTCATGGAGTGGTAGAATAGTTAGCAACGTGGAGCGAGGGGGCGGGGAAATCTTTAATGACCTTCCCCCAAATTTGAGGCTCAGCACCTTCGGTGTCACGTCACGGCCGGCTAGGTGGGATTTCAAAGAAAACCCATACAGCTGTGTTTGACAGCTTTCTCGGGGTGTTCCGACAAGAAAGTGAATAAGGCACGATTCGCCCGGCTTTGCGTGTTGACGATAGCAACAGTCTAGCTCGTTTTGTCATAGCGAAGGAGTCAGCAGGGGCGCACGGTGCGTGCGCAGAAACAACTTGGACTCTTTTAGGAAGACACCCTTTTCCCCCACTGCTGTTTTAATCGATGTTTCTCCAGATCTACAAGTGGGTATTTCTCGTTGTCGCTTTGGGATGAGTGCATATAGATTGTTTGTTCTTGTTCTATTTGATATTTCTGCCACAGCAGGCCTGTTGCAGTCCCACAGATTGTGACCCACCCACATCTGCCTCAAGCCGAGGCGTGCTGCTCTCTTGGCGGCTGTCTTCAAAGAATATTTTTTGTGATGGTTGTCGGCGTGCGGTGCCACAAACAAAAACACGTCCCTTGTCAATCTCTCCAACTGACCCCCACCACCCTTCACTCTTATTTCAAACACATCCTCGTCCGACCTCTTGATCAATTGTGTCTTTTTTTTGCTGTTTTTCTCCTGAAACCTTCCTCTATTGTCGGCACAGTGTATGTGTCGGCGGCTCACTCATTTCCGTGTGTGCTGTTTATTTTTTATATCTCCTGGCTTACTGAATATCTACCATCTTTTCTCTCTTCTTCCGCTAGGTTTCAGAGGGTACGCGACGAAGCGAAATGCTTCGCCCGAATTTTTGGAACTAGCACCTTGATGCAACTTCGCAGGACAGCACCTGCGTGAGTCACGGTCCCAGGCACGGTGTAATTGCTCGACCCAACGTCACGAGGAGTCGGATTGCAGCCTTGGGACAAATATGTGCTCAACAAACGAAGCACAGCACACGAGTGGGCTATCACTCTGAGTTTTCTTCCAGACAGGACAGGGAGAAGTTTCGCAAAGGATACACATCGCGTTGTGTTCGCTACGGCAACAGGTCGCCATGGTCGCCAAGGTTGCTATGGCAACAGACTTTGATGGAGATGCCATGCCTCAACAAACGCACGCAGTGCAATAGGCCCTCGCTTATAATGTTGTCGAGTGTATCCTCCTCCTAAGACGATACTTAGCGTAGTCGTCTCTTGCTGTTCAAACAATCACTGTCAAAGCGGGGAAGCGTCCAGCTCCTATCCAGCTGAGGTTTCTCGAGGCCGCAACAAAAATACAAAGAAATTCCGACCCAAAAAAATTCATCTCCGCCGGTTCCCGGTGATGCCCGTTACCTGTGGACGGGGCCCGTTCATGATGTAGTTACTTGCTATCCACACACACCCGTCTCGATTCTTTCTCTCCCCCTTTTACCTTTCTATCCCTTTCCTGCTGGTGTCTTCTCTCGACCGGTTTGGTTGCGCCTTTCAGTGCAGCCGAGAAAAACAGAAAATTTGATTGTCGACACCCCAAAAAAACGATCTGCCCCGTGTTTCTTCGTCAGGCCCCCCTTCTCCCCCGCCCCCCTCAGGGAATGCGGTATGTCGCAGCTTGGAAACAGGGCCATGTCACGGTGAACGATCCCGATGAAGGGGTACCCTTCCCATTGGATTAGGTTTACTGGGTTGGGCTCCCTTCGTTCCATGTCTTGCATTTTGAATACCGCCCCAAATGCGTTTCGGCGTGGGAGTTCACTCTGCCCTCGCTCCACTGCGCTCCACTCTCTCACAACAACCCGCTGTGCCTTGGCGGCATGGCGTCAATACCCTCTTTAGAAAGCCCTCCAGAAGCAAACAATTGCAGCATGTGCGCCACATCGACATCGAGCAGGGCTTGCTTCTCAGATGTGCCCCACGCTACGGCAGAACGGCTTCACGTGTGTATGACTGTATGCCAGTAGAGGTGTCCTCAAACGTTCGCTCAGTGTGGCCTACACTATACAAACCTCTTACAAACCTTCACGCGTGTGTTGTGGAGGGGGGGTGGGAGGAGGAGGAGGAGGAGGAGGAGTCTAAACCCGACGAAGACACACGATGCATTTTTCTCAACCCGCCTTTGTTATGGTTCAGTTGCCTTTATTCGCCGTTCTCTGTCATTCAACCCCCGCACACCCCCAGCCCCCGCCCCACCAGCTGCCGAAGATTGCTGAGGATCTGCCCGAGGCCCCGGATCTCTTCTCCGATGCTGATGGTGCTGAAGGCATTCGCGGAGAATGTCACGGGTGCGGGCACTGTGGCCCGGAGAGAGAGAGGGGGGGGGCGGGGTGAGAAACCGTGGCTTCTCTCGGGTTCTCTGTGGGGTCCAGCCGCCGGTTGTGCGGGGGTGAAGCCCTTCCCGGCACATGGCAAAAAAAAATCATAAAGGTTTCAGGTGAATCTGAAATCCCCCCCCCTCAGAGTTTGCCCAGCGAAAAAGTGGGACAATTGGGCCCAAACCACCATCCGCTAACAGGTAATCATTGCCTTGGTGCAGGTGGCATTCTCTGCCTCATCACCCCTCCCTCCGCCTCCTGCTAGGGTGTCTCCTCGGAGTCGGAATGATGCAATACGACGGGAAGAGAAGACGGCTTTCTGTGGTGAACGCCGTTCGCTGCAAAGGTTGTTCATTCGATTTCAACTCGTATCCTGATGCTTTTATTTTTGTATTTCTTTCCTTCCAACGGTTCAGTTGTGAGTTCGGTGTGGGCTCCCCCGATCTGCGAACGAGCTCCTCAGCGGTTGTGGTGTGAGTGTTCCCGGAGTGGATGGTATCATCAGAGTTCACTCTGTGCGACCTGCACTACACAAAAATCTGAATGTGAGACTGCCTACAGATTTGAGTGACAAGACACCTGGTTGATCCTGCCAGTAGTCATATGCTTGTTTCAAGGGTTAAGCCATGCAAGTCTCAGAATGTCTGGGGTGTGCGTGCGTTCAAAATATCTTAGCGTACAGACTCCAGAAGGCCCGGTCGAGCAACGGAACTGTTGGGGGTCTTCGCTGTGTGTCAAACTGTGTCAGCTTGTCTCCTGTTTTGTGAGGCAGTTCACTACTCTGCACTTCTGAACGAAGGCTCCTGTTTGGTTTAGTCAGCACCTGGCAACACTCCCTCCGCTTTCCGAGTGAAAGATCGAGAGCTTGTCACTTGCTGCGGAATGTACCAGGAGGTGTCCTTTTGTCTCAACCTACTACTGCCTGTCGCACTGCCGTGTTGTGAAGAAGGGTGCGGTGCCCGTCTTGCCCGAGACATCTTTACCCAGTTCAACCCCCTCTCCTTTTGGCTGTGTGATTGTCCTGGAGTTGATTCGTTTTTCATTATCCCACCCAACCCCCCCGTCCATCCAGAAGAAAGCTGCTCTCGACTCCTTTTCAAAGGGCCATTTCTTCCCTACCGGGTTTGCGGGTTTACAAACCAAAAATCGTTGTTCGCCACCCGTTTTCTTTTCTCTTCTCCTCCTTGTGTGGGATCTGCTTTGCCTGAGGGGGTTGCACGCATAACAGCGTGCCCCCGCCCAAACCGTTCACCCAACTCCACCTGGAACGATTGCGGGACACTGAAAGGGAAAGGGGACGGGATGGGGGCTTCACTCTGTCGGCCAGCACCCTTCATCATGCAATGTCGGTGCCGCACTGACGGTTTGAGTCTAAGTACAACCATCTTCCACCTATTACCTTTGAGTATATGCTTCATGAGAATGTGTTGCCTGCTCTCTCTCGGAAGCAACAGCGAAGCGTTGCAAAGAGAAGTTGTTTTATGTGCCACGACAATTGCACACACAGGATGGAATGGGTGGCGGTGGTGGTGGTGGGACCGAGTACTTATCCATCACACACGGAGAACTGGGGACATCCACTCCTCCGCGCAAACTATCCCAACAAAACAAGTTCTCTCGGACGCAAATGGCGAAGCTTTGTGCCACCTCACGCAACAATCGCCTACAAAACAAGTTCTCCCGGTATCTCTCTCTTGGATGCAATACTGGGGCAGTGCCGGGCAATGCCACCACCCTGGGCAGAATATGCCGGGGGGGCAGCGAATGAAGCCTCGAAAGGTTATCAGCCTTGCTGTTGCTGTTGGACAGTCTCAAGTCACATTTTTCGATTCAAGAGCTGAAAAACAGCCCCTGACGTAGGGGAGGCGGACAGAGAAAATTTCTAGCACAAAAACCACTTTTTCAACAAACACCTTCTCCGGCCTGTACCAACCCCCCATATGGTCTTTTTGGGGTCCGAGAGGACCGTCTTCAACTCTCTTCATGACTTAAATGCTCGCCGTTTGCATTTAAATCCGTAAAATCGTAGTTTCCTCCCAAGCTAGCCGGGATACCTTTTCGACAAAGCCGATTTCCTGAAAACCCCATATTGGGCCCCAGGCAGGCGCCTCGAATGCGCCCCAGGACCCCTGATCCACGTTTTGGACACCTATAGGGTGAAGACGGTCACAAATGACCCCATACGGGCTTCTGGGGGCCTCGCAGAGGGGGTTTTTCGCCTCTTTTCAGTGAAGACGCCCCCACAGAGACCGTCTTCATGACTGTGTCTGCCAGGGGAGTGACCCTGTTTCCACAGAACGGGCTGGAAGAGAGCTAGCCTGTGGGACCTGGGTTCTGACCTAGCTCGGGGAAGACAGTCTTCCACTGCCCGAAAACGCCACAGACACACTTCCTGTGTTGTTCCTTGGGCTGTTGTGGCTGAAGACAGTCCCCCAGAGACCGTCTTCACCGAATAGGTTCGGGGCCTCGACTTGCTTCCCTCAGAGGTTGCCTATCTCTACGAGATTCCCCCGATATTTTCCTCATCTCTACGAGATTCGCCCGGTATTTTCCCGGTCTCTACGAGATTCCCCCGATATTTTCCCCATCTCTACGAGATTCCCCCGGTATTTTCCCGGTGTCCACGAGATTCCCCCGATATTTTCCCCATCTCTACGAGATTCCCCCGGTATTTCCCCAATCTCTACGAGATTCCCCCGATAATTTCCCCATCTCTACGAGATTCCCCCGATATTTTCCCCATCTCTACGAGATTCCCCCGGTATTTCCCCAATCTCTACGAGATTCCCCCGATATTTTCCCCATCTCTACGAGATTCCCCCGGTATTTCCCCAATCTCTACGAGATTCCCCCGATATTTTCCCCATCTCTACGAGATTCCCCCGGTATTTTCCCGGTGTCGACGAGATTCCCCCGGTATTTTCCCAATCTCTACGAGATTCCCCCGATAATTTCCCCATCTCTACGAGATTCCCCCGATATTTTCCCCATCTCTACGAGATTCCCCCGGTATTTCCCCAATCTCTACGAGATTCCCCCGGTATTTTCCCGGTGTCGACGAGATTCCCCCGATATTTTCCTCATCTCTACGAGATTCCCCCGGTATTTTCCCCATCTCTACGAGATTCCCCCGTCACTTTCCCCTCACCACAGAGATTCCCCCGATATTCTCCCCTCACCACAGAGATTCCCCCGATATTTTCCCCATCTCTACGAGATTCCCCCGGTATTTTCCCAATCTCTACGAGATTCCCCCGATATTTTCCCCATCTCTACGAGATTCCCCCGTATTTTCCCGGTGTCTACGAGATTCCCCCGATATTTTCCCCATCTCTACGAGATTCCCCCGGTATTTTCCCGGTCTCTACGAGATTCCCCCGATATTTTCCCCTCACCACAGAGATTCCGCAGTCACTTTCCCCTCACCACAGAGATTCCCCCGATATTCTCCCCTCACCACAGAGATTCCCCCGATATTTTCCCCATCTCTACGAGATTCCCCCGGTATTTTCCCAATCTCTACGAGATTCCCCCGATATTTTCCCCTCACCACAGAGATTCCCCCGATACTTTCCCCTCACCACAGAGATTCCCCCGATATTCTCCCCTCACCACAGAGATTCCCCCGATATTTTCCCCTCACCACAGAGATTCCCCCGAAACTTTCCCCTCACCACAGAGATTCCCCCGATATTATCCCCTCACCAGTGGTGAGGGGAAAATATCGGGGGAATCTCTGTGGTGAGGGGAAAGTATCGGGGGAATCTCTGTGGTGAGGGGAAAGTTTCGGGGGAATCTCTGTGGTGAGGGGAAAATATCGGGGGAATCTCTGTGGTGAGGGGAGAATATCGGGGGAATCTCTGTGGTGAGGGGAAAGTATCGGGGGAATCTCTGTGGTGAGGGGGGAATATCGGGGGAATCTCTGTGGTGAGGGGAAAGTATCGGGGGAATCTCTGTGGTGAGGGGAAAGTTTCGGGGGAATCTCTGTGGTGAGGGGAAAATATCGGGGGAATCTCTGTGGTGAGGGGAGAATATCGGGGGAATCTCTGTGGTGAGGGGAAAGTATCGGGGGAATCTCTGTGGTGAGGGGGGAATATCGGGGGAATCTCTGTGGTGAGGGGAAAGTATCGGGGGAATCTCTGTGGTGAGGGGAAAATATCGGGGGAATCTCTGTGGTGAGGGGAAAGTTTCGGGGGAATCTCTGTGGTGAGGGGAAAGTATCGGGGGAATCTCTGTGGTGAGGGGAAAATATCGGGGGAATCTCTGTGGTGAGGGGAAAGTTTCGGGGGAATCTCTGTGGTGAGGGGAAAGTATCGGGGGAATCTCTGTGGTGAGGGGAAAATATCGGGGGAATCTCTGTGGTGAGGGGAAAATATCGGGGGAATCTCTGTGGTGAGGGGAAAATATCGGGGGAATCTCTGTGGTGAGGGGAAAGTTTCGGGGGAATCTCTGTGGTGAGGGGAAAATATCGGGGGAATCTCTGGTGAGGGGAAAGTTTCGGGGGAAGTCTCTACGAGATTCCCCCGGTATTATCCCTGTCTCTCCCGGATTCCCCCGATATTTTCCCGGTCACACCGAGATTCCCCGGGTATTTTCCCAATCTCTACGAGATTCCCCCGGCATTTTCCCAGTCTCTCCGAGATTTGTCCGGTATTTTCCCGGTCTCTACGAGATTCGCCCGGTATAATCCCAGTCTCTCCAGGATTCCCCCGATATTTTCCCGGTCACACCGAGTTTCCCCCGGTATTTTCCCGGTATCTACGAGATTCCCCCGGCATTTTCCCAGTCTCTCCGAGTTTCCCCCGGTATTTTCCCAATCTCTACGAGATTCCCCCGGTTTTTTCCCAGTCTCGACGAGATTCCCCCTGTATTCCCCCGTGGAGATTCCCAGGATAGTTTACGCACACCGTGGTGATACCCAGGATAGTTTCCCCACATCGCAGAGATTCCCAGGGTAGTTTCCCCACACCACAGAGATTTCCACGGGAGTTTCCCCGCGCCGTAGGTATTCCCATGATAGTTTCCCCACACCGTCGAGATTCACGGAATCTCGTCGGTGTGGGCAACACCTCGGGGCATCTCGTCAGCGTGGGGAACACATCGGGGGAATCACGTAGAGATGCGGGCAGCATCGGCGGAGTCTCATCGGTGTGGATACTTTCGGGGGAATCTCGTTGAGATGGACTAACGACTGGGGGTATCTCGTCAAGGTGGGGAGCATCACTACCAGAGGGGTGTGGTGCCGGGATCGTGTCGGAGATTTCCGACATGTGTCTGGTGAGGTCACAGAAGTGCCGAATTTTGCTCTGAACGTCACCAAATGGGTCCAAATGTTTTTTGTGACAGATTTTATCAACAGACAAAGAGGGCTGTCCGCCTTCTCTACCTGACGCTGCTGGGTGCTGACACCAATATTCGCAAGAACTCTACGGGGGCCTTCGCTACCAAGTGTGACTGAGTGAGAAAAAGTGAGCCACGGCGCACTTCCCCTCACTGGCTGACGAGCAGTGACGAGTAGTGACTGGTAGCGAGGGCCCCCTACAGTTCTTTATTTTTTGTTGCATACACGTTAAGTGTTCTAAGAAACCAGACATAACCAGAAGACCAACATCATGTTCGTGCTAGCACTTTTCCCTTTTGTCATCACACCCGTGCGCCAAAACAGGTTAGGCCTTATATTTGGCTGCGTTCAACGAAAAAAGACACTTCTTTCCGGAGTTTAGCTAGCACGATTCAGTTGGGCGATTCATTTGTCTGGTTTCAAGCAAGACATGCAGGGGGCAGACCCTGTGCCCTTTGATGCAGGACTGCACCTCACGCTCTGCGGCATACACACTGTGTGGTTGGACCAGGCCTTCAAATCCGAAGGCAGCTCTGTGTGTGATCTCCGCCTGGGCCTCTGGCTTCCTCTGCCCGTTCGCACACCCCTCCACCGGTGCCTTGCATCGGCGAAGAGGCGTGCCTCACCATGGCAGTGGAACCCATGCCTGTCGGAGGACTTGCGTCGGCTCACCTCGATTGCTGCACCAAAGCGCTTGCCTCCCGAAGTAGAGGCAGGTGCGGCCGAGTGCTCCAGAATATCGTTGCCCCACTAGGGAGGGAAGGTGGTGACGGGGTTTTCCGCTATGTCTGCTGAATAGGTGTGTTTTTCCTGGCGTTTTTTTCTCCTCCGTTTTTTTTGAGAGAAATGCCAAGAGCAGGGATAGTGGGTGACTTTCCAAATTCTGCAAAAAAGCCGGTTTTTGCCGGTTTTCCCGTTTTTCGTTTTTTGGCGCCGTTTTGGCGTTTCCTGTCCATGTATGGGGTGAGCGGGGTACCTGCCCGCATCCCGACTTTGGTTGCTTCATATAGCCGACGGACACCTCACACAGCACCCCACATACACCCTGTTGGAGATGTGTGAGGTGCTGGGAGAGCAGGTGTCCTTTGCTACAACACCATCCCGGCCGTGCCTCCAGCCATGGATCTGTCTCAGGAACTGTAGGGCAACGTCAGGAGTGCCAGAAGGTGCACGCCACGCCCTTGAGAGACCACTGCTGGACAGGGGGGCTGAAGGGGAATCCCCGGACTTCGTGCTCCAACAGCGCCGGCGAGGCAATGTCGATCGCCAGTGGACAACGAGGAAGTCGTACAGACTTGTGTGCAGGGGTGGGGTAGTCTGCACGTACTCCGTCTTCACTCACGACCATGTCGTACTCCTGGTGTTGTGCCGTTTCTCACTTGCCATGGTGCACCAACGGTACATATGTTCACTCTACAGGCACACAGCACAGCGGGGGGTCTGGGGGGCGGAGCCCCCCAGCCGCCGGAGGCCACGGTAGCGAACATCTGGCCTTCTCCTTCGCGTTCTTGGACTCTTTGGGTCAATCGCGGTTCGTAGTGGGGCCATTATTGGTGTCCAGGTGACCTGTGTACCCTCTAAGCAGGGTGGGCATAGTCGGGAAAAAAGTGGAATTTTCCCGAAATTTTTTATAGTTTTTTTTTTTTGAAAAACCGGTTTTGGCAAAAACCGGTTTTGCAAACCGGTTTTTCATTAGCACCCACTGTCCCTGGCCAAGAGGAAGACCTGCCCCCCTCGGACAGAAATCCTTTTTGGGTACCTACCCGCCGCTCTGATTTTTCTCGCTTTGGCGGAGTTTTGTGGTGGTCTGTGGTGACCCCCTTGTGCAGCTATGGAAGGTTGTATGGAGTGTTGGTTGGCTGGACCGCCATTTTCCATGTAGTTTGAGGCGAACAACTCCTTTTTTTTGGACAGCAAGCCGTTGCAGGCTCCTGCCAGCAGCCTCCTCCCCATGACGTGGGTGCAGTGGCTCTGGTTCGGTCACCCTAGCCTTGCCCCAGCCTGCCTCTCGCCCGTCTAGCCGGGGGGGTTCTTGACGGCAGGCATGCTGTCATGGGGGAGGGGTGTCTGCAGGTGCCAGAAATGGGCCCAGCCCTACCAAAGGGCAGAGCGGTGTACCCTTAGCAGGCCATGGCCTGTTGAGTCTGGATCGAATGGCGGGTTCGCACTAGAGTGTTTTGCTCGGTTGCGTTCTGCCAGCCCTGTGGATGTGATGCTCAGCTTTTACAGTAAGTCAACCCCGTTGCGGGTTGCGTGTGTCAGAGCCCAAATGTTCATTGCCTACACACGGAAGATTTCGACGCTTTCAGGAGCCATCCGGTCGACGCCTCACCGGGCGGCAACTGATGTCGGCAGTCTGGTGGCTGGCTGACCCCGACTAACCATCCCCCCCTTTTGGGATCCTCCCCCAATGGTGTGATCGCGATGAATGCAGTTGTCGCGTCACATTCTTTTCGCCCCTGCTCTCCTTCCCCTCCGCCATTTATTCGTACAATAAACAACGATACAGGAGCACAAAGTGTATGGTGTCAAGGAGAGACTACGTATTACGTACAGACACCTGGCCGTGTTTTAGTGATTCTGTGTTGCGGTCCAACCACCAAGCCAGACTCACGAGAGACACTTTAGAGAAACACTGGATTTCAGACACAACCTGCATAACGAGTGAAGGGCGATCATTTTTGTGCTCCCTTCTGCTTCTATTTCACTACCCCCCCCCCTCCCCGCTCCCCTCTTCTCTCGCTTTCAAGTGATTGTGGCAACGTGCTGCTCCCCTGAAGCTCCTCCGGCTGACGCGAATCAGAGCAAACGTCACGCCGCTCTCTGTCTCTCTCTCTGAACCCAACGAAAGAAAACCCACATAGTGCAGCCTGCCCTCCTTCCTTTTTATTGCTGCAGCTGCCCCTCTCCCCCCTCCCCCCTGTAACACCCTATACCCTGTCTACACCCCCCCGTCGGATCAAATTCTTTCCCACAAACTCATCATAATCAATGTCTTTCCATCACTATCCCCCTCCCCCACTCCCTCCCTACGGCACGCTACCGTTGCCATCCACCTCCGGCACCCCCCCCCCCCCTGCACACTCTTGATACCCCCCCCCCTTCCCCCCAACATAGGTTGATGCCCCCCCGGTATGCGGGGTTTGAATGACCCTCAGGGAAGCAGCGCCCCTGCCATGCATAGCTGATTTCTCGTAAACTCTTTTTTGAAATGGAGCGCTCCCCCCCCCCTTTTTTCAAAAAAGCAAACAGATTTTCTTACCTATCACCCCCCCTTCCCCCCAACATAGGTTGATGCTTCAGGGAAAACACACGGAACTTACCGGTCACTCCCCAGACCCAACGTGTGCTCCCTTCTACTTCTATTTCACTTCCCCCCCAGGCCCAAGGACTGACATTGCGAGAAAGTGCTGGGTGACTTGCTTTTTCATTCACTCTCGACGATCAAAACCCCCCCCCCCCCAACATGCATTTCACCACCAACACTACCACACGAATGGGATAAAGCCCGTGGGAGGCAGTGTCTGACCTTCATTTTTTTGACAACCCTACCTCTCCAGGTGACTTGCTTTGCCTTTCACCCCCCGACGAGCATACATCCCGTCACCCTTCACCCCCCACCCCCCCCACCCCACGGAGTGACTCCCACTCGTGTCTCGAATCCCCCTCCTGCATTATGAGTGAAGGGTGGTGTCGGCTCGATGCCTCGCTTTGCGCTGTTCACGCTTCCGCACCCATACCCCCCCCCATGCGTCATGTGAGGAGTGTTGCCCTAACAATGTTTTACCCATCCCACTGTTCTTCCACCCCCGCATCGTCTCACGATGCGGGGTGCCCGCTTGTCTGTTGCGTCTGAGCTGAGGGCAAACGCCGCATTTTGTTAGTCGAGAAGGTGATGCCACATATCCCCCCACACTCCCCATAAGCGGTTTTTTTGCATCCCCCGCTCGACATTTCGTTCCTCCTTACGTATGTGCCAGCGGCTTTCCCTTGCCTCAGCGCAAATCTACAGACCGGGTTGTGGGACCCCTATTTGCAAGACATCAAGAACACCGGCGGCAGTCACGCTTGTTATCGTGCGACCGCATCGCGCGATAAATTCAATGGAAAACAAAAACAGTGACCCCCCCCCACCGGGGACGCTGCGAACACGGGCCAATAACCGTTCAAAATCGTCCAAAAAAAGTGAAGAAAACCGTGATCGCCAGAGAATTTTGCTGCAGTCGTGTGGGTGATGCTGCGGGCAAAAAGAAAACGGAAAATGAGAGAGGCCTTTTGTCGTCGATCGCGAGAACACCCCACGCGCCTGTCATGAAGCGTGGTGATGTTCTGCAAGGATCTGCACTGGCACAGTTTCCTGCGTTGTGAACACAACTCTCAAAAGCATTGTGGTCGATGTGACACGAATATGTGTGTTATGTGTGTCGTGTCCTTGAGTGGGCAGTCTCTGCGGTTAGACCGTGGACCGCTTGCCGCCCCCAAGCGCTCATCCCTCTTGCACCAGATGTTGCAGCGCCTTCGGTGTGTCGTGGGATGGGATGGGGTCACAAGGCCAGGTCTGAAAGCGTGCATGTCTAGGTGAGTCCATTGTGGATAGATGAGGCCCTCTGATGTGTTCACTCACCGGCGAGTTTCGAAGAAGCTCTCTCACGAGAGAGCGGGGTGGAGGCGGCTGTGATCGGGGATTAGATCGGAGTGAGAAAGAGAGAGAGAGAAAGGAATACGGTGTGTATATTCTCATCACAGGGATACTCACCTTCAGCACTTCAGAGGCAGAGAGACATGGAGTAAAAAAGATCATCAAATTCAATGTTATCAGGGAGGGGGGGAAAAGAATAACCGACCGGGCCATCTCGCATGAGGTAAAATGCCATCGAAGCCCCTTCATCAAAGGGAAAAAAATACAGCCTTTCCCCCGTCAGACCACTCGCTCCCTTCGGTTATTTTTTTTTGAATCCTCAGAAAATCACACGCCCCTCCAACAGCACCCCATTTTCCCCCCTACCAGATTCCTCTTCCGTCATTACTACTAGTTCCGGTGCTTCTACCTATGCTTCAGTTTTTGGACACAATTTTCCCCCTTCGTCCAACCTGGCCCCTATTTTTTCCCGCCGATTTTTTCGATCTTCCGACCCACCGCCACCAGTGTGATTCTCACACGGGCTGGACCCCCGTGGTTAAAAATCATTTTTTATGACTCCACCTGCCCTGCCACCCCCGCACCCTTGCCCCTTCGCGAGATTGCCCGCAATCGAGTGAAGGGCGGTTGGCATATTCTCTCGGGGTTGCGCTTTTCTTTTTGAATCATTTAGAGCACTGGGTGGCCAGACAGGAAATCAATCCCCCCCCTTTATCGCCCTTTTTTTGCCTTATACTTCACCTCCCTTGTTGTACCGCCCTCGTTTACCGACTCATGTACCTACTGTATGACTACAGCTACCCGCTTCCCTTAGAACCTAGTACCCCGTTGCCACTGACCTGGTAATGATACCCAACTCATAGCTCCCACGGTTGGGAAGGTGGTGGGGCTGGGAGCGCATCCCTGTTCTTTTTTCTGGTGTGGTTCTTTGTCCACCACATCAAAAAAGTAGGGTTCGGGATGTGCCTTCCCTCCTCAAAAAAAATATCCCTGATATTTGCCCGCCTTCCCTACTGACCTTGCTCCAAAACGTGCCCAGCACAAGGTGAGGTGACCTATTCTCGTGTGTGTGGAGGACGCATCAAAGCACGCTCGGCTGCAGCCTGCACCACACAAATGATTAATTCTCACTTCAACTCTTGTCAACCACCCCCCTCCCCCCCTACCCCCGCCTTACTTTTCACCGAGGAAAAGGTGTCTCCGCAGAAAAGGGGAGGGGTTTTAACCCCCCTCTTTCGGAGTTCCCTCTGGATTCCCTTGTGAATTCCTTTGGAACTCCCCCACTCCCCCGTTGTTTTTTATAGTTCGGCGGAGGCCAACTTGGGGGGGGGGGGCTTTGTGTCTTGTGTTGTTTTTTTTGCTGGATAACAATCTTGCGACACCCACAAAGACAAATGGCGGCAGATGTTGGTTTTTTTTGTTGTCATGTTTCACTGTCCATTTTACGATCCAGCGGGCCAGACACTTTTCCTTGCGAGTTTCGAGCCGATACATCATAGCAAGGTCGCAAAGATTTGGCGTCGCGAAGGAACGCGTACGACTGAAGCCTTATAATCTGCACCTTCAAGCCGCATCACATGGCCTCAGCACAGCCTTGAGAGAACGAGTGTGCGGAAGACAAAACGGTTTGGTGATGTTATTATACGGTTGCTGGACAGGGTGTTTCGACCAGAACGCGAAACTTCGTACGATTTCTGAAAAAATGGGCTTGCCGCCCTACCGCCTCCCCCCCCGCCCCTCCCCCAAACAATTACAGACAAGCCCCCCCTTCCAGCCGCCCGTCTTCTTGCTACTGCAATCTGAAGCGTGCTACTCTTTAATACTTTTCCCCGCCCCCTTTTCAGGGCTTGCATTTGGAGGGGGGAGGGCGGGGGCCTTTGGGCCAGATCTATTGGCCAGAGCGATATTATGGGGCAGGTATGTGGTGGCTACAACGCTGGTGTTCTCGGGCTTTCCTGATTGTGTTGTGATGAGGGGACTGCGAAGAAATCCGAACTTTCTCCGACACCCTGATCCTGCAGAGGAAAACCGGAAATGACCCGGCAACTTGCGGCAACTCCCAGGCAGTGTTGAATGTATTTTTCAACTGTTGCGAGATGCGGCTTATGTGATGTGTTCTCTGCCAGGGCCACATTGCCAGGGTGGGCTACCGCCACCACCACCGACCTGTCCCCCACCCCATCCCCCCCGCCCCTTTTTGGTCCCCGCCCCCCCCCTGCCCCCTCACCCCCTGCACCTTACCCCTAAGGAAAACCGCCGCTTTATTTACACACCTACTCTGCCCTTTTCCCTTGTACTCCCATACCCTTTGGCTGAACTGCTCCGGCACTTGAGTGAGACTGTGCGCTGCGTCTTGCAGTGCTTCGACGCAGTTGCTCATCTGACAAACAGTGGTACAACCTCCGCCTCTGCTGTAAACCGCGCCCGCAGTAGTGAAATCACACTCCGCATTGCAGGTGATCCAGACGACATTACTATTTTTTAGGTTTGCAACCCCCCCCCCCCGGAATCTCAGAGAAAGACAGCCAAAAATATACAACCCGACTTGAAATTTTGACTACCGATCAATGGCAAACGAATACCCAAGACCCCCCCCCCCCACCTCGTGGAGCTTCCGCCCCCCTTTGGAGTTGTGTGGGCGGCCCTGTGCGCTGCCCTATTAGTGATTCAAAGATGAGGAGCGTGTTTGATTGTGGGAAGTGTCGGGAATTGAACTGCCGACCTCCTGAAAGTCAGATGCGCTGATCTGTTGGGACCACCGGAAAGTACTGGAGAAAAATCATAGGGTGGTCTCCAGCGGGAGTCAGAGGGTGAGCCCGTGCGGGGGTCTGAAGACTCACTCTCGTGGTCTTTTTGCTCATTTGCTCATCTTCATCCAGTTGATCAGTGCGGGTGGTTGCGATACTAGTGCACCTAACCCAAACTGCAAAGCGGAAAAATGGGCGAACCATGGGTGGAAAGGACCCTGTGGGGGGAGTCATGCTTCCCCTCGTTGGACTCCCCGAGAAAGGTGCGCTCCTGTTGCAGTGCACCGTTGTAGTGGTATCGAAGCAAAAAACATATATAAACATGGTATGACAAAGGTCTTAATAAGAAAAGGATCTTTTCACTTCTTTCTTAAGACCAGTGGTTACGCTCCGCATGCGGAACATGCGGATTTCCGTAGGGTATTTTTTTGGCAAAATCCGTACGTACGGTTTCCACATGCGGATTTCCGCATGTGCCTGGGTAATTTTCCCCGCCTCCCCCTCCGAACGTCAACCAGGCGTCAACCCATTTACACTGGGGCGACGCTAACCTAGCGTGACACCGGGTCGATGAGAGGTTTTGCAGGAACAGATGCTCACGACCGTGGCCTCCGGCGGCTGGGGGGCTCCGCCCCCCAGACCCCCCTGTAGTGTGCGTCTCGTACTCCGATCTCATGAGGTCAGGGAATCCAACCACTCCAGTAGTCTCAGGAGGACGCAGCCAATTCACACAGAATCTGTACGACCACAATGAACAGATGTTCACTACCGTGGCCTCCGGCGGCTGGGGGGCTCCGCCCCCCAGACCCCCCATGTAGCGTGTGCCCGTCTAGTGACCAAGTCCTGGGTGGGTGCCGTCCGCAATAATTTTCAACTGAAAAAAACGGCACGTGCGGTTTTCCGTATGTAATTGTTTTTGCGTTTCCAAAACTGCGTAACCACTGATTAAGAAACACGTCTTAAGAAATCAGTAAGAAATCTTTAAGAAATAGCCCTTTCGGCATTACATTAAGACGTCTTAAGAAATTTCGAGATATCTTAACATTTCTTGCAAGATCTTTGTCATACCATGTATAAACGATGATGAAAAAGCAAACATCGAAAGGAAAAAGGAAAAAAGACAAATCAAAAAAAAAGTGGGAAAAAATGCTATGCATGTTATGAAGAGTGACAAAAAATCCGTTTTTGTGAGGTGGCCGTTCCTCACTATTCCGCACTTCTGAGCGAAGACTCACAGCCTCTGAGGATAGATCTCGCAGTCTATAGGCGCTCTTACCGACAGCTGAAACAAACATGTGGTTCTCGCTGCGGCTGTCACACACCTGACTGGAAACAAGACTTGTTTTCCTCCTGGTGATGACAGATTCATTGACGGATCTCAACAGGAGTTAAGAGGAGGGGGTGGCAGGTGCAGTGCTCACTGCAGTTCTCACCCCTGATTCCCGCCTATCTTCATCCTGTGAAGATGCTGCGAAGTGTGAGAGCGTGATGACGAAGGAGAGAAAAAAAGGCGGGGAACAAGAGGGGGAGGGGGGGGGGGGCTACAAAATAAAATCAGGAAAAAATACGCACCCAGCTGTGT
This sequence comes from Rhynchopus euleeides, assembly GCA_963210315.1. Classification (NCBI taxonomy): domain Eukaryota; phylum Euglenozoa; class Diplonemea; order Diplonemida; family Diplonemidae; genus Rhynchopus; species Rhynchopus euleeides. The sequence goes on along the minus strand of OY723309.1, from coordinate 1,055,395 downwards.
TGGAGGTGGAGTGGGGGGGGAGGGATGTATTTTATCGAGTGATAGTCCCACAGTTGGGCACGCTTTCTCTCTCTCTCTCCCCTCCTCTCTTTCTATCTGATGGCTAACCCCCACCACCACCACCCACCCCCGTCCCCCGATAGCTGTCCAACGCAACCGCATGCGAGGTTCCAACGAGAGAATAATTGTGGTGACCAACGTGGAGGGGGCCTGAGCTCTGTGCAAACTGTGCCAGTTTGCCTTCCTCTTTTGAGAGGTAACTCGCTTTTCTGCATTTCTGACCGAAGGCCCCTGTAGAGTGGTTTGGCCCTGACACGGATCACGGCACGTGTGTGCGCCAAAGTTTGCTCGGCGTGACCTACACTACGCAAAGGAAATCTTGACGGGGTGCGCGTGTGCTGTGTGTGTTGAACCGTGAAGTATTTTCCCGAGAGATTCGTTCTGCGGAGTGTAACACCCCACCCCACCCCACCCCTCGCGGAGACGACGGAGAAGTATGAAGAACCATCTGAATGGGAAAAATGTCGAATCTGGGGTAATCAGGCTGGGGAAAAAACAACAAATTACAACAAATCACACCCGATCACAACAAATCACAACGCCAAATGCTGTGATTTGTTGTGATCGGGTGTGATTTGTTGCGATTTGTTGTGGCCAGTTGTCCGTGTAGTAGACCGTGTTGTGGACGAGCTTCAAACTCTTAAAAGAAACAGTAGTGCCCTTGACGCAGTGACATCCCCTGCGCCTGGAAAACGACTCCCCCTCCCCGAGGTTCTGCCTCGCCATCAGATCACGTGTCAACTGCTCCCTCGTCTTATCAAGGTAGCGGAAGACCTCATCACAAAACAACGCTTGACTATGGCGGACAGAACCCCTCGGAGCTGCAAACCGTGTGTTCATCAAATTAAGCGAAGATGCGACGGCAACCCTGTCGCTGCCTGGCTCTCCACACGCCGAGTGCCAAAGAAAACTGTGTCGGCTAAGAGGCCTTGGAGACCGCGCCCTTCGCGCGGCCGCCAAGCCCCAAAGCTCTGCCCTAAAAGCAAAAACATATACGTCTCTTCCCTTTCTTTCTTTCTGAAGGCCGCCGTCGTATCCCGGCTCACAACCGGGCTACAGGCGCAGAGTGCCTCGTTCAGACCTCCTTTTCCTTTACCGAGGAGGCGATCACGCCCTAGCGGCGTGACATAGGTTAATATACAGGACAGCGGGTACGGTTCCCTCGCCGAGGCGCGGTGCCGGCACGCTAATCCAACTTTAATAATAGGCCAGTTGTGATTTGTTGTGACTAGGTGTGACGACTTGTGACCCTTTTGTGATGAGTTGTATAGCGTATCAGTTCTCGTGCGTCGTCTTTCGTAGACGTTCTGTACGATGCGGATCCGCTAATCCAACATAGCAAACGATGAGTTGTGATGAGGTGTGATCTGTTGTGATCTGTTGTGATCGCGATCCAAAATTTCAAATTTTTGAAATTTTGGATCGCGATCACAACAGATCACAATAGATCACACCTCATCACACCTCATCACAACTCATCACAACTCATCACAACAGGGTCACAACAGGGTCACAAGTCGTCACAACTGGTCACAACAAATCACACCTCGTCACACCTAGTCACAACAAATCACAACTGGCCACAACAAATCGCAACAAATCACAACATTTGCCTTGTGATTTGTTGTGATCTGTTGTGATCGGGTGTGATTTTTGTTGTGATTTGTTGTTTTTTTTCCCCAGCCTGATTACCCCAGAATCGCATCGCAGTTGCGCCACACATGCATCTTTTCTCCAGACCCCTGCCACCACCATTATAGCGCACTGTGAGGTACGCGGGTCTCTGTGGTTGGGGTTGGCGTGTGCCTTTAGAAGAGGGCCCTGGTGCACACCCGAAAAAACGCGGGTGTGTCACATCTGATTTTTGAGGTGATTTTAACAGGGCGTACACACCAACACCATGGTGCTGCCCCCACGCCCGAAAATCGGATGTGGGAGTCCCGCCTTCCTTCGAGACTCCCGGTTTCACTCCAACCTCAGAGACTGGGTCTTCCACAGTGCAGCACATCTAGCAATTAGCGTGTCCGGATAGTATGTGCGCAGGTCACTATAATCAGATTCTCCAGGACGGGGGGTCAAAAATAAAAGTTGTCGACAAATCCTGCCTGTGCGGTCACAGTGTCCGTGATTTGTCGACACCAAAAAATAATGATGCCCGGTTCTCATGGCGACGCCATGGGGGCTGGGGGCGTATGGGGCAGAGGTTGACTGCCTCTGCCCTATCGCCTCCCAAAGATCCCGTGCGGAAATACCCCTGTGGCGGAGAGCGGGTGTGTGTCTCGCAACTAAAAAAAACATCATGGCTACTCAGATCTACGATCTTACGTCGAAAAGGATGTGTTCTTCGCCCCCTCCCACCACCCACCCCCTCCCTCCAATGTTTCATTTTTTTTGCGATTCGTCCTGATGCTCAGGGAGAGCGGGTCTGTTATTTTAACGGGGCCACCCCCACTGTGGCAGCCCCCTCTCCTTTCAGGTTTGAACGCCAAATGCATTGAAGACATCACCCCCCCCCCCCACCACCACCACCACTCCCCCCCCCCCCAACGGACAATTCAATCTACATCAACAGGGTGCGCCACATGAGTGCCAAGGGGCATATCGAGAACAGGGCTCTCCATCCAAATGGATGGCGTGCCGCAGACAGCCCGCTCCCCCGTTCATGTGTTGTACTTTCACTCATCCCTCCGTTTTTGCTGCCACCGGCAATGCCTGTGATGTATACCTGGGAAAGCCGCCCTCCCCACCCTGTCCAACGCCATGTACCCCTGTTTTGGTTGGTGGCCCCCTCCTCCCCAGCCGTCTATGTTGACCCCCTCTGCCTCCAACACAGCATCGAATATTCTTCGGGTGATGGCGAAAGTAAATCCACGTGCGGGGAGGGGGGGGATATTGGCCTTGTTACGGCATGTTGTCAATAAAATCAAAAAAGCAAATCGGGACGTCATGGCTTTGCTCCGTGGGTCGCAACGAGCAGGCGAAAAAAAGTAGTAAAAAAAATAAAGGGGGTCTTCGCTGGTCGTTATTCTTCGTCAATCTTCGTCAGATTTCAGCTAGTTCAACAGGAAATGCACCAAAATGCACTGACGATCACCCCGTAGCGAAGACTCCCAAAAAAAACAAATGCGATCGAACCGAGCTTCGTGGTTGTTGCAACCCAAAAAAATATCATGTGGGGGATCTGCCGATGGGAGTTATCTGGCCCGCTGGATCGAAACAACGCATCAAGAACTGATTGCTCTTCCCTTTGTGCACTTTCCCCCCTGGTCACTGAAGTAGTGTGAGGTGGGTTTGGCAATATTCAGCAAAAAGGGGTTTGCGTGTCTAAAGTTCGGGATTTTCGGAAACTTTTGAATTTGCCGCCGTCGGAGCAAACAGGAAACCCCTGGACCCTCTGGTCAGCGCAGACATCTCCCGGCATTCTGCCGGATCCCCGTGCTGCTCTGACGACGGCGTACTTCCGGGGTCTCCGTAAAATATCCGAACTTTAGCCTCCCTCCGAACGCTCCACAATTTACGTGGGGCGTGGTAGTCCACAAAAAATATCCCCCTCACCACCCACCCCACCCCACCCCACCCCCACAAAAATGACAGCCCAAAGGAACCCACCCACCCCACCCCACCCCATCCCCCCACCCCCACCCCCCCCACCCGTGTAGTCGTTTACAAAGCAAACAAAACCAAACGGGTATGTTACAACGAAGGGCAAGATTGACGGGTCCTCAGTTCTGCGTGGAAGCCTCCCCCTTCCCCTCCCTCCCTTCCCCCCGCATGTTGCATTTTTTTGTATTTTTTTTGCAGAAGTGTGATTCATAAGGCTTGCCTCTCGCTGTCTCTCTCTCTCTCTCTCTCTCTCTGCGTAGCACCCTCGCAACGCCACCACACCACCACACCATTCCACCAAAGGCGTCTGGGCATCGCTGTACAGCATGTCAGGCAGCGAGGGAGTGATAGAACCGAATGACAACTGCGGGTGTGCCTACCCCGACCTGGGGTACGAGTGGGCACAAGGGGAGTCGGATGTCACCGTGACCATCCCCATCCCGAAGGGCACGAAGGGGAAGATGTGCGACGTGCGGATAACCAACACAACTCTGCATGCGGGGCTGAAGGGGAAGGAGCCTGTTGTCACAGGCACACTCTACTCGCGCATCAAGGAGGAGGACAGCATGTGGTCTATCGAGGATGTTGAGCGTCTTGTCGTGCACCTGGAGAAGGCCAACCTCAAACACGAGGAGTGGTGGGATTGCCTTGTGCAGGGGCACCCGAAGCTGAACATGAAGAACATCAAGCCGCCCCCGAAGCAGTTCCAGTCGATGGAGGACGGGGCGCAGGCAACCATCCAGAAGATGATGTTTGACCAGCACCAGAAGCGGCTCGGAAAGCCCACCTCACAAGAGCTGCAGATCCAGGAGGCGATGGAGAAGTTCAAAGAGCAGTTCCCAGGGCAGCCTCTCCCGGACCTCTCCAACGTTCAGTACACAAGCTAGCCTGTGTGGGAAGAGGGGAGTGTTCAAAAGCCAGGGCGCGCGCGTGCGTCTTGCCTGTTTGTTCACCCCCCCGCCCCCTTCTTCTTCTTCTCTTGAGAGAGAGAGAGAGGGGGGGGGTGTCGCCCGGTTTAACAAATCTATGTTCCCGCGAAGGTAATCGCGGTAGTTCTTTGAATGAGGATGGTGGGGGGTGGGGAGGTGGGGGGGGGGGGGGGACGGCACAGCAGAGCATAGATGCTGGTCCGCCAGGGTGGGGGGGTGGGGCATGTGTGTGTGTGTGGGGGGGCAATATAGCAGTCTCCAGGTGGGTTCCACTTCTAAGGCAGGTGGCAGGGTAGGCTGGTGTAGGGTTAGATTTTGGCTTGACACATCTTTGCTCTGCGCCTTCACGACACCTAGCTGTGGGGGTCGCACATACACACACGCGAGTCTTCCGTCTTTCTTCTATGAGTGTGAAACACAGAGCACCTGCTCCTGATATGATCCACATTCACACAGGTTTACTTTGCTACTGGATTTTATGAACAGGCAACGCCCCTCACCCACTCCACCGCCACCATTACAGAGACCCTCCCCCCTTCCCGCGCTTCGAGAGCCGAAGGTGCTACTGTGCGGTTTTTTTCACTTACACATTCCCTCATCCTCCCGTTTCCCCCGCCCGTTTATTTTTATCCTTGCCACTTCTTCCACACACCCGCGGTCTTCCGCTGCTCCCCCCACCCCTTTCCCTCCCCCCTCCCGCCCCACCGCCTCCAGAGATGCATCCCCCGCTCTGCCTGCCCTCCGTTGGGAGAAGCGGTGCATCCTGCTGCTATGCCATCCTGGTGGCCTGCCTGCTGATTGCCGTGCCGCCTTGTGGTGCCGCCAGGCCCCGGATCTCTATTGAGGGGCACCCAGAGATGGACCTGCCCCCAAACAAGGATATCAAGATTCCCGGGCGGATCGAGATCTTCGACGACGAGGGGTTCTACAAGGTGCTGAAGGAGAGCGACGTGGTTGTGATGTACGTCCGCGAGAACCACTGCCCCGACTGCGACTACTACGCTGAGATGTTTTACAACGCGACAGAATCCCTCGCAAAGCTGCGCGGCGACGGGGTCCGTGTGGGGCAGATCGACGTCCACGAGGCATCTGACATTTTCTCAGACTACCACGGGGTTGAAGAGGACCTCCCTGCGCTGCTTGTCTTCAAGGCGCACGACACTGTGAAATACCACAAGAAACCCATCCAGTTTGTGGTGAACGGCAGACTCCCCTTTGACCTCCCACCCTTTGTCAACAGGATGCGCGGCCCAGCTTTCCGTGACATCACCACCGCCGATGAGTTCCACAAGATGCTGTACGACGCGACGGACTACGCAGATGGGCTGGCCCTGACCCTCTGGTGCCCCCCAGTGGAAGGCGATGCCCTTAACAAGAAGCGGCGCCTCTTCGCCGAGGTGATGGCGAAGAAGGTTGCGGCGGCAGAGCGGTACAACACGGTGGTGGGGCTCATCTCGCAGAAGCTCTTCACAGAGGCTGCGGGGGACGAGAGCCTCGCGCCGTACCTCCAGCACGCCCTGCGGGATACGGAGGTGAAGCTGGTGTCGCATGAGACGCAGTACAAGCCTGCGAAGCAGAACTCTTTGGCGCTGCCCAGCAGCAACCAGGCGATGCATGACGTGCGTAGCACCGTGAAGACGGCCCTCTCGTGGTTCCACCATGAGAAGCCGAAGCGTGTCGGGCATAAGTACGACAATATTGTGTCGTATTTTGAGGATGACATCTTTGTCCCGCAGAACTGCAGCCTCGGGAGGCTGAACAGCACGACGAAGCGCTATGTCCGCCTCTTCCTCGAGGGCAAGGTCTCCAACACCAACACACTGCTGTTCGCACGCGAGCTGGAGATGGTGACCCTCGAGAACACAACGATGGTTGGGATCGAGCGTGGCCTGATGGGGATGTGTGTCGGCATGCGTCGCCTGCTCGTCCTCCCGCCTGCCCAGCGTGAAGGGTGGAAGTTCGACCCCATCGAGCTGCACGAGTCATCGCAGCTGCATGTCCTCCTCACCGTGAAGTACATCGGGCCGACAAACGAGCTGCCAGGCAGGATCGAGTGGGAGACTGACCCCGTCAAAATTGCAGAGCACAAGCGCAAGGCTGCAGAGCAGGACAGGCTCCGTGAGGAGGCGATTGCCCGCGGGGAAGACCCTGACGCCCAGTGCAAGAAGAAGAAGTAAAAAAAGGGCTGGCAAAAAAAAATGGGTGTGTGGGTGGTGTGTGGCATCGCCCCTTTTTCTTTTACCTCCTCTTATTTTATCCATCCCTTTCACCCCCCCTCTTCCCACACCTCTGCAGCACTCCCCCCGAAAAGGCTAAAGCGTTTCCGGGGTTGGAATCTGCACCCTCCCCCCCCCCCCCCCCCTGCCCCCTGATTTCTCGTAAACTCTTTTTTGAAATGGAGCGCTCCCCCCCCCTTTTCAAAAAAGCAAACAGATTTTCTTACCTATCACCCCCCTGCCCACCCCCCTCTCCCGTCGCCATCTCCACTGCCGGATCTTTGCTGGTGAGGAGGGGGAGCGTTGCACCCCCTCCCCGCCCTCTGCATTGTGGCTTTCACACCTGCGATGCGGCTGCTTCCTACTTCCTGCCTCCCCACTCATCCTCCTACTCCCATGCCAGGGCCTGTCCAGGGTGGGGGTCCTGGCTTAGCGTTTTATAAAGAAGAAGAGGTTTTTCCCTTAAAAATATTGATGTACCTCAGTACTATCTGCGAATAGCACGAAGAGGGATGGGGGGGGGGTAAATAAAAAATCAGTACACCAGGCCAAGCCTTTCGGCTGCCGAATTGATGTGTCGGGCGGGGCAAGGGGGGGAAGAACTGTTATGCTTTCCTCCCCCCACGTCTTCCCAAACCAAAAGCCTCAGCCGGGGGGGGGGGGGGGGGGCTATCCATTTGCCCAAAAAACACGTACACTTCTCCCCCCCCTCCTCGCCCACCCCCCCAGCGCTTCTCCAGACGCCGCAGGGGAACTGCGTGTGGATGGGATGTCTCGCCCTCCCCACCCCCCACCCCACCTGAAGGGTTGACAGTATCCTCGCAATCCGCCCACTTCCGTACCGTCCCACTTGTGTTGGATATTTGCTGTTGTTTTGCTCTGTTTTAAGTACACACACAGCATAGTTTTCCTTCGCGCGAAGGCCTTTTTTTCGTGCGTCGGACGCGCGCGACGCGCGAAAAAAAAAAGTGCTCCTTTTTTTCGCGCGAATAAAAAAACGCCCCTTTTTTTCGCGCGAAAAAAAAACGCACCCCTATTTTTCGCGCGAATAAAAAAAGTGCCCCTTTTTTTCGCGCGAAAAAAAAACGCGCCCCTATTATTCGCGCGAATAAAAAAAACGCCCCTTTTTTTCGCGCGAAGAAAAAAAGCGCACCTATTTTTCGCGCGAATAAAAAAAGCGCATTTGGGGGGTGGGCCACCTGATTTGGCCCAAAACGGGTTCCGCCGAACGCCGCCACACCACCGCCCAACTCCGCCAAACTCGGGTCAAAATCAGCTCCAAAGTGGCGGACACTACCTGTTTTGCCTTTGCAAACGGGGGGGGGGAGGTGTTGTACTGAGGGATTTTCGCTCAGAAATGCTGAAGAATGAGCCGCCTCACAATATTGGTGACCCTCCACCATCTTCCCAGCACAACTGGAGAGCCACCCACTCTGCTGCAGTTTGCCGAAACTAGTACCTGGCGCAATAACCCAGCGCGTTCACTCCATCGACCTGTACAAGAAGCAGCCCAGCCAGTGGCACAAGCCCAGGCCGAAGGGGGATGACGTTCTCTCGGGGTACCCGAGGGAACAGAGAGGTAACAGAGCGGGATATCCGTGGGATGTCCCTCGCTGTTACTCTCGTGTCTTCTGCAGGGTTCCACCTTGGCGTAGGATATCCAACGCGAGAAGCAACATCCCGTAGGTTATCCCATAGGATATCCTACCCAAGTTCTGGGAATCGAACCACCACCTACGGTTTTCACGCCCGAATACGCAGGCTCCATGACAGCACATGGCGGACAACCCAGAATCGAGCGCGGTGGGAGCCTCGCCCGGATGTACTTTGCACAGAGGAGGGGCGACCCGTCTGGGATGTCGACTGCCGCAGTCACGGTGTCGACGACACACAGCACCTGAGCGGGTTTTGAACCCGGGACCGTCAATTATCAGGCAGTACGTCAGGCCTTGGGGGGGGCGCCGACCCGGGCATGCCTGAGGACTTCCCGACAATACCGTTGAGCGGAAGTTGGGGCGGGAAGCTGAGACGGGCAAATCTTGCGCTTCTGCTGAGCCCTATTTCTGGCCCACTTCTTGTACCCGTGCCTGCTGTACCAGGTGCCTGTTCCAGTCATCTGCCTCCCATCAGAGGACGCATCTGAGAGACTCTCGTCTTTCGTCCCTGTGCCACATGCTCACAGGTGAGCACCACACCCAATATCAAGAATGACCAATAGTCACACTGTTCACAGCACAGCCACAGGGACAAGGTGCCAAGGGGCCAATTTTTTCGCGCGAAGCGCTTTTTTACCCCTTTTTTTCGCGCGAAATGCGTATTTTTTTCGCGCGAAGCGCTTTTTTTTTCGCGCGAAATCCTTTTTTTTTCGCGCGAACCCCCTTTTTTTTTACGCGCTCGCGCAGGGGTCCGGGGGGTTCGCGCGTAGCCAAAAAGCTTCGCGCGAAGGGAAACTATGACACAGTTCTTTGTTTGATACACACCCCTTTCCCCTGCAGGCACAACACAACCACACACACACACACAGCGGCATACCGGTGCCCCGGCCACTCTCCCTCTTTCTCTGGTTGTGTGTGAAGATCGTCCGCCCCTCTGCCAGCTTCCCCACCCCTCCACACAAACGGGGCCATCCGATTTGCGGCTTGTCCTTATATTTTTTTTCCTTTGATCGTCGGGCTGAGACAGCAACTCTCTCGGGTGTGTGACTTTTTCCATTTTTGTACGAAACCTCCCTCTAAGGATCGTGGGGTGAGTTGGAGCGATGCCGCCGCAAACCGTGACGTTTGAGACGTCCTACGGGGACTTCAAGGCTGACATCTATGTCGACGAGATGCCCGTCACCTCTGCGAACTTCCTGGATCTCTGCGAGCTCGGGTTCTACAACGGGCTCCGCTTCCACCACTGCCAGCCGGGATATGCGGTGAGGGCTGGCTGCCCCCACTCTGCACGGCACGGCAGCGAGAAGCTCCTCGGGACAGGGGGCCCGGAGCCTTCGTCGGAGTTCTGCCTGCGGGGCTCGCAGAAAACCGTGACGCGCGACGAGTTCGGCTGCATCCCGGATGAGTTCCAGCGGGGGCCCCACCTGAGCAACACGGTGGGCGCCATCGCCATGTCGAACTGCGGGCCGGGCACAGGGGGGTCCCAGTTCTTCATCAACCTGGGGGACAACAAATTCCTCGACTGGTGGAACCCTGATTCCGCTGACAAGCACGTCGTGTTCGGGCGTGTCACCTCGGGTGTCCACATCGCCCGTATTACGGTATGCATGAGGGTGAGCCATGTGTGTGGGGAGATCCTGCGCGGATCATAGCCCGCTCCAGGTGTGCGTGTGGGGTGCACTTCTCCCAGTGTTTTCACCCTTTCGCCCTCAAGGCTGGAGAGCGGCGGAGTGGTGGCTGCCTATCCGGTTCTCCACCCACCACCGGTGTCGGGCACCTCGAGTTGTTGTGTCCTGTGCGCCTTCGCGAGGTTGCGGTTTCTCTGCTGTGTTGCACCCCCCCTACCACACACCCACACACCCCCTGCAGGACCAGGGCACGATATACCGCATGATCGTTGACTGAGCATCACGCACCCATGGTAGCCGCTTTGCTTTGCTTTGCTTCAGTGATGCCAACAGCCACGCTCAGCAGGCATATCTCCCCTTTGGTTTCCATTCCTTAGCCCCAGCACCAGCCTTTGCTCTCCTCAGGCGCTTGCTGTTGCTGTTGCTGCTGTGGCACTTCTCCCAGAGAGGTGCGACTTGGGCCGTCGGAGTGTTGTGTGTGTCTGTGCCTCTGCCTTCCCCCCTCCTGCCCCAACCTGGCCCTGCAACAACCATGCACCCTAGCCTTTGCGCAGCCGGCCGGTGTGAGGGGCAGGCCTTTCGCAGGCCCAGCCCGATTTGGATGACGCTCAGCACGACGTGCCTGTGTGTGGATGCCTCCCTCCCCAACGTCTCTCCGCCCCCTTCTCCCCCTGGCCCCTTGTGCTTCCTGCTACTCCCTACTTCTATTTCAATGCCCCCCCCTTCGGGGTAACACACGCAGGGGGGGGGGGGGGTCGGAGATGTGGTGGGGCTGTCGCTGCGAGCAGGATCGAGGCCTGGGATGTGGGTTTTTACTGTAGGAAGCAGCGTCAGCCAGAGGGTGCTGGATAATGTGCTGAAGAGGGGAGGGTTGGGGGGGGGGGGGTAGGGGGGGTCAAATGGGGGTGACAAACACGATTTTTCAAAAAACCGGCGCAGAGGCCCCAAAGCCCCCGTAAACCCTCCAAACCCCCCCAGATCGGTCCGGAAACCCATCGAACCCCACTTTTCCACCATTCCGGGCACCTCAGGTGCCCGAATTGGGGTACCTAAATTTTGTGCCACCGTTTGGTACCGTACAGTGCCACTGTGTGGGAGGTTGGAAAAGAAAATGCCCCAACACACCACATCTGAGGGTTGCAATGCATGTTGCTTGCCAACCACGTCATCCGGTGGGTGTCAGGCGCTATGTAGGTGGCATTAGCCAGGTCTTCGATGTGTTCTGGCTTGTATACATACCTCCCTGCCACCATGCACCGGGAGCTGCCTGTAGGTACGGAACAAGTCCAGATGGTCGTGTGATTCCTGTGCAGCAGTGCTCCACAACCGGGATGTGTTGACAACGACTGTTGCAACACGAGCTGTACATTCCGGGAACACATGAAGTGCGCTGTCGTGGTACCCATTGTGCCAGAATTGGTAGTTGCTGCGGTCTACTTTGCCTGGCCCGGGAGCACTGGTACTGAACAGTGCAATATGCGTGGCGAGGTGAATGCAACGGAAGCGCGCAAAGCCAATACAGCTCTCGGATGGCGGGTGGTGGTGCCACTAGTGTGTGACGTTCACTCGAGGATACAATGCATCACAATGAATCAGCAACCGTGGACCGAGTACAATACGCTCTCTGTGGCTGGTGTGGGGGACAAAGGCAGTGCCTGTGCCGCAGGCAGGGAGGTACATATACAAGCCAGAACTCATCGAAGACCTGGCTAATGCCACCTACATAGCGCCTGACACCCACCGGATGACGTGGTTGGCAAGCAACATGCATTGCAACCCTCAGATGTGGTGTGTTGGGGCATTTTCTTTTCCAACCTCCCACACAGTGGCACTGTACGGTACCAAACGGTGGCACAAAATTTAGGTACCCCAATTCGGGCACCTGAGGTGCCCGGAATGGTGGAAAAGTGGGGTTCGATGGGTTTCCGGACCGATCTGGGGGGGTTTGGAGGGTTTACGGGGGCTTTGGGGCCTCTGCGCCGGTTTTTTGAAAAATCGTGTTTATCCACGTAAAAGGGGGGCATTTGACCCCCCCTAGGCATACTTGTACCCCCATATGGGGAAGGCCAAAAATATGGGGAAAATATGGGGGGAATATGGGGGGTTTTTCAAGTCCTGTTCCCCCATATTTCCCCCATATGGGGGATATATGGGGGAAAACCCAGGGGTTCCTCAGGTGGAAGCAGTCGGCAAACAGTTCTCTTCGTTCTGCTTTTCACAGGGTGTGAAGTCAGCCACTGACAGGGGACGTCTAGCACCTTGCAGTGCCATCTCACCTCGTCGCTTTCTGCAGAGAGGAACCGCCCGGCTGAAGTGCTCGAGTCAGACCACAAAAGGTGCTGTGAGAGTGCCGACCGCCACTTTCTTCAAGTCTGAGTAGCGGTCATCAGAGCATGCTGACCAGTAGTCCTGTCTTTGCTGGCAGAACAGTTGCGTCCTGCAGCCAGTCCTTGTACTGGCCTTCACAGGTCTCATTCCACCCGGCAGATGCAGCTTGAACATGTCAAGCTGCCTGGTGACGAGCGTCGACTCCGACTTTCGGCGCTCGGAGCGGTCAAAAGCGGCGGAAGCGCCTGACACCCCAGAATGCACTGCTTGTGAATTCCCTTGTCTAATTAAGGATCCCAGGGGGCAGCTCGCAATCGCAAACACACCAGAGGAGGAGGACAGCGAGTGTGAGAGTGACGTGCCGGACAGGACTTCAAAACACAGGAGTGTGTGTTGTGAGGAGCTGTTAACCCTGAACGCGCGATGTGTGTCTGTGCGTATGTGTCCACCACCGCTGCCGCTGTCACTGCGGTGCCCCGCCAAACCGGGAAGCGTTCGCTCTCCGCTGCCGCTGTATCGGCGCAGGAGAGGAACAGGAGGTCGGTGCGACCCACCTGGGGGATCTTCCAGGGGGGGCCAGACCTGGCCACACCTGAACGAGCGCGCACCTCCCCAGGATCGGACTCCTGGAGGATCCCAACAAGGCATGAGGCCGGTTTCGACGCGCACTTCGTGTGTGTCTGTGCCTGAGTGGTTTGATGTTCTCCCGTTGCAGCACGAATACCCCCATATCCCCCCATATGGGCCCCATATTTCCCCCATATTCCCCCATATTTTACCGGGTTTTCCCCATATTTTCAGCCTTTTTCCCCATATGGGGGCGGGGTTTTGAGACCCCCCATATTTCCCCCAAATTTAGGGGGTTCCCCATATGGGGGGACAAGTATGCCTAGGGGGGGGGGGGAAGAGGGTGGCGTCACACTGGGGTTGCCCCCGCTCGGAAGTGGAACATGAGTGCCCTAACGGAGGTAGGCGCGGTGGCACACAGTTCGTGCAGACCTCCAGCCCGCCCCCCTCGATGTATTACCGTATTCGGAAAAAACTGGAACGGAATAGACCCCATTTGTTCCAGTTGTTTTCCGTTCCAGAATTGTTCTGGGGGGGGGGGTCATGCGGCACTCTACTGTACTTTCAATGCAAGGGTGTGTTCCGCGCCTTTCGGAATGACCGGCGCTGTCGTCTTGGCCCGCATGCGTCAGCCGTCCAGCTTAGCCGCTGCCGTTGCCGTTGCTCATTGTGTGATGTGTGTTGTTGTTTTGCCTGTGGAGCCACTTTCGCGCTCAATCTGCGCTCAATCTGCATCCTTCAGCCCGCCTCGTATCATCCTATTTGACGATGCCGATGCCGGTGGCGGAGACATCGCCGAAGTCGCCACTGTCCCTGTCAGGCGCATGGGCCGAAGCACGGCCAGCAGGTGGCGAACGGTGGTCGAGGGTGGTGCGAGTGCTGGGCGACGTCAAAAAGGCGGCTTGTTTTAGGTCAAATACGGTATAATGTTTGTTAGTTCGGCAGTAGCCGAGCTAACAAGGGGAACCTTTCTGTGCCTTTAGCTGTATCGTGCGGCTGTTCCACTCCACTGCACCCCACCCCACCCCACCACACACAGGAGGAGGTTCAGAATCCCTCCGGTCGAGCGGGGGAGAGAGTGGGAGGGAGATCCTGGAGTTCGGGGGGTATACACAAAAAACCGCAAAGTGACGCGACCATTCCTCATTCATTCCTCCACCCCTCCACCACCACCACCACCACGGCCCCTTTGTTTGTTTTCTCCTGGAACCCACCCGCCGCGCTACACACCACTGGAGGGAGGCAGCTGCCGTTCGGCAAAACAAAGGGCACATCTCTTTCCCAACTTTTTAGCTAGCACCGGTCAAAGTTGGTGTCTATTTGTCCCCTCCGTTCTTTCTGCCTCTCTGTCTCTCTTTCGCTCTCTTCTCCCTCGTCTCCGCCCCCCCCGACACACTCTCTGATGACCGGAGGCCGGGACAGGAAAACAGGACGTACACACCAGCATCTGTTAAACTTTTCTGTCGGAGGCGGGGATGACTACCACTACTCGGACGCACCGCGGCGCCCTTCGGGGGTGTCGAAGCAGAGGAGATCGGATGGCGGCGGCGGCGGGGCGTCACACGAGGGGTATCTCTTGAGCAACTTCCGGGTGGGGGTCCGCGCGTCAGCCATGGGGCAGCTGTCCCGCTGCGTGCGGGTCAACGACGCGATGCTGGGGTGGGATCTGGTGGACCAGGTTGTGATGTGGGGCGACTTTGAGGAGCACCGCTGCCCGATCTGCATCGACCAGCCCCGTGCGGCGCGTGTCACGGTGTGCGGGCACGTCTTCTGCCTCCCGTGCCTCCTGCAGTACCGCGAGCAGCAGAGGGAGGCGAAGAAGCCGTTTGTCTGCCCCCTCTGCCAGCACAGCATCTCTCTGTCCAACCTGAAGATGGTCAGCATCATCCCGACGCGCACCCATGCCGAGGGGGACACGCTGATCCTCACCCTCGTGAAGCGGTGGCGCGAAGGCGTCCTCTGCTTCGCAGGCCCGGACCCTGTCCTCCGTAGCAACGACCCCCCTCCCGCCCTGTCGGAGTCCTCCCGCTTCTCGCGGTATTTCATGCTGACGCAGGCCGACGTGCTCGACCTGATCTCACGCGACATGGCGGAGCTGCAGCAGAGCCTGGAGACAGCCCTCGACGAGGGGGATGAGACGGAGACGGTGCTCCTGCAGGAGGCAGTCACCATCCTGCAGGAACACTGCGAAAAGGTTGCCTCTGGGGAGGAACCCAACCCCCGCGCCACCCCCGCCCAGGGTGACCGGGAGTACGGCACGCAGCAGCTGGTGCTGAACTACCAAGCTGCGGATGGTCAGTACTACTTTCTCAGCCCCTTCTGCATGCGCATGCTGTCACACCACGCCGCTTTGCTCGCAGGTGCTGTGAGCGACGCGGAGCCTGCATCCCCGGCCTCCCCCACCGAGCCTATGCAGCAGATGCCCCCCGGGTATTACCCCGGTGAGATTGAGGCGAAGATCGAGCATGTCGAGCGGCATACAATGAACGAGGCTGCGGCAAAGAGGTACCGCTATGCCGCATACCTTCCGTATGCGACAAGCTTCTCTGTGATCGATGTGGATCTGGCTGGCGTGGTCTGCGAGGCAACCATGGCAAAGTTTAAAGAGGAGATTGCAGCGCGCCGCCAGCGGTGGGCTGACGAGCAGCGTCGGATTCGGGCTGAGGAGAAGCGCGCCCAGCTGATCCGGCGGAAGGAGGATGCGGAGCGTCGGGCCCGCGGGTCTGGGTTTTTCGAGTTCTCGCAGGGGACGTCGTCGGCGTCGTTCCACGACCCCTCCCTCGACGGGCCGCCCCCCAGCCTGGATGACCTGGAGGCCTACCCGGGGCTGCCGGGTGCGGCGTTCCCGGACACGCCGCCCGAGGGGGATGATGTGGCAGCAGAGCTGCTGGAGGGGGTGGAGGGGGTGGAGCCGGCGGCCCTGCCCCCGCCGCCGTCGGTCAGCACCGTCGAGGTGACGGAGAGGCGGATCGACCCGTCGAATGGGAAGGGTTACACGAAGCAGGACTTCATGGAGTTCTATGGGAACCTTGAGGAGTGGAATGCGGCGACAGAGGTATGGCGCAGCCCTTCCTTTTGTTGGGTTGTGTGATGTGCTTCGGTGTGTGTGTGTTGCATCTTGATCTGCTTGTCACACGAGTCAAACCCCCTCCCCCCCCCGGCCCGACGCACAGACCACACCGCTCGTCAAGACGGCGTCTCTCGCCCAGATCCAAGCGGAGGAGCGGGAACAGGCTCGGTACCACGTATGGCGCTAACACTATGGTGCAATGTGCTATGTCTTGCTCTTTCCTGGCTGTTCCTCTCTGTTGGGTTCAGTGGAGCAACCCAGCACACCGCCTGTGTGACCCCCCGTGGTTGCATCTTCGGCATGTTGTGAGGGGTTGTTGCGGCCCACACCACGCTGTGCTCACACCACCCAACACCCTGACCACAGGCGGCCACTGCGAGGGCCGGCTCGTCTGGAGCTGTGTGGGGCTCACGCACAGCGCCGAAGGTATGGACACATATGGTGCAGGGAATGGTTGGGTGGGGGGGGGGGGCAGACGGAGCAGCCACCGCAATGGAACCGCACCCTCCAACGCGATTCTCACACACCGAATGGAGATGCCTTGCTTCCTCCGTCATCATTCGCAGCATGCCACACCACCCTACCACCCCACCACAGTCTGAGGCGCAAGGCAGCAAGGAAAGCTTCTCAGTGTTGGACCGTGTGGCCGAACCAGCACGCTCCCCCGCGTCGCAGCCCGCAGGCGGCACCGCAGGCAAGGGGAAGAAGAAGTCGAAGGGCGTCAAGATTTCCCTGAACACAGGGAGGATCGTGAAGTAGCCCCCTCCTTGTTGCCGCTGCAGCAAAAAATACCCGCCCTCCGGATACGAGCTTTCTTTGCTCCTTCCGCCACTATTAGGGAGCGGGTGGGTGGGGCGGGTGCCGCCACCTCGGTTCCGGTCAGTTCTTTAGATCAGCTATTCCCCCACCCGCCTCGGGAGTGCGAGCGGGGCCATCACTCCAACGGGAACCATCCCGCCATTCTTGTGTGGGGGTGCCCAGTGTTCGTGAGAGCGAGCAAAACGGCTGCGAGAGAGGGAAGACCTAGCCTGTGGCTCAGAGTGTCAGTATCTAATGCGTGTTGTTAGACAGCGCCTGGTGGATGTTTGTTCAGCGAGGGTGCGCATCACTCGCGTCTGGCGACATGTCACCCGAGGTGGAAACCTCCGAACGTATGTGTTGTTATCTCCTAGTCGAGGTGGTACCCTGGCACACCAGGGTGCTACCACCAGTCAATCCGTCAGTGTAACGAAAACAGGGCAGCTGTGCCGTGCGCTGCAAACTCGCCACCCCCTGTGTCCACAGCAGGTGTGCGTGTCTTGCGGTGTCGCATAGGTTCGCCGTGGGTCTGCACGAGAGGAAGCGAGGCGTCGCAACTCCCCTGCCTCTGACAAAAAGGTCAAGCAAACCAGTGGGCGGTGTGCAGGCACCTCTTTCGGATCACCCCGTTTTGCCTTTTTGCGCGGGGGGCAGGCAGGGTGGGTAGGGGAGGGTTGCGGGGGGTGGGTGTGGGCTAAGTCGGGGGCCGGGGTTGTTCATTTCTCTCTCTCTCTCTCTCTCTCCTCTCTTCTACCAACCCCGGGCCACAAAACCGCCGCCGCCCGTTCTCCCTCCCACCGCACACCCAACCATGCCCAAAACTGCTCCCCCCTGACCCTCCATTCCCCCCAACCCGTCCCCTTGCCAGGTTCGGAGGGCTTCTAGCCTCGCCATTTCCGCCGGGTCCTGTCTGCTGTTGATTTGAAATTGTTTTTGCCTGTTGTAAACCTGATCCGTGTCAGTTGAATTAGACCCAGATTTGTTTGTTTTGTTGTATCCCTGTTTCCGCTATTGAAGCGCTGCGCACAACCGTCTGTGTTTTTATCATGTCCTATCAATCTACATCATTCACACCCGGGTTTCATTACCGCGTGTGATCAACACTCATGGAAGTTCTAACGAATGAGAAGAGCAAAGTGATGCAGTCTGTCTCTCGGGGGAGATGATCGGCGCAGTTATGAGTCATGCTGCACCTCCTTGCAGCGGAGTATGCGCAATCGTTACCCGAGTTACAACGTTGTGCCTGCTCATGTGATTTTGAAACAAAAGTATTTATTTGCCGTAAATAAAGGGCATTATGTCATGGTGTGCACAATGTCGACGATACCATCTCCAAAACTGTATGCGCAGGCAACACGTAGATGTGCTGCCCGTTGAAGAAGTAGAGGCAAAAACAACAACAACAGCTGACAGGACCAATCGCGGAGCCCCCTGAATAGCCTGGAAGGGGTCACCCCCACACCCACACACACCCCACACACACACTCACCCCGCTAACCATTTCTTTGCGCGCGTTGCTTTTTCCGACCGGAGGGCGAAACGGGGGGAGGAGGGGGGGGGGTGTCAGGGGAGGTCTTAGAAATCAACGCATGCTGCCCCCCCCCCCCCCCCACCCCGACCTCCGTTCCCTTTAAGCTGCCATCAAATCCATCGCCTGCTCTCCCCCCCCCCACTGCCCTCCTTCATCAGCTCAGTTCAAGAGATGCGATTTGCTGCGATGTTATGCCTCGAATATGCTCCACTGTGCAATAGTTGTAATGAACACGAGCCCTCCCCCACCCCCCCCCCCCCCTCTCTCTCTCTATCCCTCACCGTGGAGGGCCCTGAAACGCGTTAAAAAACCCGTGGCAACCCATGGCAAAACATCAGGGCGAATGGCTGATTCAAAGGCGACGGCTTCCAGCTTTGTTGGATGGGTGGAGGGGAGAGGTGTTTGGTGCTGCGGGACGGACACCAGAACGTGTGTGCATGGGGCAATATAGCAGGGCGCCCGTCGGTGCCCTCGAGGGAGGTGATTGTGTTGTGCGGGATGTCTGCTGCTGTTGCCATCGCGACATCCAAAGCCGTGGCCTGGCCACCGGAAGAGGCGCAGTGGTGCAACCGTTCGCCGTTCGGCACTGGCACCCCCCCAGCTCACACGCCCCCACCCCCCCCCCCCCCCCTCCCTGGGTTTTGCACCAGAATAAGGCTTGTGGCAGCTTTTCGGCAGGCTGCACGCCCTCGTTTGAGCAACAGGGCTCCTACAGCGTCATCAAAACACACACCACACACCCCACATCAGAGCCACACCTCACCCACCCCCACCCGGCTGCGCCCCCCCCCCCCCCCCTGCAGCTCTACACACCGGAGGGCGGGGTTTGATGGCACCACGATCCGCCACCCCACCGTCCCCACTGCCTGCTTGCCCGCGGTGACCCGGATTCCCACACCTCTCCACCCAAACCGCCCTCCGTGGGGCGACAGCGCACCACACACCCGGCAAGCCGCAGCTGCCACCACGGCCGCCGCAGCCTCTCCTTCTCCACACCTCATGCCGGGCAACCCTGCTGACGAGGGTGGCTTAGAGGATGTGCAGACGGAGGAGCAGGCGATTGACGCGAAGATCCTGAGGTTCTGCAGCTGGTTTGAGCCACGCAGGTTGGATCAGGTCCGGCGGGCCCTGCTGCAGCACCCGGGGGAGAAGAAGCTGCTCCTCGAGAGGTTTGCCTCCCGGCACCCCGACTGGGATTGGGACAGGCATGCGCACCTCAAAGCCCTTGAAAGTGACGCCGCAGTGAATGCCGCACAGATTGACGAGCCCTCCAGCCCACCCGCCTCCGCTTTGCAGCACCTCTACAACACCGACAGCAGGCCCGGTGGGAAGCGGCGCCGCTCCCCTGGCAACACGTCTGCTGCTGCATCCTCGGTGAGGTCGCCGCACCTCACGCAGGGGGCCTCCGCCGTGTCGGAGTTCTCCCTCACGCCTATCAGCTCGACGCGGCACAACGCAGGGGGCCCGCATGTCAGCTTCAAGATGGAGGAGGTGGGCATCATTGGAGGTGTAGGGACCATCACAACCACGACCACCGGCACCACAACCACCACCGCGTCGTCATCGCCTTCTCCCCAAGGCTCGCCCGTCGGGGGTGCCGGACCGCCCCGTGTCGCCCTCGGAGGGGGAGGAGGAGGAGGAAAGGGAGGTGGGGTTGCCACGGCCGACGTCACCACCCCTCCTTCGGAGGAGCTTGCTCACACCCCGAGGAATGCTCTGGAGGATGATGTCGCGCTTCTCCCCCCTGGAGGAGGAGGAGGAGGGGGTGGTGGTGGTGGTGGTGGTGATAGAGGTGTGGGTGTGGGTGGGGCCCGCCCCCCCTCCCAGCAGCAGGGGCAGTCCACCCTGCCGGTCCCCACAGAGCTGCTCCCGGCGGAGGGGGGGCGGGGGGCCGCGGTGGGGCCTGCCACTGCCACCACCACCACCTCCTCCTCCCCCCCCCCCTCACCAACGGCAGCGGCTGTCTCACCCCATGGGGGGTTCGTCCCCCCAGCGGAGCTATCCTTCTCCGCCAACGTTGGGGCGGGGGGTGACGGGGTTGGGGCAGCAGCAACACCTCCGCAGCAGTCGCCCCCCAGGGAGCCGTTTGCCTTTGTGGGGTCGCGGAGGCATTCGCCGAGGTTTGGCGAGGCGCCGGCGGTGCCCCAAAAGGGTGAAAATCTGCAAAATTCACAGCCGGGCGGGAGCATGAAGGGTGCTGCTGAAGGCAGCGCCGCCGAATCGGTGTGGAGCCTCACAGGGCTCGAGGTGATGCCCATCTCTGCTGACGATTCATACATCTCTCTGGCTGGGGGTGCAGGCGGCGGTGTTGGGGGAAGCGGAGGCGGAGCCTCCCCCTCCGGGGGGGGCGCCAGCAGATCGGGGCCCTGGCCCTCCCTCCGCAGAGGGGACGGCGGCAGCAGCGGGAGCCGCAGCAGTATCCAGTGGCAGGACATGCGGGAGACGGGCAGCGCAACCGCTGCCGCAGCTCACACCGCCTCCGCCTCCGCAGTGAAGGACAGGGCAGAAACCCCCTGCTCACCACCCCCCTCTGCAGCGCGAAGTGAAGGAAATGCCCCAGATATGGGGAGGGACGCTGCTGTGGCAGCGCTGTCCCCAATAGACCAGGGGGTGGTTGGGCACCGCCTGCTCCAGCCCCAGCCCCTTCAGCAACCCCTCTATAAACGCTGCCTGGTGTTGGGGGATGAAGGGCTCGTCGAGGCGGATGCAATGGATTCTGACGGAAGCACCGCCCCACCTTCCATAGGGAGGACACCATCACCCCCGAGCCGCGGTGGTGGCGGTGCTGGGGGCAGCGTGAAGGGGCGGGGCCCCCCTCCACCACTCGCCGACGCGGCGGCTGCCGCAACCCCGGCAACCCCGCTGGGGGGGTTGCGTGGGGGAGGGACGGCGACCGGCACACCGCTTAGCCCGATGAATCTCAGCACCACCACGGAGGCTGTCTCTGCTGTGGTGCACCAGCAACACCCCGCCAGAGGGACGCCGGTGGGTGGTGGTGGTGGTGGCGGGGGGACCCCCCTAACGGCATATCCAAGCGGGGGCTCCAGCGTGCAGAGGGTGGCGTCGTTTGGGGGGAGGGGTGGTGGGGCTGCCGCAGCGCCCGCATCGGAGAGGGCCAGGCTGCAGTCGATCTGCGCGCAGCTGCTCCGCAGGCAGCGGGTCACCTGGCATAAGGTGAGGCAGGACAGCCGGGGCGGGAACACAACCTCCTCTCAACCCTCCCCCTCCACCGCTGCCGCCTCCGCCTCCTCCTCCCGCCCGAAGAGGGTGGCGCTGCCCGATTCCCCTGAGGGGCAGGGTAACCCCGTGACCTTCTCCCGCCCTTTGGTGTCGGAGGCGACCAGGCGTGGCGTGGAGTCGGGTGGGGGTGGCGGCGGGGATGGAGATGGGGAGGACGGGGAGGATGGAGAGGAGGTCCTCTTCCCCGACGC
Source organism: Rhynchopus euleeides (assembly GCA_963210315.1). Taxonomy (NCBI): domain Eukaryota; phylum Euglenozoa; class Diplonemea; order Diplonemida; family Diplonemidae; genus Rhynchopus; species Rhynchopus euleeides. The sequence goes on along the minus strand of OY723309.1, from coordinate 1,033,579 downwards.
GCTGTCCCCCGCGCCGCCGCCGCAGCAGCAGTACCTTCTGAACCTGTCGGAGGGAGGGGGCGGGGGGGTGTCGGCGGCGCCGGCGAGCGAGGTGACGCAGAGTCCTGCGGGGTCACCCCACTCCGGGGGGCCATCGCCCTCCCCGGTGCTGCTGTCGAAGAAGGGGTCTATGCGCGGGGGGGGGAAGAAACGGCTCCGCCTCCGCCGCGTCGGCAGCCCTGCGGGCAGTGTAAGGCACCTCCTCCGGTACGGCTCCCCCGCAGGGTCCCCAGCGGGTTCCCCGTATGGGTCTCCGCAGAGTTCTCCGAGAGGTTCGCCGAATGATTCCCCCAGGAGGCAGCCCCGGAGGGCTGCGAGCTTCTCCATGTTGGGGAAGGAGGCGAAGATGCGGCCTGTGACCTACGAGAGGACAAAGGCGAAGGCGAAGGCCGCAGCTGCGAAGAAGCAGGGGGAGGAGGGGGCGGAGAAGCAGGGGGAGGAGGGGGCGGAGAAGCAGGGGGAGGAGGGGGCGGAGAAGCAGCAGCAGCACCATGGGGGTGTCCAGACGCTCCGGAGGAAGTCGACGGGGGGTTTGACGAATAATTCGTTGGGTCGGGCGGCGTCGAGCCGGTCGTCATCCGTGTCGTCGACTGACACGCAGGGGCTGCTGCTGGAGATCGAGGGGTTGAAGCGTCTGGTGGAGGCGGAGGCGAAGCGCTCCGGAAAGCTGCAGCGGCGTGCGAAGGCGGATCTGAAGGGCATACGCAACGGGCATATCTCAGCCCTGGCGGCGCCCGCACCGCCCCTCCTGGGGAGCGCTGCCCCTGCCACGCAGCCTGGGCAGCGTTGGGTGGGGTCGTCACCACCACCTCCGGAGCAGGTGGGATATCATCAGCACCACCACCACCACCACCACCACTCCCACGCACCCAGCCCTGCAGCAGCAGGCGATCCGCGGATGTGGGGAGGTGTCCCGAAGCTCTCTCCCTGCGCACCCGCCACCCCGGCGGCAGGTGCTGATGGTGTCGGTGGGTTGGCACAGGAGGAGCAGGCCGGGGCTGAGGGGGGACCGGGTGGCGGTGGCGGTGTGGTGCCACCCGCCTTCCAGGTCGTCCTGATGAGTCCTGCGGATGCCGATGCGGACGCAGCTGCGGGGGATGGGTGGCCCGGTGGGGGGCGTTCTGTCTCTGTGTCGCTCCTGGGGGTTGGGGGCAATCGGGACAGCCACCTGCAGCAGCAGCAGCAGCAGCAGCGCCCTGCGGACGGCATCTCGCAGCCTGTGTTTGAGGCGCAGGATGGGGCTGCCGGTGCGATGGGCCTGCTGGGTGGTGTCGTGTTCGGTGCCTCTGCGCCTGTCTTCAGCGCAGGGAGCGGTGGTGGCGGTGGCGGGAGGCGGACGCCCGCGCCGCCCAGGCCGGGCGGTGTGGCTGGGGGTCTTGCGGAGGGGGGCGGGTCGGAGAAGGCCCTGCCGTCGCATGCGGCTGTGGCGTCCCCCGCCACCCCGCACGCCACCCCGGTGCGCCCGCGGGTGCCGGAGTCGGGGCTCCAGAGGTCTGCTTCATTCATCACGCTGGCACCGCCCAGCCGAGCCCCGCCTGGGTCCAGCTTGCTGGATCTGCTCCGACCGGAGGTTTCCCTGCACCCAGCGACCCCCGTCAGCATCGCACACCTCCTGCTGTAGATTGCCCTGCCCGTTGGCCTGTACGGAAAGTAGAGAATGCAGGAGGGGGTAGGGGGGCAGGGGGTGGTGAGTGTCTGCAAGCACAACATGCATACGACTCAGGGGAGAGTTCTCTGAAAAGGGCCCCGGGGATGTAACACATTAACCCATGCATGCCAGTGAGGGGGAGAAGAAGGGGGGCCCCCTGACGAGGTGCCGAGGGAGGGAGGGGGGAGTATAGATGGGGGGGGGGGGGGTGATTTTCTCAAGAAGCGCAGCAGTCGGAAAATGTTTTTTTTGTCCGGTTGCATGTCATTTCCCTTCTTTTTTTTGACTTTTTTTTGTTTGTACGAACCCCACCATTTTTTTTGTGAAACGGCTGTCTGAGGCATGCGTGGCTGCATCCCACCCCACCCCACCCCCCCCTCTCCCTCTCCCCTTTCGCACAGAAGGATCACGACACCCCACCCCACCACAACCCCACCACCACCACCACCACCCAGGCGGGTCTCGGATGGGATATGGTGGCAAGGGGGGCCACCGCAAGGGCGGGGATGGACCCCCATCCCCTCCCGCAGCACACCACCCCCCGAAGCGGTTTCAGATAATCCAGAGGCAGGCGGCCGGAGCCACCACCTCCGCCGCGGCCGCCACCGCCACCGCCACCCCGCAGCAGCAGCACCTGCACCCAGCCACGCCTCCGTCGCCCTCGCAGCAGCCCCCGTCGCCCAGCCTGGCTGCCGCTGCAGGAGGGGGTCGGAGGATACTGTTGGCAACACCTTCATCAGGCAACTTGGGGGAGGGCACCTCCACCTCCACCACCTCTGCAGCTCGGGAGGACCCCACGCAGGACAGCCCGACGCTTCCAAGGGGTGCCCACCACCAGACACATCCAGGCCCCGCCAGAGGTACCACAGCAGATGCGCCACCACGCCCTGTCGCGTCGACCGGGCTTCACCCCGGCAGCCCATCCGCTGCGGTTCAGGTGACCCGCCTCCTCCTCTCCGACGGCTCCTTCATCCCACCGGAGGACACGAGACAGCTCTTCCCTGACCTGGGGGCTGTTGGGCCCGCCTCCGCCTCTGCCGCCACCACCACCACCTCCTCCTCCTCCCCCTCCCCACCCTCCCCCACCTCGCCACCCCCTGCGTTGGGTTCCGCCCTGCCAGGGCTGGCTGTGCCCTATAGGGTGATCGGTGTCTGCGGTGCTGACGGGGAGAACCCCTACCAGGCAGCAAACAGCCTTGTGGGATATCTCCTCCGAAGGGAGGGGGTCTGCGAGGCGGCTGTGAAGGAGATGGCGGGTTTGGGGAAGCCGTTCCCTCCGGAGGGGGATCCGGTGGGGGGTGGGATGGCGCAGTGCGCCGTGTCGGTGCAGGGCGGGGCGAGATATGTCGTGCTGGCGAGCGATGCGTTCCTCAGCGCGGCGGCGCTGGCATCCGCCCTCGGTGGGGGGGTGGGCGGGCCGAAAAGACCCTTCCCTGGGGGTGGTGGTGCAACAGAGCCCAGAGGGGGCCCTCCCTCCTCCGCAGCGGAGAGAGCAGGCACCCCCCGCCTCGCTGAGGAGCGTGTCACACACAGCAGCCTCCTCCGCGCGGCGTGGCTCCTCCAGGCCTGCGATGTGCTGGTGTTTGCCGCATCCGAGCAGGACATATCCCTGGGCCCGCTCAGCGGGGGGGCGCTCCGCCTCCTCGCAGACGCGCGTGCGATGTGCGCTCTTTTCCCCTCTCTTGCCGCGGTGAAATCCTCTCGCATACACGCTAAAGGGGCTGCAAATTCGCCCTTCGCCACCCTGCCCCTGCAGAGGGTTCCCGGAAGGGATGCGGCGGTGGAGCCGCATTTTGGCGGGGTTGGGGTTGGGCAGGATCAACAACAGCAGCAGCAGCAGCAGAACCAGCAGCAGGCCTCCCTAGTGGTATCCGTGAGGCACGCGCCTCTATCGCGCCTCTCCGTCCCCGCGGTGTGGGATGGGGTTGCCGCTTCGGTGTCGCGGTATTACTTCAGCAGCGAGGCCTGCTTTCTCCCGAGGCGCCGGAGGCGGGTGGGGTCTGCCAGTGCGGCGTGGCGGCGCGGTGCTGCGTCAGCCCCCCCTGGGGCAGCGGAGGGCGAGGGTGACTGGGAGGGTGGTGGTGGTGGTGGTGGTGGCGGTGGTGGTGCCCGTGACCCCGGGCACGACCCGGTGTTTGTCTGCGGTGCGGCCCCTCCGGGTGACGAGGTGTGGGGGGTGGTGGCGGGGATTCTGGATGCGCAGAGGGGGGGGCCGAGGCACAGCGCTCTCCCAGCCTCGGATTGGCACGGCGCTGGGTCAGTCCTTTGGAATGCGCTGAATCACAGATGCGCGTTCATAGGGGAGTACATGGACCAGCTGTCAGCTCTCGGGCTCTTCTCTGTGTGACACAGCAGGCGCATCTTGTCGCATGTCGAGCGGGGGGAAGGCCATCCCCTTTAGGCGTGTATATCTCCCGGGTTCTCCAGAGTGCTCACACCCGACCAGACCCTCTCCCTCATTTCGTCACCCTCTCGGGTGAAGCATTTAGGTGCAGGGTGGGTTACCCAATGCAATTCTATCCCTTACGGCACCACACAGTATGGCATGACGGCATGCAGCATGGGCGGCATGGGTAGTGGATGGCACCGTGTAGGTTATTCTCAAGTAAATAATATGGGTTCGTTCATAAACACCCCCCCCCCAGATTGGGCCTTTTAGCCATTTTTGGGCGAAAATTGGGGAAAATCGCATTCACCACCCTCGCAACCACCCTCGAGGTGGGAAAACAGGTTCGGGGGCACTTGGGAGGCCTTTTTCCGGCCATTTTTGTGCAAAAGACCCACAATCATGAGGGGAATGTATCATTTTTCCACGCTCCATTAGGCCGTCTCTGCGACTCTCCTGCCTTCTGGTATTTACCCGGACCAGAGCACATGTCATCCACGAGGGAACCAGGGACTCCTTTGATAGGGGCTTCGTTCGTTGCGCCTCCATTGACGTCGATACAGTTGCCAGAGTTGCGCCAGAGTGTCAGACCCCTAACAAAAGTCAGAATGAACCATCAGAGTGGAGCAAATCCTGCAGTTCCTCCCCGACGTGTGGTGGTCCTACTGGCTGCGGCAGATGTTTTCACTCCGTCTGGGGGCTGCCCTCCCGAGTGCAGTAGCCACCAGTCGGATGGCCTTGTGTGACACATGTAATTGGTCGTCGAGCTGTGCAGATGATACCCGTCTTTCACCACACTCGTCCGCCACCGTCTGGTTATACCAGACAGTGTCCTTCCAAAGCTGCAATGAGCGCAGGTAGATGCCTGATTTGCGGGACCCTCATCTGTGCATCCGAATCAGCACACCGTCGAACACTGGTTCGTATCGATGTTGTCCTCTGTGAATCGTAGTGGGTCGACCGCCGGGGCTCACCCTTGCCTCGAGAACACCCTGTACCTACGGGCATGTTACACTCTTCTGACTATCCGTCATCCCGGAACCCGTGGACGATGTGGCGTTTGCTCTCCAGGTCGAAGTCCTGTCATCTGCTGAATGATGCTCGGTGCCAGCATACCGAGACACTGACTACGACCACTCCGCGAGCAATCTGATCCCTCATCTGTTTCGTCGAACGAAGACTTACGCCGATTTCGGCAGCTCTTTTGTGATCCGGTACCAGGCTCGCGAGAAGGTATTTTTCCCCATTTCTCATGCCAATGAGAGAGCAAAATGGACTCCTGGGTCCCCCGTGGCCCCCCCGGACCCCCCGAAGTGCAGGTGGGGGGCAGACGAGGGTGGTGAATGCGATTATTCCCAATTTTTGGCCAAAAATGGCTAAAAGGCCCAATCTGGGGGGGGGTGTTTATGAACGAAGCCATATCTAGACATTGAAGAAGCTGGGCGGGGGTGTGCCTGCGAGGTGATGGTGGGCAACCGTGTGGTGTGAAAAAGAGAACGCTGGTTGCATGCCCCCCCCTCCCCCGACATGCGAGAGGTGACTCCGTATGACGAAGTCCGTAAAAAGAACCCCACACGACCCCGGGGGTGGGTGGGGAGCCCAGAGGGAGCGGGATGAGGGGTTCGTGTATCGGGCGAAAGCCTTGCTTCCCCATTTTGGAGCTGCCCCCCCCCCTTCCCCTCCCCGCCGCCGCCGCCGCTGGCATCACCCACCCCCCGAGAGAACTGCTGCGCCCTGCACAAAGCGTCTGCAATGGAATGGGGCACCTCATGCCTTGTCTGCCGAGCCAGCATCCAACATCAGTCCAACACGCAGGGTACACAGTGGGTTGGGTGTGCTCTGCACACGCCCCTGCCGGGACCCGCGATACACAGGCCCAGAGAGGCTTTTGCGGTGGAGGTGTCTAGGGTGCGATGGGGCGGATATTTAAGACGTATCTCGAGTCGCACAGCGTGTATGTGTGCAACAGGTGTGCTACGCATGTTGTGTCGACGGATGATATTGTGTCGAAGCAGTTCCAGGGGCGGCATGGCAAGGCCTATCTATTCGACAATGTCGTCAACATCTCACTCGGGACTATCGAAGAGCGGGTATGGTAGGGTAGATGGCTGCTGGATTTAGAGTGTGGGGCGCGGTGGAAGGGGGTGTCAGAGCTCGCTCGGCGCAGCTTACGTCTGTTGCTAAAGGGTGCTTCAAAATGCACGCGTATCTCTTCTCTGTGTGGTCTTTCTCTCTCTCTCTCTCTCTCTCTTTTCGTGAAAGCCCCAACAAACCCACCACACAGCTGCTGCTCACCGGGCTGCACCAGGTTGCTGACTTCTACTGCAACGGGTGTGATGTCACCTTAGGGTGGAAATATGTATGCCATGGGATCAGGTGCATTGCAGCAGAATAAGCTTGTCGCAGTGTGGACCGCACTGATCACCCCACTGCTCTTGACACGATGCGGAAGGGCTTTTGTTCTGCTGGTTGCAAAGAGTCCACCTCCCACCCCCACCCCCCCCACCTGCAGGAACTGGCACAGGAGCCCGCACAGAAGTATAAGGAAGGGAAGTACATTGTGGAGAAGGCCATGGTGCGCAAAGCCACTACCATGCATGACGAGGCGTTCTAACTCCATCGCTTCGGACCTTCAGGACAGCCTTTTCCCTGATGTGGCCAGAGACACCTGCCACAGACAGGGGGATGCCGAGACACATGCAGACCCTTCTTGGGTGCAGGGGTGCAGGGCAGATGGATGTACCCCAAGCCGAGGAGTGGGGGGACATCAGGGTGGGCTCTGGCTGCTGCTGGCATAGGTTTTGCCCCAACAACACAGAGCACCTGTCGTCGCCTCAGGCACAAGCTGAGGCAAGGCGGGCTGCCGGTAGCGAAGATTCCCCTTGACATACATCCCTCTGCACAGCCCGCTGCCCAGCTGTGGCATCGGCTGTGCAGGGATCAGCCTGTGTTGCGTTGCCATGCATACGGAGCTGGATGGAGAAAGGGGGTGGGGGGTGTGGGGAAGGACCGCATGTGACATACCAATTCATACAGCGCATCGAGTTCTGTTCTTGCTGAACCGTGCCGGGGGGGAGGGGGGTGGGGGTGGGGGTGGGCAGTCTGTCTGCTGCTCTAACGGCTTTTGCACATCCGCATCTGGCAGGGAGTGAGCTTGGCCCAGGTGATGTCAGCAGAGGCTGCGCCCCCGGAGTGAGCCCGCGCAGCACACGCGCCTCTCTAACCCAGCTGCATGGCCCCTATTCACATCCACCCAGGTCGGTGGTGTGCAGGGGCATGTTTCCTTTAACCTGCGACGACCTTTCCCTGGCGGTTGTTATGTTTCGATTGCGGCTTTGGGTGTGTTGAGAGCTCGCTCGCCACAGCCACCCGAAAATCCTTCCGCCCTTTTCCGCCAGGGCCTTGCTAATGCCACCCGCAGTGCAGCCTGGCCTGCCCCTCGCCACCCCCCCCCCCCCCCCGAGCCGCCGCCAAAACCATAAACTAATTATAGCGAACGAACCCCTGTGGGGAAAAGGTTTGAAGAGGGGAGGAGGGTGTGGACCTGTCTGTCTCTTGTTGCACACACACAACATACGCACAGCCTCTCTCTCTCTCTCTCTCTCTCTCGTATGCTTATAGTGTGAATATCCCCGAAACGAAAATACTCGCACCCCAAGGGTGGCGTCTACTTAACTACGCGGGCCCGCGGCCCGGTAGACTCCCCTTGTTTGAGAGAGGAGCTGCTCTGGTGGGGTGAGGGAAGTGACACAGGAGGAGGAGGAGGCGCAGGCGCCACACGGTCTGTAGCGCCCGGTGACGCGCTACGTGAGGAAGGAGGATTAAGGTAGGCCCGGAAGCCTGTAGGCGCGTGCGGTGACCGCGCACGGGCGGAGGAGGAAGAGGCACCAGAACGGGGCCTTTGGGGAAGGGCTGCGTCAACGGACACGCCGTCGGGAGGGGAGGTAGTAGGAGAAGGTGGGTCCGGATCAGCGGCGCCCACGTCAACGTCAGCGTCAGCGGTGGGGATCACGTGGTCGACCCTAGGCCTTTGGGCAGGCAGTGCCGGGGTGGAACCGGTATGCGCCTCTAAGGCGGTGCGCTTCAGCTGCGCCACGGCGGGGATGGATGGCCTGACGCCGTCGGGTGAGAGCCTCCTACGAGGCTGCATCAGGTGGCGGTGGGGTGAGCCCGGGGAGCACACGGTATGGGCCAGCCTCTTCAGGATAACTGGAGGGGTGGCGGGCTCGGGAGTAGCGGGACACGGGGTCGCTTCAGGGGAGGGCTGAGGCGCAGGCACACGGGGTGGCGTGGTGGAGGGAAGATCCCCCACGGTAGGCGCAGTCGCCTCTGGGAAGGGCGGGGTTGGCGGCACATGGGGCGGCGGGGTGGGGGCGTCTGCCTCCACAGGCGTCGCAGGGGCGGGAGGGGCGTGGTGGCCCTTCTTGCAGCAAGCGGTGGGGCGTCTGTCATCCATCTCAGGCAGAGAGGCGCAGATCCCGCAGGGGGGCAGGTCATGGTCGCGGCAGCCGTGGTGGCCACGCTTGCAGCACATGTTGGAGGAGCTGCAGGTGCCGCAGCGGAGCAGCCGGTGCGTGCTGCAGAACTGCACGGGCAGTCCGTCATCCTGGCGGTGGTGGGCCCGGCAGCAGTCTTCCATTCGCAGGGTTCGGTTGTGCCCCGCCGAGTCGCAGTCATGGCACTTGGGCTTGGAGTGGGCCCTGCAGACGTTGCGAGCCAGCACCTCCGAACGGGGGGCATAGCGCTCAGCGCCGCACGGCGCCGACCTCGGGCTGACCGTGTCGAGGGGGTCACGGGTGGGGGCTACGGGAGTAGGGTCCCACTGTTCGCTTCGCGTGTCCCGGTCGGGCACCTCGGTATACGACGGGGTAAGGTCCAGGCCCCACGACTTGCTCGAGGCCCAGTGGATCGCGCGGGGAATCTGCTCGATCAGGATACGGGTGGTGAGCCCGTGGCAGGCAAAGCGGGGGCGCGGCTCAAGACCGCCCCAGACTTCCTTCACCCCCACCGCGCGGAGGCAGTAGACACGCGAGACAAACGCGCCAGGCAGGGGCGCGCGGAGGTTAACTGCTTCACACTGGGAGACAAGGTATTTCAACATCTGCCCCATCATGCGTCCACGCATGTTGAGTGGGGCGGGCTGGGTTCCTGCCGGGGCGCCAGTAGCGATCGGGCAGACGTCGAGCCCGGAGAAGACCTCGAAGTCGATGGCGAGCTCGCAGAAGGAGACGGACCCCTCCCTCGTCCAGGTGAGACGACCGAGCCAGGCCCGCAGGGCACGCATGATGCACTCTCCGTGAGTCCAGCGGGGTGGGTTGTCCGGCAGTGAGGCCAGGTCGGACTGATGGGGCGCAGCGGGTCGCGCTAGCGCTGCGTCCCACGCGCAAACAGTTGGGGATACCCCGAGGCGCTCACGTTCCAGCACATCTCTGCGGGCGACTATCGTGCTCATTAGGTGGTGCAGGTCCTTCGCCCGCACCGTACCGGATAGGGGTTTCGGTATGATGCCCCAGTTGGCTAGGCAGGGCGGCCATGAGAGGCGCTCCTCACAGAGACCCGCGTACCGCTCCCGGGCACGGACGTCGTTGTGGGCAGGGCATTCCCAGAAGAGATGCGTGACGGTTTCGGGGGAGCCCGTATCGCAATTCCGGCAGAGGCGGTCGCTACCCGGCTCCGGCTGTGTTGCTGTGAGGGGTAGGGGCACCTCACCCGAGTCGTCGAGGACATCGAACTCGGACGGGGCTGAGCTCGACGAGTCGTCGTCATCATCGGTGTCACCGGCAGCGTCGCCGTCCGCGGGTGCTGTGGCGTGGTCGGCAGCGGTCACAGGAGGTGGAGTAGGAGCGGTCGAGCGCTCGGCCTCCGGCCCGTCAGGCGCGGAGTCCGTCGCAGCCCCAAGCTTATTGCGTCCCCAGCGGTCTGCCAGGAACACGCCCCCAACAATAATGCAGCGCATCGCAGCGGCGAGCACAGGATCCCCACATGATTGCCAGAAGTCGTTTGTCAGCACGGTGTCAACGCCGTCCTCCACACCGCCGAAGGAGGGTCTGGAGATAGCAAGCCTTCGCCAGATGTTGTGACGCAGCGCCTCGCGTAGCACATGGTTCCGTGCCGCCACTTCGAGTGAAAGCAGTGGTTCGGAACCTCCTGGAGCAGATATGAGGGAAACATCATCGCCGCAGGTGAGGGAGGCCGGCGGCAGTCCTTTTTTGAGCGCAAGCCCGATAGGCCCGAGGGGGACGTCGATGCGTGTTTTTTGCGCATACATGGCCCGAATGCGGTTGAATCGCGGGATCAATTCTGGTAGGCGGCGGCAGGAGTCTAGAAGTAGGAGCAGCATGCGATACGGCACTATGATTCCTGGGTGAAGGAGGTGTCCCTTCGAGGCAATGGAGAGGGCCGCTGCGGTGCTGCGGGAGGGATGGCGGTCACCGTATAGGCAGTTTGAGGCTCGGGTCTCTAGGTCGCGGAGGACCCGGTGGTCAATGGGCGCATGCCAGCCACCGAAGATCGCTCGGGGCATGACTGCGCCAGCAATCAGGCCGTGTCGCTGCTCAAAGGTCGCAGGCGAGCTGCCCAGGCGGCGTAAGGGGGCATGCGCTTTACTCGCCCGTCCGTCGTCGCCGCGGTCTATGAACGCTGGTGACACACAGACGCGCACGCCTAGTGCAGGTGACCACCCACAGCCTCTCTCTCTCTCTCTCTCTCTCTCTCTCATTTCTCACACCAACCGCCGCCCCCACCACCCCTGTGTTCTAACCCCCACCCTTACCCCGCATCAGAGGGCTATCGCCTCTCTTCTGCTGTTTCATGTCTGGCCCAAACCGGCGTCTCCTTCTCTTCTCGCTGGACAGGCCAACCGGAAGGTGCGCCTGCCCTGCCCCACCTTGCTCTGCTAGCCCCTTCTTGTTCTCCGGCTCTGCACGATTGTCATGCAGCCGTGCTTTGTGCCCTGTGCCCCTCCTCCGCGGGCTGGGCTCCCTACGTCCGTCATCCCATCTGCGCTGCTCGGGGTGGGGGGGGGGGTGGGTGGGGATGGAGGGGGGGTCGCACTACGCCTCCCCTTCGCCAGCCTCGAGGCTCAAATCCCGTCACATTGGGGCAGGGTGTGTCCTTTGACCCCCCCCCCCCCCCTCCCCTCCCCTCCCCTCACACCAAAGCAAAATGCAGTCTCTCTGCGTTGCTGACATGAGATCCCGAGTGACCCCAAAAAGCTCAAAAAAGGCAGCAGCCCATCCGATGCGCAGAGAGAAGCGTGTAGAGGCAAATGCGTGGATACGGAGTTGCCCCTCCCCCCCCCCCCCCCCCCCACAAATGTCGCATCTCTTGTTCTTTTCTTGCACTCTCGCACTGTAGCCCGAATCCCGAACACACCTTCACCGCCCCACCCTGCTGTTCGACAAGGCGGAGGGGGTGGAGGGGAGTGTGTTTCTGTCTGTGTGCTTAGATCTACTCACTAATGTCGCTCCCTTCGATTTTTGCGTTCGGAGCGGAGCCCATAGGGAAGGACGCCTACAGGAATAAGCAACCCCAGTTGAACTTCGAGACGGAGAAACTGACACAGGTTCAGCACTTCGCAGACACGTTGGAAAAGTGCAACCGGGACTGCCATGGGTACGGTTCCTTTGCGCGGTGCCGGCAAGGCGCCACCTTTAAGGATCTGAAGCCGGCCGACCCGCCTGCAGGGGTAAACGGGGTGGAGCCGCAGGACGCTCCGGTGGCGCCCTTGCTCGTCGCACGGGATTCATACCGAGGAACCGATGGGACGATATGCTCCTTCTTCGCATCAGGGGCACTGCCATGCACTCGGGACTGCTTGTCTTGGTGGGCAAACAAAGTCTACGCAGAGCGCTCCGAAGAGTTCCGCGTGACCCTCCAGGGCGACCAGAAGGCAGCAGGCGTTCGTGACCCGAGGTTATAGACCCCTAAACACACCCAGCCAACCCCCCCACCACCACCACCTTGTGTGCTGCGAACCGCCGAAACGCCCTCCCTCCCAGGGCACGGGGGAGCGGGTGCACGTGGGGGGTGGGTAGAGGTTGTGGTTGTGGTTGCGGAGGCGAGTGTGTCCACACCTTGCCTTTCTTTGCCTCGGGGGTTCCCCTCCCCAACGGGTTCCTACCACCCCCCCTACCCTGCTGTGGTGTGCTCTCCTCCGATGCGCCGCGGTGCGGGGTGGGTTCTGCAGAGGGCTGTGTCCTCCAGCAGCTTCACGCATGTCGAGAGCGGTCGGAGCGACCGGCCTGCAATGGTTGATGTCAGCCGGAAGGGTGTGACGCAGCGGTGTGCCGTGGCAGAGTCTGTGGTGTGCAGCCCAGGCGGCAGCCTGCCCCTGCCGGGCGAGGGTGCGATGGAGCTTCTGGCAGCCGCCGCGACGTCGGGGGCCAACGGCACCGCGAAGGCGATACCCTTCTGCCACCCCCTCGCGCCGATGGAGGTGCGGTTGGGCCTTCACAGCTTCACTCCGAACAGGATGGCCCTGCGTGTCACGGTCACCACCGCCGGCAGGACAGGCGTCGAGATGGAGGCGCTTGCAGGCGCAGCTTATGCCGGTCTGGCCTTCCTCAGCAGGCACGGCGGGGTGGGCAGCGGGGCAGAGGCAAAGCCTGCTGGCCCCCTGCACATCGAGCGTGTGTCCCTCGTCCACAAGTCGGGTGGGAAGAGTGGAGATGTCTATTTTGACGAGCGTGCACAGCTCCTGCCACACCCCCCGGCTGAAGGGTGAGGTGGGGGGGGTGGGGTGGGAGGGAGGGAGGGAGTGGAGGGAGCGGGCAGTACAAACGTTATCTCTTCAACTCCGGGTGATCCCGGCCAGAGTGCTCGTGGAGGGTGCAGGGTGGGGGGTGTGGGTGGTAGGGAGTATGTGAGAGGGAGAGTTTGTGCTAACCCTTGCAAATGCCCCCCCCTTGCAGCATCTCGCGGTGCCATCAGATCTGTTGCTGCAGTGGCAATGCGAAAAAAAATGAAATCTCAGGGATTCGTGCCCCGAATCGGATCGAAGAGCCGGCGCGGTGGAGGTGGAGGTGATTGTTGTGCACAATCAGCCCACACAGCACACACTGGGCGGCCCTATTTCAGGGAGAAGTTCTCCCCGCCCCCCACCAGCCCCTCCCGCTCCCCTGCTCCCTGTTTCTATTTCTTCAGCCGCGCTGGGAGGGGAGCTAGGAAGTCGGAAAAATACCGTAAACGGAAAAAGGGTGGACCGTAAAAATGTTCCAAGTTCCCAAAAAAAGGCCAAACGTTCCATCTTTTTTACGGTCCACCATTTATTGGGACTGAATATGGAAAAGACAATGCGATTTTCGCCCGCGGGCTGGTGGGTTGCGGGGCGCGGACTGCGGCCTCCACGCCGCAGACTCCCGCACGTAGGCCTCCCGACCTCCCAGCTTTGGACCCTCCCTCCACCACCGCAACCAACACCAGCAAGAGAAGCAAGTCCTCCCTGCGTGTGGAAAGGGCACGATCACCACCACTCACCTCGAGACTCACCCACCACCACACCTCGAGAAGTGTAGTACCATGCAAGGAGCGTTCCGGTAGAAGTAAAAGTAGAACCTGCTGCACGAGCCCACAAAAGCAGCCACAGTACGGCAGGGCGCGCAGACAGAAGCTGAGACCACCGGGCTCCCTCCAGATATAAATTCGTGAATCAGTGCCCGGAAAATTCAGGGAAATCGTACTCCTTTAGTGTAGTACACCCTGCAGTAACTGTGGGAGAACAGTTCCCGGACGATAGTGAGCGCACACTCTGTGTTGAGACCCTGTGGTGTTAATCCTGCAGCTTCAGTCGTGCGATTTCCTTGGTTCCTTCGCGACTTCGTCGCGAAGGAATTCGTAAAAAAATCCGCCAAGTCCACTATCCCAACCGTAAAATAGGTGGACCGTAAAAATGTTCCAAGTTCCGGAAAAATCCCATTTGTTCCATCTTTTTTACGGTCCACCTATAGTACGGTTCACCTTTATTACGGTCCACAATATTTCCGTTTACGGTAATACAAATGCAGCGGCGGGGGTGGTTGGGAGGGGCACTTTTACACACATGCTCGGGGCGGTGCGCGGGGTCAACCAGCACGTCTGCAGGGATGCGTCGAAGCTGATCGACGCCGCGTCGTCGTGGCTGGAGCGCCACACCCCCCGGGGTGCGAAGCACCCGCGCATCTGCTGCGTCGAGGAGGCCTTCACACTGCTGCGCGGCCACCTCGGGAAGGTCGAAGACCTGCCGCGCGTGCCGGATGTCCGGCAGCTGGAGCTGTGGGCGCTGCTGCGCGACCTGACCCCGCTGTGCCGCTCCAGCGAAGCCCTAAGCGGCAACCCACACGTCGTGCAGGTCGCTGTCGACGTGGGCCGGCTGCCAGGCCGTGTCCCGGACAGCCTTTTGGAATGCGCCACGTCTGCCAGCCCCAACACGGTTCACATGGCCCTCTGCGCAGGGAACAACGTCACCTGCGGTGATGTCCGTGCTGTCATCTCTGATGTGCTGGGACGTGACGACGTGGTGCCTGTCAGCATAGCCCTCGAGACCCCCTCTGGCGGGGGTCTGGACAGCTCACTGCGGGTGCTCTCGAGCATGCCGCACCCCGTGCGCCTCTCGGCAAGCTGCACGCGGGATCTGCAGCGGTCGCTCGGTAATGCGGTGCCCTCTGGTGCGACGTTCAGCTCGGCGCGGAGGCCACTGCGTGCCGCTGTGTCGGAGTCGCCCGCTCGTGGTGCAGCAGCGTCGCCTGCGCCATCGCCGAGCGACGCTGTTCCAGCGGATGGAGGCGGTGCTCGCCTGTCTGCCTCCCAGCAGCAGGCCAAGCAGGCCGCGCAGAACCAGTCGCAGCCCTTCCTCCAGACCATCACCTCGCAGCTGCAGCAGGCGCGATACCAGCCCTACCAGGTGTCGCATTCGCAGCCACAAGCCTCGCGCGCCTCCCTCATATGGCAGGGCGTCAAAGGGAGCAAGGGGCGTGCAGATGCTCGAAGGCCAGCAGTGCCCGCACGGCGCCCCCCACTGGTTGCCAGCAAGAAGGGGTACAAATAGTGGCCCCTGGCGGGGTGTGAGGGGGGCATCAAGGGTTTGCGCATCTCGGCAAATGGGTGTGTGTGTCGAGAGGTGCGTGTGGTGGTGGGGGGGGGGGTTTACGGGGGGTGGTGGGGGCGGTGACCGTTGCTCTTGCCTTCCCGTGGTGGTGTGTTGTGAGGAGGGGGGGAGGGGTGGGAGAAGGCAACCGCCGCCGGAACGCTGGAAGCGATGCAGCAACACTTTTCGGGGGGGGGGGTGGGTTTTGATATTTGTCCCGTCGGGTGGGGGGGGATCCGTGGGGAGGGGAAGGGGGAGGGGGGGGGGGGGGGGCACATGCGACACTATCAGACCCCTCGTGCACACCCCCCACACACATGCCAGCCGGGCATGCAGCGTAGTTTGGAACGAGATGGTGATTCCCCGAGACCCAGCCTCGTCCTTTTTATGTGGTTCGTATCGCACACCCACCCATGGGGGGTGGTGGGGTGGGGTGGGGTGTCAATGTCCATTATTTTGTCGAAAAGATTAGGCGCATCCACTCACATGATGCCACCAACCCCCCTGCAGGGATATCGTGTCACTGGTCGGCAAAAAAAGGCTTTTTTTTGGTTTTTTTATAATGGCCGATCCGCGCAGGGATATCAGCAGCGATGAAGAGCTGCGCGAAGTGACCTGGGATGACATGGCAGCGTATGTCGTGTGTTTTTTTTTACCGCACGTCCAAATCTTCCTTTTTTTTTTATGTGCCAAGTTTGTTGTCGATCAAAACTATGTGTGATGTGCAAATCCACTGGCGCTTTGACCTACCCCACCCCCACCCCACCACCACACAGGCACTCCGCGGAAGAGAACGCGTGGCTCGTCATCTACGGGAGGGTTTACGATGTGTCTGGTTTCCTGGAGGAGCATCCCGGCGGCTCAGACACCCTTTGGCAGATGGTATGGAGGGGGCAGGGCAGGTTCCCCGATGAGGGCGGGGAGAGGGGGTGGGGGTGGGGGGGACGGTGTCCTGATTGACGTTGCCAGTCCACCCAGCAGAGCACACCCGACCACCCTGTTCTTTGATGCGTGCGGTCACCTCTGCCTCCCTCCTCTGCCACCACACCCCTCCCTCGACAGGCCGGCACTGACGCCTCGTCGGAGTGGGACGCCGTGGGGCACACATCCGCAGCAGTGAAGAACTACATGGAGAAGATGCTGGTGGGGAAGATTGTGGGGAAACACCCCAGGAGGCGGACTGCCGAGCAGAAGAAGAAGCCCAGCATGTATGCACTGCACTGCCGCGTTGTTGTGGGGAGGGGAGGGGATGGGGGGGGGGGGGGGGGCGCACGCCGCTCCTCCTCCGTAGCCGCGACTGGTGCGCACGCCGCGTCATCGAGTGCAGCCCCCGCTGCTTGCGGCAAAAAGACTCAGGGTCGGCCATCATAAAGGCTGTGTCACCTCCTGCGTCCTCAGCGCTCTCGCCATCTCCACCTGGACACCCCCGTATCGTACGGTGGTGTTTGATAGTCCACTCTCACCGTGTTGCTTTGCCAGGCGCCCCACCACGATGAGCCCGAACAGGTGCTCGTGTGATGCAACTGTAGAGCGGGGGTTCGGCCCCGTCACTACGATGATGCACAAGGGCATGGCCATGGCTGAAAGAAGAGCGGAGCAGCGGAACGTCATCTTTCAGCAAAACAAGCTGGTGACGGCCCTGCAGACAGCATTGGTCGAGGCTGAATTGAGCCAGCCGCAAATACAGCCCAGGGACGAGCCAATGCAAGTCACGGGGGGTGGCCAAACACTTTTGCTAACACCTGGCCCTGAGCAGGGGCAGTTGATTGAGTACACACCTGTGAAAAAACGGGATAGAGATGAAGCGAGTGGTGGCGATGAAACAAGTGACGAGTCGAAAGACCTTTTTGAGAGTCAGCCTACATCGGGGGATGTGATTGTTCCTTCTTCTGCTCTTGTGTCGTGGTCCTCGTACTTCTCCTTGATGGAGTTCAGGCGGCTCATCAGCCCAGGCCTCCGCGAGCACGTGTCGAAGAGGGTGCGGAGGATGGTGTAGGCATTCGCAGTCGCGGGGTCGGTGAGGTGGCTCTTGTTGATGATGGAGAGCGTTGCACCGACACTTCGCGACGGGTGATTCGCACCGATGATCCCAGTCGTAAGCTTACTCCTATGCCGCTTCATCGCTCCGGTCCCCGAGGCTGGCCCGTATCGGCTTGCTGAGGAGTCGCCACCTGGATGAACAGCATTTTCACGCTTGTGTTGTGGAATGTCAAACAGCCCAAAACAACAACCCCCCCCCCCCCCAGCATGCCACACACCATACACCCTCCCTGACTCACAGAGAGCCAATGTCGCCTGGATCCGGCCAGTCGTTCGGGATGACTATGGCGCTTGTTGTGCTATTCCTAATCCTCGCAGCACTCTACATCTTCTCGAGTTGAGTTGCGCGCGTGTGACCCACCCCCCTGCTCGACCACCCCTCTGCGGGCGCAGCGGGGTGGGGTGTGGGGGCGATGTCTCCCTCTGGCAAGAAGCAGAGAAGAGAGAGAGACCACTGCTCGTGGGTGCCCCCTATCACCATCACTCTCTCATCGTCCTGCCCGTGTTGCCTGCCTCCCCCCTCCACCTAGCCCCAAATGTTTCGCAGTTTTGTAGTGAGGAGTGGGCGGGGACGGCAGCAGGTGTGTGATGGGGTTGGTGGATGGAAGGGGAAGGGGGTTTGATCTGTTGTGCGAAGCGGCCTTGCGGTGTATCTCAAACTGGTCGAGCCGTGGCGAGGAGCTCAGGGGTTGCATGTGTGTGTGAGGGGGCGTGGTGCCCATGCGCAGATCTTTCTGCGTGTGGAAGTGTGTGTTGCAGTGGATCCAGTCGCATCAAGGGGTAGAGGAGGTGGCGGCATTCCGCTCCACGCTGCTGCTGCAGAAGGCAATGTGATATTGTGTGTTCTCAGACGCAGGGACGTTGGTGCCAATGCCAACAAAGATATAGGAGGTGGAGGAGGGGGAATGAAGAAGGGGGCAGAGGCATCACTAGAGTTCGCTTCGGGTGTGACCCTCCGTGTGTGCGTGCTCTGCTGCGCTGCTCCAAATATATGTTTTGTGAGTTCAGCATAGCCAACTGGGGGAAACTTTCTGTGCCTTGAGCTGGATCGTGCGATCCCACTCACACCACTTCATCAGGCCGGGGTCTGCGTTCCAACAGAAACACTTTCGGCAGTAACTTGTTTCGTTTTGCTGTCACTTTACGATCCAGCGGGGGCACAGATAGTTTTCCCCGTGTGCTGTGCTGTGCTCCACTGCGTCTGTACCACCACAACGCCCCAACAACACAACCCAGCTGTCGGTTGCCTGTTGTGCCACCCCCCACCCCCACCCCTCAGGCAGGGGTGCTGTTCTGCCAGGGTCTGCTTTTGCAAAACCACATATACGTACCCCCCCCCCCCCCCCCCCGAAAATTCTCAAGAGAGGAAAACCTACAGCCCCTTCATGAGGAGTGCTGGGCCACCCCCCTCCCCCCCCCCCCCCTGCAGGCACCGTCATGTCTCGCGGGTCATTCTCTCGGATCCCCGCCCCTCCCCCCCGCCCCTCCGCCATGCGTTGTTGGGTGAAGGTGGTGTGCTTTAGAGTGCCACCACCCCCCACCACCACGGCCGCCGCCGTCTTATTCTTCTTCACCGTTCATGATTTCCCCGAGGCCCGCTCCCCCCTCTCGCCCGAGGGGGCTGTGCGGCACAGCGAGGGGGGGTGGGGGTGGGGGTGGTTGAGAGCTGTGGGGGAGTTGGGAATTGGGCTCCACGCCGTCTCGTCTCCCGTCTCGCGCACACCCCCTCTCCCTCCCTCCCTCCCTCCCTCCCTCCCTCCTCCCACCGGGATTTCAAAACAAAAAATTGGGTGACTGTGCGCGCCTCCGTCGGTTCCACGTCGAAGCCAGCCTGCATCCCCCTCCCACTCCCATCCCATGGCGTTTCCCGTTCTCCCCTCCGCTCCCAAAAGCTGTCTTTCTGGCCTGCCCTGCTGCACGCGCAGTGTGTGCATCAAGACAGTGGAGAGAGATCGCATCAAAAATCACCCGGCGATATCCACCATCATACCATCATTCACGTGGTGTTGTGTGTAGATCACACCAAGAGCAAGCGCTCGGTGTGTGTCATGTCGCTAATATGAAAAGACTCACGTGGTGTGTCTCTGTGTTGTGTGTGGGCACCACCACCTCACCCTCCCGAACCTCACCCTCCTGACTCCCGTTGCAGAGGGGTGGTGGGTGTGGGTGGGGGTGCCGCCCAGCCATGGATCTCAGCGCCTCGGGCGATGGGTCTGGGGGGTCTGGGTCTGGGTCTGGCCCCGAGTCTGGGCTGACTATGAGCCGCCCTCAGATGGAGCTACTCGGGTACGGGCTGTTTCTTGCCGCGTTTGCTGTGGCGGATTTTGTGATGGGTGGGAGGTACGAGCTCCACATCATCCTAGATGCAGCAGCGTCGTACTGCTTCCCTGTGACCGTACTGTACTTCTTCTACCCGAAGGTATCGCTTTGGCTGTCCCTCGTCACATGCGCAGCCCTTGTCATGTATTGGGTCCACCATATGATGCGTTCACGCGCCACGATGCGCGTGACATTCTGCATGCTTGTCCTGACGATGTATGTTGCAGTGCTGTCTGCCCAGGACCTCCGTACGAAGTAGGGTAGGATGCTGGTGTGAAAAATCCTTCGCCACACCTCCACACCGGGCCCCCACAGGATGACTGGGGCCATCCAAAAAAAACGGTGGGTGCGGCTAGATTTCTCACTGCGGACCCTTCCCCCCCACCCCACCCCCCTCTGCTCTTGACTCCCCTCTCTCCACTGGCACACCCACTCCCACACGGCGCATCACCACACCACCGCACCCTCCGTGTTGATGTGATCCCCCTCTCTCTCTCTCCTCCACTGTCTTGATCCACACCTCCCCCCAACCCCCCCCCACCACAGGGCAGCACACAGCCACCGGCTGACGTCTCCCCGCCACCCCCCCCCCCCTAGGCATGGGCCCCCAAACATATTTTTCATAAACATATATTTTTGCCAAAAATATGTTTCATTTTCGCATAAAAAAATATTTTTATATTTTTCGAAAATATTTCCAAAATATTTTTATATTTTGGAAATATTTTGAAAATATTTCGAAAATATTTTTATATTTCGGAAATATTTTGAAAATATTCCAAACATAAAAAAATATGTTGAAAATATTCCAAACATAAAAAAATATTTTCAAAAATATAAAAATATGTTGGAAAAAACCTTCCTAATCCGGCGATTTATAGGGGGACCCTTTTCGAATTTTTTTTGGGGAAGGGGTAAATTGAACGTTTTTGGCCATTTGAAGCCACTGCGAGCATTCCCGGGCCTCGGAAATCAGATTTTTGCCCCTGAAATGCGGTACCGGTCCGGACGAAAATCCGAAAAATTCGCGCCAAAAAATGACCCCCGAAGCTGCGGTCTGGGTCCAAAGGATTTGTGCCAAGGGCCGTTATGGACACCCCGTAAACCCTTCTGGGACCAAAAAGTGCACGAAAGGGGTTAAAACGGCCTAATTCGTTGATTTGTTGCATTTCCCAGCCAAAAATCGATTTTTTGGCTTGGCGAGTAGTTGGCGAAAATCGCGAAAAATCCCAAAAATATCGATTTTTTACATGGAAAATGGGACCAAAAACCGGGTTCTGGCCATTTCTGGGTGGTTTTTCGGGGTTTCCAGACAATGTTCGCCATTTTTCTGCCCGAAACCCCAGCCTGCTTGCATACACGTTAAGTCGAATAAATTAGACATAAGCAGAAGAGCAACATCATCATGTTCGTGAGAATGTCACCCCCCAAGCGGAGGCCGAGGGTGACATTCTCTCGGGGTACCCTCGGTAAGTCTAATAAACTAGACATAACCAGAAGACCAACATCATCATGTTCGTGCTAGCACTTTGTGCGCCAAAAAACAGGTTACGCTCTTCATTTGGCTGCGTTCAACGAAAAAAAGACACTTCTTTCTGGAGTTTAGCTAGCACGATTCAGTTGGTCAAATCATGTGTCTGGTTTCTTCTGCCCCCCACCCCCGTGCAAGGTCATGTGCCCCATCCCATCGCTTGTTGTCTTGATTGCAGGGCTCCGCACTTTTTTGCTGTGCATGCTTGCGCTTCTCGCCTCCACACACCACCCTGGGGGGAGGGACAGAGGGCGGAGGGGGCTACACACTTACACAACCGATTCGGTCAAACAATGCCACGTCATCCCCATTGGGGTCCTGGACCGCGGCGTCTCTCCCAGCGAATTGGTGTCGTCATCAGGCAGGCTAAGTAGTTGTCTACACAGGACATTGGTTTTAAGGGGGTCTGAGTTCTGCGGAACTGGCTTCAAGGGACGCCCC